>JAZKJV010007814.1:0-332239 GCA_037367405.1 Ottelia alismoides | reverse complement strand
TACCTCCACCGTAGGATCATGAATTGGGTTAGATTAACTCAACTATCTGGTTGAGTTAATGAACGAAACTAACGGAAGGTTATGGGTGTAAAACGACGTGGTTATTCAGGGTCCTGAGGATAATTAGTGTTTATAGAGGGTTTCTGGGGTAATTACCATATTACTCAGGGTTATTGGTGTAAATATCCCTTCCCTATTCTCTTCCACTCCCTCATTTTCTCTCTCTCTCTCTCTCTCCATTCTCTCCCACACTCGCCCCCCCCTCTCTCCCTCAAATGGTCCCCTCTCTCCCTCTTTCTTTCTCTCTCTCCACTCCCTCTCCCCCCCCCTCCACCATGTTCTCTCCCTCTCTCTCCCTCCCCTCTATCCCTCTTATCTCTCTCTCTCTTCACTCACTCCCCCTCTCCCCGAAGATCTCTCTCTATCTTTCCTCTCCATTTCTCCTCTTTCTCTCTCTCAAATTCACCCATCTCTCTCTTCTTTTTTCTCCCTCCTTTAAAATATCTATTAAATAAAAAAGTATACATCTCATATTTTTCTTTTATATTTATTATATTAATATTTATATTATTCTTTTTCTCTTTCCTCTAATATATTTATTTAATTATAAATTACACATCTCATATTTTCCTTGTATCCATTATATTAATATTTATATCATTCTTTTTCTCTTTCCTCTAATATATTTATTAAATTATAAATTATAAATGTCATATTTTTTCTTTATATTTACTATATTAATACTCATATATACATATCTGTTTTTATTATTTCTTTGTACTCTATAATTAGTTTTATCCACTTTCACATTCATAAGTTCATTATTATTAGATATAAAATTTGTGATAATAATAGTATTGATCACATTTCTACTCACATTAAATCACAAATACTATGCCTACTTGCTGATATTTATTTCACAATATAAGTCAATTTATGTGTGTTCTAAGCTATACCATATTGAATTTAAACGTGCCCAGCTTATGTATATTATATAAATTCATGGTTGATAATACATATATTATTATATTAATATTTATACCATTCCTTTTCTCTTTCTTCTAACATATTTATTAAATTAAAAAGTATAAATATCATATTTTTTCCTTTATATTATTATAATATTTATATATACATATATATATTTGTATTATTCCTCTATGCTTTATAATCAGTTTTATCCACTTTCACATTCATAAATTCATTGTTATTCGACATAAAAGTTGTGACAATAATAGTATTTATCACATGTGTACTCACATTAAATCACAGATACTATGACTATTTGATGATATTATATTTTATAATATAAGTCAATTTTTATGTGTGTTCTAAGCTACACAATATTGTATTTAAACGTGTCCAACTTATATATATGATATGATATCATGGTTGATAATACATGTATTATTATATTAATATTTATATCATTCCTTTTTCATTTCTTCTAATATATTTATTAAATTAAAAATTATGAATCTCATATTTTTCTTTATATTTATTATATTAATATTTATATATACATGCATGTTTGTATTGTTTCTTTGTACTCTATAATCCAATTTTATCCACTTTCACATTCATAAATTCATTACTATTAGATATAAAAGTTGTGATAATAATAGTATTAATCACATTTCTACTCACATTAAATCATAAATACTATGTCTATTTTTTGATATTCTATTTAACAATATAAGCTATCTTTTATGTGTGTTCTAAGCTATACAGTATTGAATTTAAACTTGCCAACCTTATGTATATGATATAAATTCATGGTTGATAATACATGTATTACATTAAAGGCTATTATAATAAATCGTACCACAAATAAATTTAATAAGTGACCTTATTCAAATGAATTGTGACAATTATATTTTTCATCACATTTTTACTCAAATTATGTTTAAATATGATAATTGATTGCTTATATTTTGTTTCTCATTATGAGTGATATTATGGTTTTATATGTTGTATATTGTTAATGGCTGAATTTATATGCCATTATTTTATGTATATAATTTAAATTCCATCTAAAATAATTCTTATTTTAATTTAACGACAATGATAACAACTCTTATCACAACTAACTATAACGGATAAGAATTTTAAATCTTAAAAATATTGTGACAACTTGGATTTTATTTTGCATAATCAAATGGTAAACTTCTAAGGATCAAATATAAGTTGTCATTGAAAAAGAGTAAATATCTCATGTTTATTTTAATTTATGTTCTTTCAGATTCATTTCTAAATGCTATGTTGATATATTTTATAACATAATTACGATAATTATAGGTTAATTTATAATTATATTAAAGACAAGAATGCCAACACTTGGTAAGATTAAGATGATGCAATGCGGATTTATTTTCCGCCACGAAGCACGGGTAGGCATCCTAGTTGAGATCTTAAAAGATTGTAAAGCAACTACTTGCAGTGAAAGTTCAAACCGAAAATCTACTGACAAAGGCAAAATGGAATCTGAAGATTTTATACCTGGAATGTTACATGATATTATGCAAATAGATGAAATTTGATTCTCCCTACATGTAATGGAATAGTATTCTTCTATAGAACTATGATGATGCCAGGGGAGATCAACAACAACGAGGAAGGAGAAACATGGGAGGAGGGCATTGAAATTTGAACCCTCTTTGACCCTAATTTGAGTCCCCCACCGAGCTCCGGACCGGAGGCCGTGACAGGGCATCCTCCAGCTCGCGTACGGAGCTCAGGCGAGGGCCGAGGAGCGGCTCCACCACCCATCTCCGGCCCCGGCCGTCGAGGTCCATATCTCAGGCACTTTCGCCTTTGAGGTTTGCGTTTTCATTATTTTTCTTACGTTTTATTCATTTAGCTTAGCCTTAGGAATCTAATCCAACCTTCATTTCGATCCATATCCCCTTGTTCACCATCCGCAACCACCTCGCCGGAGCTTGCTCCGGCAAGCGCCTCTGTCACATTCCGCCACCGCTCCGTCGCTTTTTGCCACCTGGAGGGTCGTGGCAGTTTGCCCATGACCCCCCTTGACTTTCTGTTTTACAGGCCGAGCATCCAAAGGCGCCTGGAGCGATTTTGAAGGTGTGCCGGAGGTCCTTGGAGGCACCGTGCTCCTCCATCTCCATCGGCACGATCAGGTGACTGCCACCCCATTTTGAAGCCCCAAGCGTGTAGAAGACCCCTGTAGGAGTCATCTTGGGCAATTTTGGAGCCTCAAGGACATCGGTGGCGGTCGGTCAGGGGCGGGGAAAGTCACCTTCATCGGCATTCTTCCATGTTCTTTCGACAGGCCTGGCCACCGTTCGATTAAAGTCCGCCCCCGGATCTTGCCAGCACCGTAGGATCAGATCTCTCCCCAGCCGTCTGATCGTCCTTTCACGTTCTAATCCAGGCCGTTGGGAGCGAAAGGGTATCGCGTGTCAGGATCGCGACACGTAGATAAGTCAAGGAATATCAGTCGTCTGATCCGCGCCTTGGAGGGGTATTTTGCGAGCCACCCCTCCTAATTTTTGTATTTAATATCTAGTCCATAAACTTTCATTTGCAGTCTTAAAAGTTTTGCAATATTTTCAAACAAACCCTCGTACTTTTTATATTTGCGTCCAGGTCCTTGTCCACGTCACCTCACGTGACTCGTGTACGTGGGGTGGTGGACATTTTGCAAGGACCCTCCTGTGGGTTTCATTATTTCTTTTTAGTCCAGGAAAAGTTTTGTTAAGTGTAATATTTTTGGAATATTTGCAATTAAGCCCCCAGGTTTCTGAGTATTTACAAACAGGTCCTTGCAAGTCACGTGCCTTGCGCACGTGACTTTGGAATTTTTGTATTTGTACCCCTGGGTTTTTGGCGATTGGTGATTGGTCCTGGAATTTTATATTACATTATATAATTTCTGAAACAATTATATTTTGGCCCCTAGACTATTTGATAATTACAAAAATACCCTTGCCAGGATTGAATTTTCTTTTTGTTTCCTTTAATTATTTCATGCATCTATAAAATCCTAAAAAATCCACAAAAATTAGCATAAGCTCCTGCTACATTCCACTTTCATGCCATATTTTTATTTCACATTTTTATTGCATTTTCATATTTATAAAAATTCAAAAACATGCATTTTCAACTCTGTTTGCATTAGAAAATACCTAAAAATTATCAAAACCCCTTGAAAAATTCCAAAAAAAAATCAATTTTTGATTGTTTCTGTGTGATTTAACTTCAGTATAAAAATCATAAAAAAATACAAAAGAAAACCCCTAAAAATCAGAAAAACCCTTAAAACTTATTATAACTCCAAGGCGGGATATCTTACCCTAAGTATAGGGGGAGATAATATGAGTACGATATGTTCATTCCCACCCTTGATCCTCCCTGCTTTGTGTGCAGTCTGCTATACTTAGGATTATTTGATCCTAAGTATAGGGGGGACCGTCAACTTCTCATTCGTTCATTCCTTTATTCGTTCATTTAATCATTAGACTTGTCTATACTCAGTACGAGTTATGTCTTCTCTTTTCTCTTCGATCTATGAGGACATAGCTCAAGCTAAGTATAGGGGGTCGTATATACTATGTATATACTTTAGCCATAACTCGTACTTTCGTATTTTCTTAATAATTATGGCTAGTAATTCTTTAATATTCATTAAAAATCTTAATGAAAAGATGTTATTATTCCTCAAATTCTTTTTATATACTGATTAATAAATCAGGTGAAAATATTTTTTGCAAAATGTTGGAAAAATAGTTTGAAAAATCTTTGTGAAAAATCTTTTGAAACTATTTGGAAAACATTTTGTTACATGTTTTCAACCTTTGTAAAATATTTTGTTTTGAAAATTTTATTTTCTTCGTATGAAATAAAAATATTTGGAAAATGATTTGCAAATGGTGTGAAAAATGGTTGCAAAAATATTTTGAAAATCTATATATACCGTTTAAAAAACCTTTGCAAAATGATTTTCAAATTTGTGTACATGTTTGTAAAAATGTTTGTAAAAATTATTTTGGACTATAATTTTCAAAATTGTTTGAAAAAACCTTTTTAAATAAGTTCGAGGAATATACACATCATACCAAAATTCATTATATATACACTTATAAAATTGATCACTTACCCTTGTATATTCTTAAAATCTACTTCTTGTAAATATAAGATGCATCCCTGTGTAAATATTTGTACCTAATTTTTATCCAAAATCTTTTGTTTTCAAAAAAATACAAAAAACATTTGCAAAATTAAAATCCAAAAACATCTGAAAAATATTTTTGAAAATACAAAAAAAATCATATGCATCATCTTCTCAAAAATCCATAAAAAGTT
The DNA here is from genome assembly GCA_037367405.1 of Ottelia alismoides. Classification (NCBI taxonomy): domain Eukaryota; kingdom Viridiplantae; phylum Streptophyta; class Magnoliopsida; order Alismatales; family Hydrocharitaceae; genus Ottelia; species Ottelia alismoides. Next base: position 326,914 of record JAZKJV010007814.1, on the reverse strand, counting down.
CAAAATCTTGAAAATTGCATCAAAAAATATTTTCCATTTTCTACATAGCATTAGCATTTTTCAGATTTTGATAGTTGAACGAGTCTAAGTAAAATCCGGAGATTGGAGCTTGATTGGACCTTAAAATCTACCTAATAACAGGAACCTTATAGGAACTGGAATTGAGATACTTCAGGTCAAGTTGACTTAATTCTTTGAGGATCACGAGACTTGGTTCAATGGATTCTTGACTACCTAATTAGAGTATTTCGGAACACAAGCACGACTCTTGTTGATAATGACCTAACTTGGACACCTGCACCTTTCACATGGCTCAACTCAGTTGGGGTGGTGAGGGGATTGGATTTACCGGTATGAGACGTACACAAGTGGAAACATTTGTCCTCCTCTAGGGAGAGAAGTGCACCCCAACCCGTCCAGTGATGAGGAATTCTAAAGACAGGAGAGTGTTGGTTGCAATAAAACTTCAATAGAGGGATAGTCTACTAGCTCAAGAGGAAAAACTCAATATGTAAATGCTGTTGTATATAGTACTTCAAAAAAAGTGGGCAGACCTGTACAAAAATAAAATGCCTGCCAAAGTATGTGAATATGTTGTATAACCAATAAGCAATCTTGAGTTCCAAAATCATATCATGTGAGCCTGCAGCTGGATGACTCGACAGTAGAGTGTTCCCAGGGCGAGCGCGGGTGGAATGGTATCGGTTTTGGTGAAGGTCAAAGTCCGAATCCTGAAATAGTGGGTTGGTTGATAACATGGGTTTGGCGAGGGTCTAAAGTAGTCCACACAAGGCGGGATCACAGTGTCGCTGAGGCGACCGCTCACGAAACCCCTATTAGCCAGAGATTAACCCACAACAAAGAAAAAAACAATTAAGTCCCCAAAAATGTGGAGTTAAAATTTATTATAACTCTACATGTAAATGTGTATAGGTGTAAGCACAAGTAGAGGTCGAACACTGGGACAAACGGTTGGGGGCAAAAATAAATGCACAAAATTACTCAATTCTCTTCTTGTCCATGTTATTGTTTTTGTAGATTTTTGATTTTATATATACATATTTTTTTATATTTTTGTATTTTGATTTTTAATTTTCTGATCTTATATTCTCTTTGTATATTTTATTATTATTTTTTATATTTTCATTTTCTTTAATTAGAAGATATATACAAGATAAGAAGAAAGAAAGGTAAGGTATTTATAAAAGTAAAAATAAGCAAAAATCAAGAAATAAAATATTTTTGGACTTTTTATATTTTTCTAATGTTTTTGTAATTTTTCTAAAATTTTCTGTATTTTTTGGTATTTTTAAAGCCAAAAATACTGAAATCAGTGAATAAAATAAAAGACTGAAACTAACATGAGGATGAAAAATATCAATCAGGTTCCAAAATTCCTCAAATTAATTTTAAATGAAAGCTAATGATTCAAAGAAAATTCATAAAAATTAGATTTTTAGGATTTTTCTATAAATTTTAATATTTTTATGAGAGTTTTGGGTTTTTTTAATTTTGATGGGTTTTCTTTTGAAATTTTTAGTGATTTTTGGATAAAAATTAAAACACACTAAAATACGCAAAAGCTAATTTTTCTGGGATTTGAAAAAGGTTTTACTATTTTTGGTATTTTCTAATGCAGATAGTAGCAAAAATGCATGTTTTTGAATTTTTATAAATATGAAAATGCAATAAAAATACAAAATACAAATATGGCGTGATAATACAATGCAATAGGAACCTATGGTAATTTTTTTGGTGATTTTTGGAATTTTATAGATGCACGCAATAAATAAGGAAAGCAAAAAGAAATTTCCAACACTAGCAGGGGCATTTTTGCAAATAAAAAATAAAGACGAGGTGTTCTGTGCAAAAATCCCAATATGATAAACATATATTTAATATTTTGGAACCTTTTTACAATATACAAAACCGCCATGGGCTTGAGTGCAAAGTTCACAACACATCACGTGGAACAACATGTGATCCAGACTCGGAGGGACCAAAACGCAATTTTTAATAACTCTAGGGGTCTCTGTGCAAAATTTCTCAAGTCATGTGGGACAACACGTGACTCGGTTGAGAAGGACCAAAAATAATATGCAACTAATGTAGGGGGTTTGATGCAAATAACCCAATTATTTATAACGTTACATTTATTTTACAGAACTAAATAATAAATACAAAAGTTCAAGGGGTTAAAAGTGCAATTTACCCCCAAAGAGGCGCTGATGAACGGCGATGATGTTTTCACTTATCCATGTGGCCTTCATCCAACGGCCGGTACCGGTTCGACGATGGGCGGTGAAGATTAGATCATCCGAGATGATCCGACGGTCTGAACGCTACTCCATCGGACGGCTGTGCTTCGATCTGGAGGAGCTCCCTTCATCCAACTGCAGGGGACGAAGATGGAAGAACAGGGAAGAAGGCTTGCCTGGGCGAGCTTCTTCCGATGAGATCTCGCTCCCAGGCCGGTCTTTGCTGCTCCCAAGAGTCCTCCAAGCTTCCTGGAAGGTATCTCTAGCTGTTGGAGGTCTCGGATCGGTCAGAGGCACACTGGAGCGCCCTTGCGAGGTCGGAGAAGTCAAGGTGCTCCAGGTACCTCCGGCGGCACGTAATTTCAAATTCTAGTGCTTATTAGCGCACCAAACCCGCACAGGAAGATCACACGGCTCGAGGCGAAGCTCCTCGACCAGGGGTTTGAAGGTGTTAGCATAAAATTTGATGGGGTGGAGAAGCTTCCGACGTGGTGGAGGAGTTGAAGCTTCGATTCACAGATCCAAGAGGGATCCGGTTGGTCAAAGGTGGCTGGGAAGTGGAGAGTGCGATAAGGAATGAAATGGAGGTGGACTGGTGGTCGGAGCACGGCGGAATCATAGTGAACCCGGCGAACTACGAATCAACCACTTACGCTACTTAACCTTCTAAAACATTTAATTAAATGCAGCAAATAAAACCTACGATTAATTCTAAGCTAATGACAGTAAAAGAAAGGATCTCTACCTGGGTTTTGACCAAGGAGCATGGCGAACGTCGGAGCGCCGCCGTGGGTGCTGCTCTTGACTCCTCCGACCGAGTCAAGGCGCCGAAGGCATCCCCCCTGTCACGAGGAAGCCTCCAGGACCGAATAAGAGGAAGGGAAGAGGGCGAAAATAGACCAAATTTGCAAAGGAGGGAGAGCATGATTATTTATAGGTATTTTTGGGCACCCTTATTAACCAGTGATTTTCGATTGATTAGGCGTATGTACAGGTGATCTAAGATGTTGGCGTGGATCATGATGGTCTTGGGAGAAATTTTCGTGAAGAGATCGGAGGTGATTGAACGCTGCATCGAGAGGAAAAAATGCAAGAATATCGAGGATTCATCAGGTTTGACGGGTCAGACACGCGGATTGGACAGTTGACCAGAGGTCAACGGTCCGCCGCCCCTGATTGGTCCACGTAGGGCGCTACAGGACAAAACAGGGGTTTTTATTCTAAAATAATTTATTTAAAATAGTAAGTGATTTTATTATTTTTCGAGTATAGAATAAAAAATGTTTATTATTTTATGTAGTATTTTAATATGATTTTTATTTACTTTTTTGGCCTTATTTATTAATAATTAATATTTATGAGTGTATTTATAGGTATATTTACCTATGTTTTGTGTATTTTTATTTTTATTTTATATTTTATTTTATTATTTCATTTTATTATTTTATATATTTATAACTTATTTTTGTGAGTATAATATATTTTATTTAATTGTTATGAGTTTATTTGCATATTTAAATAAACAGGTATATATAATATGTAGGTATACTTATAGGTATTTTACCTATATTTTATATACCTTTTATTTATTTAATTTATTTTATTGGGTTTTATTTTGGATTTACATTTTTAATGGAATATAGATAATATTTACAATTTAATAAAAATATAAATAAAAAAAGAATGAAATCCCCTTTTATTTATATACAAGTCATACATAGGTATTTTGCCTGTGTAATTACATAGACTTATTTTATTTGAGATTTTCTTTTTGGTTTTCTTTTAATTTCAATATGTACATGTATTATGTATATTATTTACAAGATTCTAAAAATATAAATTTGTAAAAATAACGAATAGTGAATATAATGAATATTTTAATCGGTATTATGTACAATAGGGGCCTGAAACCTATCTTTTGCACAGTAAGTCCAAAAAATATAAAACCACCACCATTAAATAGCTCATGAAAAGTTATATACAATCAAATATGATTTGGCTATGTTTTGAATTTTTATTTGGAAGATACAGGTCTGTGAAGTTTAGTTTCCGGATTTTTATTCTGGGTATAAAATGTATAATGTATATTATTTTTATACAAAATCAATTTTGTATTTTTATTTACATTATTATCTACAATTTTTATGTACAAAGTTTCTTTATTTGATGAATAAATTATTAGATACAAAATAGGTGTCAAAAATGCATAAATTAAGAATGAATAAATGAAATATTTATTGTATTCTTGGCCCTTATCTCCCCATACGTGATTCTTTGTCGACCAAGCCAATTCTTGACTTGGTCTCAGGGTGTGGGTCATAAAATATTTTCAATATTTTATTCCTTTTTCTTTTCTTCTCTTTATTCTATAATTTCAGCATTAAAAACCTTATTTTATGTACACTTAATACAATAAATAATGAATGCTATTGTAGACAAATTGATGCTATTTACATGCATTTGTTGGGGTTTTTAAGGCCAAAATGATAGAATAAAGGTGATGAAATGGAGATTCATCACCCCCCTATACTTGCCTTTGCTAGTCCCTAGCAAATACTTATGCAATAAGTGCAAAAAGAATAAAGAATAAGAAGAAAAGAAAAAGCAAGAATAAAGAATAAATTGAATTGATCATGATTATTAAACTTATCTGTACAAAATCAAAGTTTGGAGCTCAGGTTAGACCTTGGTGTGAAATTTTGTGTGGAATCTGGTCGGAAACCAAATTTAAAACACAACAGCCTCCGAGAGTCACAGAACTTGGTTCAAATCTCCTCAATAGCCAGGTCAGAACTAGCCTACATCATACGCAAACCCTTATGACTATGAAGCTGACTTGTACAGTGTAAGTGATAGTGGCTCTCCCCAACTGAAATGACCAAGAGACTGACTTCTCCAGAATGACAACCCAATGATTCCCTAATCCAGCACTCTGCCCTCGAGGAGCGGGGTATTCCCTTCTAAGTTCAAGTGGCATCCAACTGAAGACGAGGATGTAGAGAAAAGAATGGATGGTAGCCAGTGTAGCTACCTATCCTAGGATGCAAGACCAGTGTAGTCAAGTCATCCAACTGCGGGCTCACATGGTATAACTTTGATGCTCAAGCTTGCTTATTTTCTATACAACGTATATACATACTCCGGCATGCACTTTATTTGTTTTATTTATTTACAAGCATGTCCATTTTTTTGGAGTTTTTTTTCTTTTTTTTCTTTTTTCAACATACTATTCACAACAGCATTTACATAAGGACTTTTTCCTCTTGAGCCAGAAGACTATCCCTCTTTTGAAGCTTTATTGCAACCCACACTCTCTTGTCATTCGACTTCATTGAAACTAGACCAGGTTGGGGTGCACTTCCCTCCCTAGACGAGGACGAATGTTTCCTCCCGTGTGCGTCTCAGACTGGCAAATCCAACCCCCTCACCACTTCAACTGAGTTGAGCCAAGTGAAAGGTGCAAGTGTCCAAGTTAGGTCACGGTCGACAAGAATCATGCGCGTGTCTCGAAAAGTTTTATTTAGTCAGTTGAGGTGACTTGAACCCAGCCCTGATTCCTCAAAGAATTAAGTCTGAATAGACCTGAAGTACCTTAAACCTAGTTCCCATAAGGTTCCAGTGCAGTTAGGTGTGGTAAGGTCCAACCAAGCTCCAATTTTAGACTTTATTGGACCGGTTCAATCATCAAGCTCACTCAAAAAGAATATGAATGATATGCACATGCTATGCACAATGAATGACACAATTTTTTTCAAAGAATTTAAAAATCAAAGAATCTTTTTACACAAAGAATTTTTGCAAATAACAAGAATCTTGGCACACAAAAAAGTATATACAACTATTTACACGGGCGTGCCGCTTTATTTTACAAGAATTAAGAATTTTAAAGGTTTACAAGTGTTAATCTGTTTGTTCTAGGTACATATATGTATACAATTGATAAAAACTTTTTATTTAACGGCTTTACAAATATGTCCATTTTCTTCACAATTAATTTGAAAACATTTTAAAAACTATAGTACACAATAATTTTTGCAAGCATTTACAAACTTTTGAAAACCATTTTGTAAAGATTTGTCACACTATGTATATACATTTTTCAAAATATTTTTACAAACATTTTCAAAATCATTTGCAAATTGGTTTCCAAACTTTTATTTCACACAAAGAAAGAATTTATGCAGTCAAAATGTTTTTACAAAGGTTGAAAATATTTCACAAAAAGTTGTCCAAATGGTTCACACCATTTTTTAAATCATTTTGCAAAAAAAATTTAACCTGATTTATTAATCAGTAAATCAAAAACAATTTGAGGAATGTATGTTGTTATTAATGGATTATGCGTTTATATATACAGTATATTTAGCCATATTTATTATGAAAGTATGAGCTATGGCTAAAGTATTTACAGATTATATACGACCCCCCTATACTTAGCATGAGCTATGTCCTCATAGGTCGAGAAGAGAAAGAGAAGACATAACTCATATTGAGTATAGAAAAGCCTATACTACAACGACTGACAAAAGAATGAAAGAATAAAGATATAAATGAAGAAGAAGGTGACCTTCCCCCCTATACTTAGGATCAAATAATCCTAAGTATAGCAGACTGTACACAACACAGGGAGGGTCACGGGCGGGAATAAACAGACGAAAGAATGAACGAATCATGGGTGCAACCCCCCTATACTTAGGACAAAGTACATCCTTAGTACAGGAAACTGACACAAAGGGGCAACACCTTTTTATGTAGATAAAGAAAAAGTAAAAAGGAAAAGAAGAAAAGATGAAAAGATAGATATATACAGATAGATGAAAAGATCTTAGAGAATGTACATCACTCCCCCTATACTTAGGGTGAAAGATTCCCAAGTATAAGTAACAACAGGAGTGACAAAACAGGACATAGAACAACATGGTGTGTACCCCCCTATACCTAGGACAAGGTACGTCCTAGGTATAATCACAAAGATATGGCGATAGATTTAGGGCACACATAACATTCGGGAGAAAGAAGGAATAGAAGACAAAACACCTATATACAACTAGCATATAGTGTGAGGTACAAGACGGTATTTAGTAAGAGACTACCGTGCTCTCATCGTCGTCTCCCTGTGAGAACGAGGACACAGTCAGAAGGTGAAAATACACCCGAATCTGCAATCAAGCGGGTGTCGGCTACCAGGGACAAACAGAAGGGAAAGTAAAGCAGGGACCGGTAGCGTAAATCTAATGATCGGCTCATAAGGAGTGAATGAGTGAGCGGAGCCGATACCGTAAGACTTGGAGGGAGAAAGAGCAGTATAGACTCCTTCAAGTCAATCAAGGTCTCAAAAAGATGTGAGAATTGAAGGACATGAGACTGTGTGATGTCTGGTGGTCATAGAGGCAGAAAGTCAAAGGACTACACCGAACGCAAGATATGGCTCAACCCTGCGAGGGTCCTCAAAGTGAGCAGGATCAGAGAATAATCAAAAGGCCCGGCTCTGTGCTCCACAGAAAGGAGACACAACCAGGGAGGAGAACGAGTACCAAAATCAGATGACTCGACTTCATGCTCCAACAGAAAGGAGGCACCAGAATTGAAGCCGAGTACCTAAAATATGATGTACTCTCCCGTAGACAACCCTCGAGGAGTAGTACATGCTAGTCAATGAATAATCAGAATAGAGGCTCACCCCTGCGAGGGTCGTCAAGGAGAGCGGGCTCAAAGGAGCTGGATCCATCAGACGGATCATAGTAGCGGTCTCGGTAGGCGACAAATCGGCTACCAGCAGAGGAGACCGTCAAGTCAAGAAAGTGTGGCAGCGTCCCTCAGATAACCCTCAGGGAGTGTACTGCCAACTGAGCAGAGAATAATCAGAGAAAGATGGCTCATCCTTGCGAGGACCGTCAAGGAGAGCAGACTCAAAGGAGTCAAGTCAGGCGGGTCCCAAGATCCAGCAGATCGGGTAAATATCAAAGCAATTGGGACCGAAAGCATACCAAACGACTCGGCTCCGTGCTCCCGGTAGTAGGAGACACAGTCTGAAAGGGAAACCGAGCGTAAAGAAAGTGTTGCATTTCCCACAGATAGTCCTCGGGGAGCAATGCAAGCTAATCAAGGAATAGTCAGATCAGATCTTATCCTTGTGAGGGTCGTCAAGGAGAGAGGACTCAAAGGAGTCAATCGGAATGGTCTCGATAGGCGACGAATCGTCTATCAACAGAAGAGCCCGCATAATCTAGCAAGGTGTCGTAGTCTCTCGTAGATAACCCTCGGAGAGCACTATGAACTAGGCATGGAATAGTCAGAAAAGTGAGGCTCATCCTTGCGAGGACCGTCAAGGAGAGCGGACTCAGATGAGTCTTTGAATGGCCTCGTGTACCGGCAGACCGGTAACACAATCAGACAGAGAGGCCAAATAGTCATATCATACGATACGGTTTCATACCCCAACATAGTGGCAGTACAGGCAGTGAGTGAAACCGATCGTAAAGAATGTATCACATGCTCCCGTAGATAGTCCTCGGGGAATATGTAAGCTAAGTCAATGAAATCTTGGGATTGCTGGCAAGTCATCTCAGGTCCTCAAAAGCATTCAATCATTCGGAGGGCATAAGATCACGTGAGGGAGCAAATAATCAGGTCAATCACAAAACATCCCTCGGGTAAATCAAATCTGTCTGAGATGGCACGAAAGATAATCAGGAATCCTCAAAGTGCCATAGGTGGATAATAGAATCAGGAGATCGGGGACGGATCAATCACGAAGATGAGAGATCATGTGGGTTCCAATCATCGTCACCATGCAGCATATATCAAGACAGTCTATCCAGCCCAGAAATCAAAGATGGACGAAACCTCAAAATACATAGATCAGTAGAAACATCATGATATCATCCTCAAATCACTGAAGCACATCACATCCTCAATCCAGTGTGCAAGATCTAAATCCTCAATACAGAATTACACCTAATCAGCGTGCATCATCAAAAATACTCAATAAACTCCTATGCACGTATCCAAAGTCAAATCCACCAAGAGTAGTATATCAATCTAAGCATCCTCAACATCATGCCCGACTTACTCCAATAATCAATGTAAGTCAAAATCCTTGATGCGAGCGATCTCTGAAAGCACAACAATCCCGGATAATAGAAAAGATGATAACGGGGGACACGAGGAGGGTGGCAAGGAGAGGAAAACAAAGGTCGGACGAAGGTGATTGAGGCAAGCGCCAATATCAGGACGTAATGCAAATGAGGAGATATATGTATAAGAGAGGTAGAGAGACTCAAAGATGAAAAATGCATGACTCACACGGATGAGACTGATGGCTCTAGGAGAGATGGAAACATAACAGACTCCAAGTCACAATCAATATGCAAGGCAAACCCCTGATTCACCTACTCAACACAATGGAGACCAAGATGTGGTCTTTTTATCTTGTCGATTTTAGAGTTAGGTGATCATAGAAAGTTGTACACACCGGAATTAGGCTTTGGGATTGGGGCACTAATCCTTAGCATGTACGTAGAAATAAAATGCTCAAACAAGGAGGGGGTTGCTCTCCCCACGACAAATGATTCATTACGTTTCATTTTTAGGTTCAATGGAGTTAGCAGTCCCGGTTTTATTTTTGTTATCACTTTTTTTTGGACATTTTCAATGCACGTGCCTATCAAGGTTTCAATTTCCATTAAGCATCCTAGGTTGGCAAAAATAGAGGGAGAAGTTCGGAAAAGCCATGCAAGTCGGAAATCGATGATTGACGGATCCGAGAATGCCGGTTTTAAGAAGTTGTTTTTATCGTGTTGTGCGTTGTAGGCGGCAATCGGAAACGATCAAGAAAATACCACAAATAAGTTATTCAATTTTTAATCTCGTGGTTTTATGTTTATTTTACTTGGGCAAGTCCCAAGGTCGATCACAAGGAGGCAAAGGAACAACCTAGAATTAAGTCTATCAAAGTTAGAGTTCGGTTTTCGAGGCAGTCTTTTTTTTTGGAATTTTTTTAATGCAATATGAGATGCAAAATGCAAGTTCAGCCTATTTTAGGGACTAAAACGTAAATGTCAATCAAACAATGTCCGAAAAATATGAAACTTGGCCACAATGTAAATTATAATGAAATGTGTGCACTGTAATTTTTTTGGAATTTTTGGATGCAATATGAATTTTTTATTGATTTTTAAATGCAAACAAAATGATTTTCAATATTTAATTTTAATAAATATCAAACCTATTTATTTTCAAGGATCAAAATTATCTGAGATCTATCACTAGGTGACGGATCTCAGAAAAATCCTAAACCTCGAAAATGTGGGGTTTAATACCTACTAAAAATTAAATACTAAAATGTGCTAAATGATTTTTACAGATAAAATATGCACGCAAATGCAAATCTTTTTGGGCACAATGTTAAGAATAATTAACTCTAAGATATGTGATTTTTCGGAGATTTTTAGAGCAATGGTTAATCAATTATGAATTTCAGAGCAAGAAATGGGTAAAATATGCAATTTTCCACAAAGTAAGTATTTATTAATTAACCATCAATCAGAAAAATACCCACAATATGTCAAAGCGTAGAGAATCAATTAGCCAACATCATGCTTTTTTGGATTAATAAAATAATGTAGATAAGAAGTCTAGAATCACAGGGGAACACAGGGGTACAGATGCAATATAAATAAATAAATAAACATACAGAGGGGGACTTGTTTGTAATTACCTATACCCCGAAGGGTATTTCTGCAAAATTTCCAGAGGTCACGTGCTCTGCACGTGCCTCTGGCTGGCGGGGATGTCTGCGCAAAAAGGGGAAACTCCGGGGGTGCTCCTGCAATTCGCCCAACGGGTCACGTGCTGCGCACGTGACCCCTGGGCTGACTTGCGGCTGAAGCAGTTCCCCGTACACGTGCCTTGCACGTGCCGGGGCCTCGGGCTCTGAGCCCGGTCGACGGCGAGGTGGAGGCTCCTCTGGCTTGGCGAGATGTTGGCCAGCGAGCGGATGAGGGACCGGCGAGGGGCGGTCAACGGCCGCCACACGGCCGAGGCGGAGGAGTCGGTGGTGGCCGACAAATGGCCGAGGGCCGTCGAGGTAGCGGCGTGGCGAGGCGGAGGTGGTTGTTGATGACGGCGATGAAGGCGATGTCGGAGGAGCTTCGGTGGCGTGGTGGCGCTGGAGCGGAGCCGGAGGAGGATGAAGGCGATGGCTGTCGCGGCAGGGGCGTCGGTGACGTGTGCGTGGCCGACACACGGCCCACAGTCGTCGGAGTAGTCGAGGCGTGAGGGTAGTTGGCGAAGATGAGGCGAGCGGTTGTCGGAGAAGAAGAGCGTTGGCTCGACGCCAAGGCGGAGCTGCAGCAGCAAGTGCGACGGAGGGCCGCTGTGCGACGAGGGGCGGTGAGCACCCTCGGATCTCGCCGAGGAAGAGGGAGGCGAGGCCGGGCTGTCACCACCGGCTCGGCCTGGAGTTGAAGGGCTATCGGCGGATGGGCTATGGAGGTGCGGCGGTGTGATATTTATAGGGCTAGGGTCTCGCCGACGATGGAAGAAAATCGAGGGGCGATTTGGGTGATATCGTTGAGGGGATGATCGCGGGACGGCGCGAGATTAGGGGGTCGGCGGCGCGAGATACGTGAGGATCTCATCGTGATCCGGTGAGGGCGAAAATCGTGGTGGCGGCGAGATTTGGGATGCCGCCGCCCGCGATGGAAAGTAGGGGAGGAGGAAGACGAGTGCTGGGCCGTTCGATCGGCCGAGATCGGATGGCCCAGCGAGCGACACGTGGCGGGTAAAGGGGTGGCAGGCGAGGCACGTGCGTGGCGCGTGCTTGGGAGGCACGTGCCTTGCACGTGCGGTTTTAATTAATAATTTTTTTTAATAAAATGAATATAAAATATAGCCAAAAAAGGCTGACACGTGGCGGCACCAGGTGCTGCCACGTGTCAACACCAGAAAATTCCGAAAATAAATATCTTGTAAAATCGAAAATAAATAGTAAATGACCTCGGATCGAAAAACTTTCTTCACGAAAATTGCTCGTCTCGATGAGATCTACAACTTTCATGAAGACATCAAAACCAAAATCGATCATTTGCACAAAGTGAATTTTTGGGGTATCCTATGTACATAGAATACCTTAATTTTGGGGTTTTGTAATTTTTATGTCATTTTTTTTGTTCAGATAAAAATCCGGAAAAATTACGGTAAAAATCAGAGATAAATAAAGACACTTAATTCTAATTTTTTTTGGATCTTTATTGATTAAGAAAATATATACATAAAATATAGGGTCAAAAACCGCGAAATATACAATGTACAAAAGAGGCCAAAAACCCAACTTTCACATATGAGCTCCGATTCACTTGAACTTGGTCTTGTTTTGAAGGTGATTGAATGCACATTAGTTCAAAAGTGAGTAGGATTAAATCAGACACTGGATGGGGAGGATATGTGGCTTTTAGTCCGAAAATCCTGAAATTAGGGTTTGGGTTTTTGGTCCACTTATTTGGGTTAGTTATTTTTTTGTATTTTTCCTTTATTCTTGTTAGTGATATGTACACAGTGGAAGTGGTTTTGAGTTATTCGGAGTTAGCGTGAATGGGTTAAAAATTAGGGAATTTAGGCTATTTATAGGTTACTTTTGGTTTGGATTTTTGGCTTCTCATTTTGTGCAGATTTTTGTGCTAAAATGCCATTCTTATGGAAACATGCATGAATGCTAATTATGCAAAATAGATGCAAGAATGCTGTTGATTTTAAGGGTTTTGAGCTTAATAAATGAGATTTAGAGTGATGAATACGAGATTCATCAATGATGCATGCTAAGTAAGAAGACTTACAGTGCTTCCCAGCTCTCTCCATGCGGGATGCATAACAGAATTGAAACCTATGCTTTATGCAAATGCAATCTGAAGAAATCGCCCTAGATACAGGATGCTATTAGCCTGAAGAACATTATTTCAAAATTGACTAAGTCCCAAATCGTATCTATAGGTACATGCATATATAGTAGGGTTTGGGCCTTAGTCTACGTCAAACAATCCAAAGCTAGGGCTCATTCACACAAAATAATAAAAATAAAATAAAAGCAAAAGCATCAAAATCATCGAGGCCCCCAAGGGAACAATCCCTCGGGCAATGGACCTCGGGAAGTCGCAGCGGGAGAGTCATGTATTATTACATGTCAAGTGTCTCTCTCTCACATAAATATACATACAAAAATTAAATTATCTTCCAAAATTCTCCTCCATCTGCCTTCGATGCTCTCTCCTGCTGGCTGGTCTAGAAGAGCCAGCTCCGCCCCACTCGGGTGCATAGGTCCTCCTAAGAAGTCCTCCGTCGCGCAGCGGTCCCTCGCATCAAAGTCAAATAAAAGAGGTGGTCAGAATAGTTACCATGATTGTCAATAAATAATGCAAATAAATAAATAACTATGGATAAAGTAAAGAATCAAATAAATAATAAGTATCCCAAACGACGTTGCTTCCCGGCAATGGTGCCATCTGATAACAGGGGTTTGGCGAGGGTCTAAAGTAGTCCACACAAGGCGAGACCACAGTGTCGCTGAGGCGACCGCTCACGAAACCCCTACTAGTCAGAGATTAACCCACAACAAAGAATAAAATAATTAAGTCCCCAAAAATGTGGAGTTAAAATTTATTATAACTCTACATGTAAATGTGTATAGGTGTAAGCACAAGTAGAGGTCGAACACAGGGAGCAAACGGTTGGGGGCAAAAATAAATGCACAAAATTACTCAATTCTCTTCTTGTCCATGTTATTGTTTTTGTGGGTTTTTGATTTTATATATACATATTTTTTTATATTTTTGTATTTTGATTTTTAATTTTCTGATCTTATATTCTCTTTTTATATTTTATTATTATTTTTTTATATTTTCATTTTCTTTAATTAGAAGGTATACACAAGATAAGAAGAAAGAAGGGTAAGGTATTTATAAAAGTAAAAAAAACAAAAACCAAGAAATAAAATATTTTTGGAATTTTTATATTTTTCTAATGTTTTTATAATTTTTCTAAATTTTTCTGAATTTTTTGGTATTTTTAAAGCCAAAATACTTAAATCAATGAAGAAAATAAAAGACTGAAACTAACTTGAGGAATATCAATCAGGTTTCAAAATTCCTTAAATTAATTTTAAATGAAAGCTAATGATTCAAAGAAAATTTAGAAATAAAAATTAGATTTTTAGGATTTTCTAGAATTTTTAAGATTTTTATGAGGGTTTGGGGTTTTTTAAATTTAATGGATTTTCTTTTGAAATTTTTAGTGATTTTTGGATAGAAATTAAAACACACTAAAATACGCAAAAGGTAATTTTTCTGGGATTTTTAAAAGGGTTTTACTATTTTTGGTATTCTCTAATGCAAACAGTAGCAAAAATACATGTTTTTAATTTTTATAAATATGAAAATGTAATAAAATGCAAAATAAAAATATGGCGTGATAATACAATGCAACATGAACCTATGATAATTTTTTGGTGATTTTTAGAATTTTATAGATGCATGCAATAAATAGGAAAAGCAAAAAGAAATTTCCAACACTAGCAGGGGCATTTTCACAAATAAAAAATAAAGACGAGGTGTTCTGTGCAAAAATCCCAACAGGGTAAATATTTATTTAATATTTTAGAACCTTTTTATAATATGCAAAATCGGTAGGGGCTTGAGTGCAAAGTTCACAACACATCACGTGGAACAACACGTGATCCAGACTCGGAGGGACCAAAATGCAATTTTCAATAACTCCAGGGATCTTTGTACAAAATTTCCTAAGTCACATGGGACAACACGTGACTTGATTGGGAAGGACCAAAAAGTAATATACAACTAGTAGGGAGTTTGCTGCAAATAACCCAATTATTTATAACGTTACATTTATTTTACAGAACTAAAGAATAAATGCAAAAGTTCAAGGGGTTAAAAGTGCAATTTACCCCCAAAGAGGCGCTGATGAACGACGATGATGTTTTCACTTATCCACGTGGCCTTGATCCAACGGCTGGTATCGGTTCGACGATGGACGGTGAAGATTAGATCATCCGAGATGATCCGACGGTCTGAACGCTACTCCATCGGACGGATGTGCTTTGATCTAGAGGAGCTCCCTTCATCCAACGGTAGGGGACGAAGCTGGAAGAACAGGGAAGAAGGCTCGCCTGGGCAAGCTTCATCCGACGAGATCTCACTTCCCGGCCGGTCTTTGCTGCTCCTCCAAGCTTCCTGGAAGGTATCTCTAGCTGCTGGAGGTCTTGAATCGGTCAAAGGCACACTGGAGCGCCCTTGCGAGGTCGGAGAAGTTAAGGTGCTCCAGGTACCTCCGACGGCACGTAATTTCGACTCCTGGTGCTTATTAGCGCACCAAACCTGCATAGGAAGATCACACGGCTCGAGGCGAAGCTCCTCGACCAGAGGTTTGAAGCTGTTAGCATAAAAATGGATGGGGTGGAGAAGCTTCCGGCAAGGTGGAGGAGTTGAAGCTTTGATTCGCAGATCCAAGAGGGATTCGATTGGTCAAAGGTGGCTGGGAGGTGGAGAGTGTGATAATGAAAGAAATGGAGGTGGACTGGTGGTCGGAGCACGGCGGAATCACAGTGAACTTGTTCGCCGGAGCGGAGCTCCGGCGAACTACGAATCAACCACTTACGCTACTTAACCTTCTAAAACATGTAATAAAATACAGAAAATAAAACCTACGATTAATTCTAAGCTAATGACAGTAAAAGAAAGGAGCTCTACCTGGGTTTTGACCAAGGAGCATGGCGAACGCCGGAGCGCCGCCATGGGTGCTGCTCTCGACTCTTCCGACCGATTCAAGGCGTCGAAGGCGTCCCCCTGTCACGAGGAAGCCTCCAGGACCGAATACGAGGAAGGGAAGAGGGTGAAAACAGACCAAATTTGCAGAGGAGGGAGAGCAGGATTATTTATAGGCATTTCTGGGCACCCTTATTAACCGGCGATTTTCGATTGATTAGGCGTATGTACAGGCGATCTAAGATGTTAGCGTGGATCATGATGGTCTTGGGAGAAATTTTTCGTGAAGAGATCGGAGGTGATTGAACGCTGCATCGAGCAGAAAAAATGCAAGAATATCGGGGATTCATCAGGTCTGACGGGTCAGACACGCGGATGGGACAGTTGACCAGAGGTCAACGGTCCGCCGCCCCTGATTAGTCCACATAGGGCGCTACAGGACAAAACATGGGTTTTTATTCGAAAATAATTTATTTAAAATAGTAAATAATTTTATTATTTTTCGAGTATAAAATAATTTTTTTATTATTTTATGTAGTATTTTAATATGATTTTTATTTATTTTTTGGCTTTATTTAGTAGTAATTAATTTTTATGAGTGTATTTATAGGTATATTTACCTTTGTTTTGCATATTTTTATTTTTATTTTGTATATTTTATTTTATTATTTCATTTTCTTATTTTACATATTTATAACTTATTTTTGTGAGTATAAATATATTTTATTTAATTTTTATGAGTTTATTTGCATATTTAAATAAATAGGTATATGTAATATGTAGGTATACTTATAGGTATTTTACCTATATTTTATATACCTTTTTATTTATTTAATGCATTTTATTGGGTTTTATTTTGGATTTACATTTTTAATGGAATATAGATAATATTTACAATTTAATAAAAATATAAATGAAAAAAGAATGAAATCCCCTTATATTTATATACAAGTCATACATAGGTATTTTGCCTATGTTATTACATAGACTTATTTTATTTGAGGTTTTATTTTTGATTTTCTTTTAATTTCAATATGTACATGTATTATGTATATTATTTAAAAGATTCTAAAAATATAAATTTGTAAAAATAATGAATAGTGAATATAATGAATATTTTAATCGGTATTATATACAATAGGGGCTCGAAACCTATCTCTTGCACAGTAACTCCAAAAATATAAAACCACCACCATTAAATATCTCATGAAAAGTTATATACAATTAAAGTGATTTGGCTATGTTTTGAATTTTTATTTGGAAGATACGGGTCTGTGAAGTTTAGTTTCCGGATTTTTATTCTGGGTATAAAATGTACAATGTAGATTATTTTTGTACAAACTCAATTTTGTATTTTTATTTACATTATTATCTACACTTTTATGTACAAAGTTTCTTTATTTGATGAATAAATAATTAGATACAAAATAGGTGTAAAAAATGCATAAATCAAGAATGAATAAATGAAATATTTATTGTATTCTTGGCCCTTATCTCCTCCTACTTTATTCTTTGTTGATCAAGCCAATTCTTGACTTGGTCTCGGGGTTTGGGTCATAAAATATTTTCAATATTTTATTCTTTTTTCTTTTCTTCTCTTTATTCTATAATTTTGGCATTAAAAACCTTATTTTATGTACACTTAGTACAATAAATAATGAATGCTACTATAGACAAATTGATACTATTTACATGCATTTGCTGGGGTTTTTAAAGCTAAAATGATAGAGTAAAGGTGATGAAATGGAGATTCGTCATTGGTCGGATATGTACAAAAATCAGAAAAAAATAGGAGGAGGGTCCTCCTGATAAAAGGGAGGTGGATCGGCTGGAGTGAACGAGGGATCCGCAAAGTCCGGATAGAAAATGCTCCAGGGTCCATCTCGAAAACAAGAGGACGAAGGTCAAATCAAAAGAGTAAAGAAGAAGGCGCAAATGCGTAGAAGCGATCTAGGATACATACAAAACAATCACAAGCAAAAATGAAAACAAGACAAACCCTTAATTCACCTACTCAACTCGGTAGAGACCGCAAAAGAGCGGTCTTTTTATCTCGTCTGTTTTAGAGTTAGGTGAGGAGTCAAAGAGTTTCACAAACACTTAGGGGTCGGAATGGGATTTTGGCACTAAACCTTAGTGTGTGCGCGGGCAAGTAATAGCGAAGACAATGAGGAGATTACTCGCCCCAAGACAAGATTTTTCTTTTTGGTTGATTTTAGAGTCAAGTAATGTTAGCAGTCCCAATTTTATTTGTTATCACTTTTTTTAATTTTTAATAGAAAATGCACGATCCTGTCAAGGAGTCAATTCCTTTAAGCACCTAGGTGGTCAAAATCAGAGGGACATGCGGAAAAGCAATGCAAGCGGCAAATCGATGATGGATGCTAACGCGTAAATGTCACCTTGCCTCCAGCACTCTACATGCAAGGATGCTTAGCAGAATTGAAACCTAATCTATATGCATATGCAAGCCGCTGAAATCGCCCTAGTGTGAGAAGCTGCTATTAGCGTGAAGCACGATTTTCAAGATTTGACTAGATCCAAACGTAGACTATAAGCACATGCAATGGTGATTAATGTGTGTGGACCTAATACTACGTCAAGCAGATCCTACATCTAAGGGCTCAATCACACAAATAAATAAAACAAAATCGGAAAACAAATGAAAAAAAATGCGACAAAAACCGACAAAAACCACAGTGAGCCCCCAAGTGTACAAACAATTGGAAATTAGGCTCGAGAGTCCAAAGTTCGGTGTACATGTATTATTACAACAAATATTGGTCTCTCTCACAAAAATTACACAAGTAAATACGATAAAATAAAATGCTCAAAATTTGTCTTCAAACACTCCAAGTCCTCCTTTGTGCTAGGTCAAAGCCGCCTCACGTGGGTGCACAGGTGCTCTAAAGAGGAGCTCCTCCCTCGATCCACGTACCTCGCACAAAATCCAAACAAGGAGAGTGGTTAGACAATTCAACAAGATATATCAAATAAAAATAAATAAATAAAGCACAAAAAATGGACAAATAAATCATAAGCACAAAGAAAACCGATCTACACGATGTTGCTCCCCGGCAACGACGCCATTTGTTGACTCAGATTTTGCGTGGGTCAAAATAAGTCCACACAAGGCGGGACTACAGTGTCGCTGAGCGACCGCTTACGAAACCGGAATTAATCAACAATTAACCCACAACAAAGATCAAACAATGAAAAACGATGCGGAGCTAAAATTTATTATAATTCTACAACAAGATGTGTATAGGTGCAAGTATGTGTAGAGGTCGAACATAGGGAGCAGACAGGTAGAACGAGGCAATAATGCTAAAAAATGTGACTGTGTTGATTTGCCTATAAATGTTATTTTATACACTTTTACACAAATATGCATGAATTAACAGTATTTACACGCATTTACTAGGGTTTTTAAGGCCAAAATGATAGAATAAAGATGATGAAACGTAGATTCATCATGCATGGTGCGAAGGCTTGCGCATACAGGAGATCAGAACCTGAAGACTGCTGGATCGCGTACAGGAGCGACCAAGATGAGGTCCAGAGAGTGACCGAGCACCATGATAGCGGTGGTCATACCATTGATGGACAAGATCTGCTGACGATAGGAGGAGGAAGTGCCACGTGTATGTATGAACATGAGTACATGATTATGATGTGAAATCCCATGTTAACAAAAAATCGAGATAGGAATTTATATCTTTGATGTGCTAGTCTCTAATAGAAGAAACATCTCGAATCAAGTCCAATCCGACAATGATAGCAATCAGGACGCCATTATGAATCATGACCCTCTGCGAAATTAAGAAATGATTCTATGTACTAGCTGTACATCCATAGCAAAAGTGATTAAAGTAGGTAACCTTCCTCTTGATTTCATCTCACAAAATTCATCCCTTTTCCTGCGTGAAACACTTGGTAAAAAACAGATCCATTTTTATTTGCAAAACATGCCATCAACACTTCCCTTTCCCTATGTCGAGCACCACCTCCGCCTCCCTGCAGGCCATGCGTCGAGCACCTCACCGTTGAGCTCATCCCCTTCGGACCCTCCGTCGACCTCTGAGCAAGCTCGCTCCCCTGCTCGAACTATGCTGCCGAACTCCATTCCCTTCAAACCCCACCTAGGACCTGCTCGAAGCCCACCATCGACAAACCTGCACCGACCGAAGCCCCCCGTCGGCAGACCTGCAACCCACCCCCGCCCACCCAATCTCCAGTCCCCCCACCCCTCAGTCCGACCGTCCGACGCCCCCCCCCGGCCCAAGCTCCCCGACCGTCCGAAAGCCCCCCCCACCCCCCGACCGACCATGTGACAACCCCCCGGCCCCTATGATGATGCGAAATCCGTGCTGTCGAGATATGTAAAAATAATGTCAAAAATGTGTCGTTGTTCTCAACCGCACGATTCGGTCAACGGAAAAATATTTAAAACCACTCGGAAAAGATAGAAATCAAGGAAAACAATGTATAAGCGGTCTTCGCTATTCTTTTTACCTGGTATAGCGACCTGGGTCGAACACAAGGAGCACGATTTAAAAACTAAGTAGTCAATTTTCAGAAATGCTAATTTTTTAGTGATTTTTGACTTTTATATTTTTTTTATTTTTAAAAGAAGCACAAACGGAGAAAGGTGATAAAACAAAACACACACAATCTTTTTGTATTTTTCAAAATAATTAAAAATATACAGAAAAGTCCAAAGAAAATGTTTTTGTGATTTTTATATTTTAAAATGTTTTTGGTAATTTTTTCGCAATTTTCTGATATTTTTGTGATTTTATAAAAATGAGACAATGCGAAACAACAAGACTATTCACAGTCAGGAGTCTTTTTCAATTTAAAATTCTTTAAAAGTTCAAAACTCCACGAGATTATTTTTAAAAGAAAATACAATTAAATATCTACAAATAGAAACTGAAATCACTATTTTTTGATTTTTCTACAATTTTCTAGAATTTTTTAAGCTTTTTTCGTATTTTGTAATTTTTTTTGGAGTTTTATAAATGAAAAATGCACAAAAAGTGCTCTGAAGTTAAAAGACACCAAGACGCAATTACCGGAATTTTTATAGAATTTTTAGGCACTTTTGCGAATTTTTATGAATTTTTAAAGTGTAGGAAAGGAAAGAGACAATGTTTTGATTTTTTTTAAATATATAAAATTAATTCAAAATGCATTGCAAATTTTATACTATGTTCAAGGGCATAACAGGAATATCTACAAATTTTCTCAGAATTTTTCGACTCATAAAAACATTTATTCTAATCAAAAGTGCTTGACAAATGAAGTTTGAAAGTGCAAAGATTAAACTGCAATTTGTTCAAAAGTTCTGCACTGAATATAACAGAAATAAATTACTGGAGAAAAGCACAATTTACCCAATAAACATGTGTAGTGCATGGGCTTGAATCTGACGGAGACTTTTTTTTGTAATTCCCACTGAAAGGATCTGGTGAGGATTTCTTGGCAATTTTGAAGACTTCTGGGAACTTGATTGCAATTTGCCAAAGTTTTTTTTTATTTTAAAAAGAAACCCTAAGGTTTCTCTCACTGGACAATCGTTGTTCAAGCCAACAAGGGGCGCCGCCCCTTTACTTCTTCCTTGCGATGGCGGCGTGGCGGGCACAGGAGGCCCGACGGAGATCGCGCCTGCGCGCGGAGCGGCGGAGATCGGCAAGGAGGGCGGCAAGGGGCTGCGCGGTGGCGCCGCCGTTGGCGGAACCTGGGAAATGATGGACGGGTGGAGGCGGCTACAGAGGACGGCTGTGGGGGCGGCGCCGCCCGCGCGTGGAGGCGCGACGCCTGAGAGGGATCGGCGACGGAGCGCTGAAGGAGCGGGGGCGCCTGCGCGGAGCGGTTGCGCGGAGGGGGCGACCTGGGGGTACTGGGCTGCAGGCGAGGCCTGCGCGGGCTGGTGAGTGTCAGAGGCGGCGCCGCACGCGGCCACCTGGCGCGCTGGGACTGAAGGAGGCACGGCTGGACGGCGGCTTCACGGAGGTCAGGAGGACGGGCCCAGGAGGGGGGCGGCTGTGGGGACGCGCGCCCACGCGTCGACGGAGGGAGCGGATCTGAAGGAGCGCCGCCGCTGTTGACGGCGGTGGGAGCGGCGTTCTGGAGGCGTCGGCGCCGTTGGACGGCGATGGTGGTGGCAGCGGGGGTGACGACCTGCTGCCCCTTTTTTATTTTTTTTGTTTTTTTATAACCTGCAACAAATGTCAGTTAAAAAAATGCAATTTTTATTTTTTTTTTGTATTTTTTTGATCCTGCAAAATAGATGTTAGAGTTAGAGGACAAACAAAAAATGTTTGTTTTTTTTTGTTTTTTTTGTTTTTATTTTCCTTTATTCCTGCAAAACAATGGTTAGAAACAAAATAAATATATGTTTTTTTATATCCTGCAAAAATAAAGATTAGACAACAGGATACGATTTTTTTTTAAATTTATTTATAAACAAAGATTGGAATGTATGAATGAGCAGATCTAGGCGATGCGTGAGATAAAGATCCAGGGGCTCCGACCACCGTGCGTGATCGAAGGTGGAAGATCGCGTGAGGTAGAATGTGAAATGGAGGGTTTGAGAAGATGGGATGAAAAATCGATGTCGAGACGGAAAAGTGTGATGGATTTTTTTTATAATCTAAATTCTAAAGACCTAATCACTACACCTACGTTAAAATTAAAACTACAATTTATCTAGGAAAAATAACGAGAAGTAAAAGTGGATCTCACCTCGGGGATCGGACAAGCCATGATGGCCTCGACGAAGCACAAATCTCTGTCACCGACTGGATCGGAGGCTAGGACCCTCTTCAACAAGAAACCTCTCGGAAACCAGGCTCCTCTCCACCAAAGATCGATCAAAGAAGAAATGAGGGAGGAGGAGCCCATTAAAAAGAAGATGAAGGTCAGAAATGGAGATATTTACAAAAATGGAAGGTGTTGATTGTGTGAATTAAAATAATAAATTAAATTAATAAATTAATTAATTAAATAATTACGAAATTCGAAATTAATAAATTAAATAAATTAATAAATTAATTAGAAATTAATTGGCCACCTTAATGGTGGCCATTAAGGGCATGCAATCAAATCATATATATAAGGCATGTTATAAAATCAAATCAATCAATTAAAATCAAATAATTAAATAAATAATTCGGAATTAATTTAAAATAATTAATTAATGTTAGGTAATTAAACTTTTTGGTGGATTTTATAAATGGAAGTTAGTGGCATACATATATTATATACATATAATATAATGTACATAGGTGCAAATAAGGAAACAATTTTTATACAAGATTTTTTTAATTAATTTTTTTAATTTTTATTTTTATTGAAAACAATATTTATAATATATACAATAAGTAAAAATAAATATTAATAATTATATACACAGATATATGGGTAAACTGCACAATACACCCCAGAAAACCGACTTTTTAACCGTAACTCCAAACAATACAAAACCACAGCCATTTGAAAGATAATTCAATTTATAGTATGATGGAAGTGAGTTTGGTTCGATTTGAGCTCGTATGGAGCCGGAATTGATGTTTCAATTATTGCATTACGGCTTTTTCTGGGTGTAATTATTTACAATATATACATTTTTTTTATTTTATAAATATTTTTATTATTTACAATACAAATTTATTTACAACTTTTATTTACAAAAGTAAGTGGTTTGAGGTCAAATAAAATAATGTAAGTTTTATACAAATATACATGAAAAATATGTACAAGACATTTTTTTGGATTTTCTGACAGACAACCTTATCTCCCCCTACTTTATTCTTGGTCGATCAGGTCAAGTCTTGACCTTCTCTCGGGGTTTGGGTCAGTCTGTATTTATTGCATAAATACCTCCTTTTCTTTTTCTTTTCTTCTTTATTCTTTTATTTATGTACAAAAGGTGTTAAAAATGCATAATTAACAAATGCATGTGAAATGGTAATTTTATGGAATTAATGGGTATTTACAAGTATTTGACTAAGGAAAAGAGGCTAAAATAAAAGAATAAAGGCGATGAATCGTGGATTCATCATTCCCCTATACTTTACCTTTGCTAGTCCCTTAGCAAACACTTATTTGGAAAATAAGTGAAAATAAAAGAAAAGAAAAAGGAAAGAAGTTAGAACAATGTTGACTTTCAAACTTATCTTCATAAAAATGTAGTCTGGAGCTCTGTCGGACCTTTGAATTATTGGTGTGTCGGAACCTTAATGGGAAATGAAATTAAAACCTAACAGCCTCTAAGTTCCATAAGACTCCTATTCCGATCTCCTCAATAGTCAGATCAGAACACGTCTACATACACAAATTCTTATGACTATGAATTTTTTCTTGTACGTGTAAGTGAAATATAGCTCCTCATCTCAGAAGTAACAAAGATTCAGCCTCTCTCAGCAAGGTAACTCAAATAACCCGGTCTGGCAACTCTTTCCTCGAGGAGCGGGGATATTCCCTTCTAAGTTCAAGTACAACCAGCTCAAGAAGAGGGGATGGAGAAGAGAATGGACGGTAACCAGTGTAGTTACCTATCCTTGGATGCATGACCAGTGTAGCCATGTCACCCGCTGCAAGCTCACACATATATAACTTTGAAGCTCTTATTCTTTTTTTTTTACAGGCATTTTATTTTTCTTTCAGGCCTGTTTACTTTTGGAGATTTTGCTTCCCTTTTTTTTTTGAAATATATACAAGGTGCAACATGTACATAAGGAGTTTTTCCTCTTGAGCCAGTAGACTATCCCTCTTTTGAAGCATTATTGCAACCCCACAGCTCCTGTCTTTAGACCTCAACATCACCAGACTAGGTTGAGACGCACTTCCCTCCCTAGAGAAGGACGAGAGGTTCTGCCTAGATATACTACCCTCGTATGCTACCCCAAGCCAAAAGATTCTGCTCCTTCACTACCTCATCCATGAAGAGCTACGTGTAAAGTGCAGTGTCCAAGGTAAGCCACGGTCTGAAAGAATCATGTGTGTGTTGTTAAATGTTCTACTTAGACTCATCAAGATGACATGTGAACATAGTCTTATGGACTCAAAGGATTAAGTCACTAGGACCTGAAAAGTCTTAACTCCAAATCTTATAAGGTTCCTCTGAAATTAAGTGGATTAAGGTCCAACTAAGCTCCATTCTTCAAATTTATTCCAGACTTAGTCTAAATGTCAAAATCATCCTGAAAAATGCTCATGCAAATGTAAATGCAAGAAAATATGTACATGCAAGGAAAAGAAAACAAAAATCTTTTTGTGAAACAATTTTCAAAATTTTGAAATTTTTATGGATTTTTGAAAAATGATGATGCACATGCAAAAGGTTTTTTTTGCAAATAGTTAGTAATATATACAAATATATTCAAAAGTTTTTTTTAATTCATTTTTTTAATAAGGGTTGGAGAAGATACATATTTATACAAGAGTGAGTTGATTATTTTACAAGAATGAGATGCAAGAATTTACAACTTGAGTAATTTATACAAGTATATACAGAGTTGGTTTTTTTTTAATTCATTTTTTACAAGTTTTTTTAAGAAATTTTTTTTGAGTATTTACATAGTGTTTTAGCCATATTAAAAAAAAATATATGAAAGTACGAGTTATGGCTAAAGTATATATACAATATATACGACACCCCCCTATACTTAGCTCGAACTATGTCCTCATAGTGATCAAAGAGCTGAAAAGAAAGACATAACTCGTGCCGCGTATAGAAAAGTGAAAAGAATGGTATACTACAACGACAAATAAAAGAATGTAATCAATAGGAGTCGGCGATCCCCCTATACTTAGGATCAAGTAATCCTAAGTATAGCAGACTGTACACAAAGGGAAGACCGAGGAGATGAATGTACAAAGTCTACCTCCCCTATACTTAGGGTAAAATATCCCTAAGTATAAGCAACAAAACAGAGGTAAAATGAATCAAAAGAATTATCACAAGACAGACACCCCCCTATACTTAGGGTAAAGTACACCCTAAGTATGGAATGATCATGAGATGGAGATGGGGTGCAAGACAGAAATAATGTATGATATGGACAGATGGTCTATACAGATGTGAGTCGATCGATGTTGAGGTGCCTCTCAACAAGCGCTAGAGTTTACGCCCCTAGCTGGGCACAAATGCTAGGATAACGCCGTGTCAAAGTTCAGGACGGCATCTGTTATGCGAATACCGTACTGTTGTTGTTGTCTCGGTGGGAGAACAACAACGAAGTCAGGAGGGTCAACAGAGTTAAAGATAACACCCAGATAATCAATCAGGCGGGTGTTTGCTACCGGGTAAAGATTTGGGCACATGAAGTCGGGCTCGGGTAGCACAAAAGAAATCATCGGCTCAAGATCTGTATGGAGTGAAAGGATGGAGCCGAAGTAATCAAACGTGGAGAAGGAAGGATCTGTCAGGGAATCCTCCACATCAATCACAGTCTCGAATAGATATGGAAGACCAAGATCAAGAGACTCACTATAAAGGTTGATATCGATGTATGCAATGTAGACAAATCAGTGAAATCATCGAATACCTCAAAGATCGGGTCATCCTCGCGAGGGTCGTCGAGGAGAGAATCATCAAATTCATTATCAGAAATATCAAAATACTCGGTCACGTGATCCGACAGATCGGATGCACTCCCAGAAAGTGATACCGAGTACACATGGTCCATGGCATCCTCCCGCAGATAACCCTCGGGGAGTAATGCCGAATCATCAGGGAACTGGGGATCAATGCTGTCAAATGTCAGGTCCTTCAAAAATATATCGACCTCATCAAATGGGAGGATACAAGTCTCAAATACGGGACTATCAAGGTCTGTAAAATCCAAAATCGGTCCCTCATCAAGCTCTCTACGCTGAGATGAATCCAAGTATATCTCTGAATCTGAGGAAATCTTCTGAATATCAGATACTGAATCAATTGTGTATGGACACTGGAATAATTCAGAGGATGGCTGAGATGTGGGTTCCTCCTCTATCTCATGGGATCCTAGCAGATCTAGAATCGAAGAATCTTCTACGTGAAAGAGCAGGACTGGCTCAAAATCTGACTGTAAATCTAATTGGTCCTCAACCAATGTCCGGCTCTGGGAACTCACAACAGTAGGCAACATATCCATCAAATGAGAAGTCGTAGCATCCATACCCTCGGATCTGTGTGTGCTATCAAGATCAGCATGGTGTGTCACACACTCAACAGTTGTCATCTCTCCGTCATGTGCTGTCCCAAATAAATCATCTGGTGTATATGCAAGATCAGAAAGTGTATCCAAGATGGTCTCAACAAAATCCAAGTCGGGACAATGGTGTGAACCACTACACGAGGTAATGACATATGATATCTGCTCTGCGGTCCTCCCCCTCATGGCGATATGGATAAGGTCAGTCATAGAAAATCCATGATCAGGAAATCGCCTTAAAAGTTCTCGTAATCTCAACCATGAATCTATCAATGGCTTCTGGGGGTTAACTGAAAAATCACGAATACATGACCGCATCATCTCTGCTCTACATTGGGGGTAAAATTTCTTCAAAAATAATGATCGTAGATCTCCCCATGTAGTAATCTTCCTTCCCAATCGTCTATGCCAACTCTTGGCTCTACTCTGAAGTGTAAATGGGAAGGTAATCAGCATCATGTCCTCAAAAGTGATATCCAAATATGATCGTGATACACAAAAATCCTCAAATTCATCAATATGCAAATAAGGTTCCTCGTGCATTTCCCCAAAAAACTTAGGCAGTAGATCAATTAACTCTAAATCCAGAACAAAGGGTCTCAAGGTAGAAGCGGACTGGACTTCATGATCTGTGTACTCATCCAATGTCCTAGGATACAAGTCATCTAAAGCTCGCAACTGCCCCATTCGATTGCCTATGGGATGCACTCTCATCTCAGCAAGGTGAACACCCGGGTTTCTTATTTGGTCAATCCGGTCTCTTTGAGTGTCACTCACAGCATGTCCCGAATGGGAGGGTGGGTAGGGAGCAGATAGAAAATCAGATGGAGTTCTGTCCTCCCAAGAAAGTGGGCGGGAATGATGGGTGTGAGGATAAGAAGCCGCAGAATTCGGCTGGAATGGAAAGTGACTCATCATGAAGAGAGAGAAATGAAGGGCGGGAGGGTGGTCGAGTAGAAAGAGAGATAGGAGGGAGGGAGGAAAGGATAGAAGCAGAAGGTGACCGCTATTGATCTCGGAGAATGACCGTAACCGACTCACACCAAAGACATACAAAACACAAAGCAAACCCTCAATTCACCAACTCTACACAATGTGAAGACCGTGGGATTTGGTCTTTTATCTTTTCAATTTTAGAGTTTAGTGAGAAGACAAAGTTGTACAAACACTTAGGAGGCTTGAATGGGATTTGGGCACTACTCCTTAGTGTGTACGCGAGCAAGTAAAAGCGCAAACAATGAGGGGATTGCTCTCCCAATACAATGAAGTGAATCAATTACGTTTGATTTTAGAGTCAAGTTCAATTAACAGTCCCAATTTTTTAATTTTTGATTTTGTATTTTTTTGGATATTTTCAAGAATAAACGCCTAACGAGCTTTCCGATTTCCTCTTTGATTAATTTGAGTCCAAAAAACAGGGGGAGGAAGTCGAAAATGCCAATGCACGGTCAAAAACTATGATGCATGCAGAGATAGAAAATGCGTACCTTACTACAGCACTCTACATGCAATATGATCCGCGCAGAAATTTAAAGACAGGAAATAAACTACCTAAATGATGCAGCGGTGAAAACCGAGTCCTAGATGAGCAAGTTCTACTCGCAGAACCGTATAATCGGTCACCGACCTCCAAGCCAAAGGGTCCGGTCTTGGCCCACCCCTCCTCTGCCCGACAAATCGGGGGTAGGAGAAAGCGCTTTACAGGGTGGACTGCGGCACGTAGGCTACGAAGGAGATGAGTCGATTATTTTTATTAATTGATTATTAGTAGGTCCAATTAAGCGCACTATAGGAACAGGCAGATAATTAAGTGTGGGGACCCTACTAATTACGGCACAAGCAAGAGAAAATCCTAAGGCTAGGGGCTCGAAAATCACGTGATTCAAATAAAATAAAATAAAATAAAAAAAATGCGAGAAAACAAAACCAGCGAAAAACAACGGTGAGGTCCCCCAAGTGCACCGGCACTTGGCGAAACAGACCCCGAAAAGTGTCCAAGTCCACAAGTCCAAAGTCCTAAATTATTACAATAATGATTGTTCTCTCTCTCTCTCTCAAAAATTAAAATTCCTTCTCCTCTCTCTCTTCCTCCTGCGTGGGTCCTCTAAAAAGAAACTCCCAGTCGTCCAAGCAGTACCTCGCACAAAAATCAGAGAGAAAATGTCAGAAAACAATTTTAATATAGAGAGACAAATAGAAAAATGAAAAATGACTACAAAGCCGTGCTCCCCGGCAACGGCGCCATTCTGTTGACGCGCCTGACAACCGGGTTAAGTATGTAAATAATCAAGGGTCGTTGTGACCCAAATCACCAGGCGCGGTCAATCGAGAAAAATTAAATGAAACCACTTAAAATAAGATAGAAATCGATGAAAACAAATGTAAGCAGTCTTTCGCTATTCTTTTTACCTGGTATAGCGACCAGGGTCGAACACAAGGAGCACGATTTAAAAACTAAGTAGTCAAATTTCGAAAGCTAAAATTTTTAGTGTTTTTTGTATTTTTAAATTTTTTTTTTATTTTTTTTAAAAGACAAATAATATTCACAAATGATAAAAAGCACACGCAATCTTTTTGTATTTTTCAAAATGATCAAAGAAAAGAAAATGTTTTTGTGATTTTAGTGGAAAACAGAGCAATCAATGGACGATCAGGATTATTTTACAAGTCAAAAACCTTTTTAGTGCTCAAAAATCCTGAAATTATTTTTAAGACAAAGTGCAAAGCAATATCTACAAAAAGAGACTGAACTCACTATTTTTGGATTTTTCTAGAATTTTCTATAATTTTTATAAGATTTTATGCAATTTTACATTTTTTTTGGAGTTTTGTATATGAAAAATGCACAAAAAGTGGTCTGAAATTAAAAGACACCAAGAAACATATACAAGAATTTTTGTGGAATTTTTACACTATTTTGTGAATTTTTATGAATTTTCAAAGTCTGGACATGCAAAAAGACAATGTTTTTGATTTTTTAAATATATCAAATAACAATAAAATTTGATGAAAACTTTATACAATGACAAGCACTATAGCAGGAGCATATGTGATTTTTTTTAGAATTTTTACAATCATGAAAATATTTATTCCATTCAAAAAGCATGCAAAGTTTATTGTCTGTAGAATATGGACCAGAATGCAATTTATTCAAAGTTTTTACAATATAAAATAATAAGAACAGAAAGCACAGGGTGGAAAATGTAAATTACCCAATTTGCTCATGAAATGCACGTAACTGGCTCTGGAGTGCAGGGACTTATTTGCGAAATTTAAGACTTCCACGGAGCTTAACGTAATTTTGCCAAAAGATATTTTCCACTTCAAAAATTCCCTTTAGGGTTCCTTCGCATCCTTCGTTCAAACAAAAGGGGGAGAGAGGCATCCACGTTGGACAGGCCGCCACCCTCCCCTTCTTCTCCAATGGCGGCGGAGGCGGCAAGGCGGCGCTCGGGCGCAGAGGTGATCGGGTGGACGGTGGTGCAGGAGAGGTCGGCCACGGTGGCAGATGAAGGTGGAGCGGCTGGACGCCAGGTGGGCACGCGTCACTGCGGAGGATAGGAGGTCGGCGCGCGGAGGTTGGCGGCGGATTCGAAGATGGCGGTGCGGCGCCGCCGCGATCTGGGGGC
Organism: Ottelia alismoides; assembly: GCA_037367405.1. NCBI lineage: Eukaryota > Viridiplantae > Streptophyta > Magnoliopsida > Alismatales > Hydrocharitaceae > Ottelia > Ottelia alismoides. Next base: position 296,048 of record JAZKJV010007814.1, on the reverse strand, counting down.
GGCGTAAAGGGAGGAGAGGCCGCGCGGGGGGGCCGCGGGGCTGCGCCGCCGCGCCTGGGCTAAAGAGGCCGACGGGAGGTGGCTGTGCGGGGCGCGCAGGCGGTTGGGCTGCGCGGCCTGCGCGTAGGAGGGGGACGCCTGGGGGCCGCGGGGCTGCGCCGCCTCCCTGGAGATGGAGGTGGTGGCGCGAAGGGGCGGCGCCGCGCGCTGGAGCGCGGGTGCCGGCCAGGAGGGAGCCGCGAGCGGTGGCGGCGCCTGCGTGCTGGGAAGATGGCGCAGGCGCGGGTGGCGTCCGCCCTGTAGCTTCTGCAAGATTTTTTATTTTTTTTATTTTATTTTTTTGGTTGTTTTTTTTATTTTTGCTGCAGGAACTTGTTAGAGAAGAAAAAAAGAAATGTTTTTTTTATTTTTTTATCAGAAATATGTAAACAGTGATAAAAATTTTTATTGTTCTTTTTTTATATTTTCCTGCAAAACAACATGTTAGAAACAAAGAACATTTTTTATATTTTTTTTAACCTGCAAAACAAATGTTAGAGACACACAACAATTTCTTATTAGTTTTCTTGCAACAACAAAGATTAAAAAAAAGAAAGTTTTTTTTATTCCTGCAAAAATATTTTTTTGTGATAAATAGGAAAAACTATTTGTTTTTATTTTTTTATTTATACACAAAAATGGATTTGTGAATGGTTGGATCTTGACGTAATGAGAGATAGATCCGGGGGCTCCGATCACCGTGCGTGATCGGAGGTGGGAGATCGCGTGAGGTAGAACGTGAAATGGAGGGTCACGAGATGAGATGGTAACTCGAGTCGGAGGCGAAAAATATGTGGTGGAAATTTTTTGAGATTTTTAATCTAAAAATTACTCCCTACTCCTATGCTAAGATCTAAGCCTACAATTTACCTAGGAAAAACGACAAGTAAAAGTGGATCTCACCTCGGGGATCGGACAAGCCATGATGGCCTCGACGAAGCGCACGTCGCTGTCACCGACTGGATCGGAGGCTAGGACCCTCTTCAACAAGAAATATCTCGGAAATCGGGCTCCTCTCCGCCAAAGATCGATCAAAGAAGAAATGAGGGAGGAAGAGCCCATTAAAAAGAAGATGAAGGTCAGAAATGGAGATATTTACAAAAATAGAAGGTGTTGATTGTGTGAATTAAAATAATTAATTAAATTAATAAATTAAATAATTAAATAATTACGAAATTCGAAATTAATAAATTAAATAAATTAATAAATTAATTAGAAATTAATTAGCCACCTTAATGGTGGCCATTAAGGGCATGCAATCAAATCATATATATAAGGCATGTTATAAAATCAAATCAATCAATTAAAATCAAATAATTAAATAAATAATTCGGAATTAATTTAAAATAATTAATTAATGTTAGGTAATTAAATTTTTTTGGTGGATTCTATAAATGGAAGTTAGTGGCATACATATATTATATACATATAATATAATGTACATAGGTGCAAATAAGGAAACAATTTTTATATAAGATTTTTTTAATTAATTTTTTTAATTTTTATTTTTATTGAAAACAATATTTATAATATATACAATAAGTAAAAATAAATATTAATAATTATATACACAGATATATGGGTAAACTGCACAATACACCCCAGAAAACCGACTTTTTAACCGTAACTCCAAACAATACAAAACCACAACCATTTGAAAGATAATTCAATTTATAGTATGATGGAAGTGAGTTTGCTTCGATTTGAGCTCGTATGGAGCCGGAATTGATGTTTCAATTATTGCATTACGGCTTTTTCTGGGTGTAATTATTTACAATATATACATTTTTTTTATTTTATAAATATTTTTATTATTTACAATACAAATTTATTTACAACTTTTATTTACAAAAGTAAGTGGTTTGAGGTCAAATAAAATAATGTAAGTTTTATACAAATATACATGAAAAATATGTACAAGACATTTTTTTGGATTTTCTGACAGACAACCTTATCTCTCCCTACTTTATTCCTGGTCGATCAGGTCAAGTCTTGACCTTCTCTCGGGGTTTGGGTCAGTCTGTATTTATTGCATAAATACCTCCTTTTCTTTTTCTTTTCTTCTTTATTCTTTTATTTATGTACAAAAGGTGTTAAAAATGCATAATTAACAAATGCATGTGAAATGGTAATTTTATGGAATTAATGGGTATTTACAAGTATTTGACTAAGGAAAAGAGGCTAAAATAAAAGAATAAAGGCGATGAATCGTGGATTCATCACCCTACCGATCTGCACACCCCCTTACCTCTGTGACCCCCCCCCCCCACCGGTCAACGACCTGCATCCCCCACCCAAGCTTCGATCCCCCCATCGCCAACCCCCCCCCCCTCCCCGACCTGCATCCCCCACCCCCGCCCACCCAAGCTCCAACACGACCAAGCCCCCATGATGCTGCTTCCCTCGACCGTTCCTCTACACCCGCCCGCCTGCAGGCCCGTCGCAACCCTCTACGATCGTCGAGCTGCCACAACTTGCCACCATTGTTCTGCATGCAGCATCCTCACTCTTGCTGCTGCCCTTCACTGTCTCCCTTCTGACCGCGTGTAGGCGCGTCGGCCAAAATTTAGGAGTCACGGTGGATGTAGGAGTTGGCTCCAGAGAAAGAGACATGATACTTATTTTTTTATTTAGATTAAATTTCAGCCATTATATCGCTCATTAGTTAGATTAACGAAGTAAAGTAACGGAAGGTTATAGGTGTAAGATGATACACTTATTCAGGGTCCTGAGCGTAATTCGTGATTGAGGGTTATGAATGTTATTGTAAAATTACTCAGGGTTATGGGTGTAAAGATCCCTAAAATTTTATACCATCTTCTATCATATATGATACAATTGCTACGAAAAAGTCATCCAATACATTCACATTTAAGGTAATCTATGACGTATTTTTACTAATGTTTGAGTCACATCCGTTTTATACCTTTATATATATATATATATATATATATATATATATATATATATTTAACGTTCATTGGGGTTGTCCCTAGGACAGTCAACATGGATGCCCCTGTCTCATTATTCCACGTCTTTTTTTCTAAAATAAATCTATGTATTTTTATCCCTATATCGCTATAATATGTCATTCTAGTTTTGTCAGATACAGAGACTCCTTTGCCTTTCATCTAGAACAGATCGATGACAACAATTCTAAGACCGTTAAAGTCACGTGTTCTAGATAGAAAGCATACGAATCTTTGTTTCTAACGAAATTAGAATGACAATTGAAAAATAAAATACCGGAAAATACGGTGGAGGCAGCCTCATTTTTTCTATTTTTAAAGATACGACCATATATTTTTAATATTCTTAATATATGCACTCACATCCATATCCATGTTTTATATCAGATAATGGTAAGATAACACGCATATATATGTATGTATAACATATATATATATATATGTATGTATATCCAATCATTTGCATCATTCTCAATTAACAAAGGTAGGTATCTGATTTTTTACGTGGATGTTTGAGTAATAAAACTGTCAACTAAGTTGCCAATTAGTTAATAAAAGAAAGGGTTGCAAACCAAACTCATCCGCACAGACCATATATCATTTGCTCGTTATCACAACAACATAAGTGATATAGCAACAAGTACTTTTGAGAACCACCAGCTATATTATTCCATGATATTTATATAACAATGACTAATATTTACTATAAAATTATATTTGATTACTGAAATTTGCTATAAATATTTTATTCATCAACAGAATATATCACAATGACTATCCATTGCATTCCTTCTGAAACTTATACTTGTCATTGTAACTTTTGCCACGATTAGATAAATATTGAAAGATGACCTGTAATTGCGTACGTAGGTAATTACAGTGTAATAATGAATATGTTATTTAATGTAAAATTCAAAATATATTGACTTTTAGTAATATTATTTATCATTGAATATTTAACATCGGAAGATATGAACAATTCTCCAAATTGTTCGTTATTATGTATTGAATTAGATGTTATTTACTTTACTTTAAATATATGAACAAATCTCCAAATTGAGTGTAACCTCTAAATCGAATTACATTAAATATATATATCTCAAATCTTATATATATATATATATATATGAAATTTGTATATATTTAAAAGGTAAATAAATTTGTTCTTAAATAACATAAAAAGTCAAAATCAATCGAACCGTGTAACCTTTTGCATAATAACGTTATTTATAGTTCCTATGCCCAAATTTGCATAGCTTTAAATTAGTTAAGGCCGAAGTATTTATTTTTTCCGAAATGTCACACATCTATTTTGATCACACCTCGTGTTATGAGGGTCAGTTATCGAGAAAAACTGACCCCCACAATATTTAATGAAATGTTCCAAACTTAGGTCTCCAGGTTGTTATCAATGGAAACTATTCCTCACAACTAGATGGTTGGGGCTCGAGCTCAATTTGATCTATTGAGAACCAATCAATTGATCTGGTAGTTGAGCAGTCGCTCTCCCATTCTACAGACCAAGGTTCGAATCCCATGAACGTTCCATTATACCAGAAAAAAAAGGTACCGTAGGAGAGTAGGGGACTGACCTTGTATCTAAAAAAATCGAGTCGTTAAGTAATAATCTCTCACTCTTATAATGCGTTATTGCATTTCATGAGTTTTAGATTTGAGATTATATTTAAGGTGATGCACCTAAGTATGCCGAAATGAAACTCTAATAGAACGCATGCAGCTGTAAAAATAAACATGTATTAACAATCCGTAAAATTGACTTATGCTAACAGATAATTTAATTAAATTGAATTAAATTTATGATGACGAATATTATCATGTGCAAAAGTATATTTTACTATTCCATTTCACAGTAAATATCATATTCATTATTATATTATTGCATGTTAGCATGAGTTATATAACAATTGTATTTATAAGGGCGGCATGGAAGAGCACATGCCCCCCTCCCCAGATTTTACGTAATCTTCCATGTATTATTGCTATATATGTTAAATATATAGTGTTAATTTCATTTTTATATACTAATTTAATTTATAAATTAAAAAAATTAAAATGGTGACACTATGATCTATTTTTACAATTTTCTCGTTCTCACTCCTTCACACATCGCTCTTTCTACCTTTCTCCTTCATCTATCTCTCTCTCTCTCTCGATAAAAAGGAGTGTATCTCATTTTATTTTATGATTCTTTTTTTATAAGTTATCTATTTTCAGTTATGTCATCTAAATATGTTTGAGTTTGTATCAATTGTGTACTACTATTCTGATAACGCATTTATTTTTCGAAGCTTTATTTATTGGAGCAAGTTTCAAAATCTTAGTACAATATATAAATACATAAAATTTTATCACAACAATAAATTACAATTGAAGTAATAAATAATGGGAATAAAAACAATTATCTATCGATTATTTCTATTGTCATGAACTTTTTGTTGTCACAGAGTATGAGATATTTTATCTATAAATTCATCTGATATTATGTATAAAATATTATCTACAAGGACATATCTAGGGGGGGCAAGGAGGGGCAAGTGCCCCCCCCCCCCAAATTTTGAGATTACATACTATATTTATATGTAATTTTTCCTTATGGATTTTTAAGCTAAAAATAATCATAATATGTCATAATTATAATGCGTCATTTAGATTTTTTGAGGGTAAAACTTGTATATGCCCCCCTCATTTCTTTAGAAAATATTCAAGAACTTTTACCAATAGACAATATACCTCTTAACATAAAATTTTACCTCAAATCAACCTATATTGGATAATTTCTTCAATCGATCAACTTATAATAAATACCTACCCTAATCTTATTGGCAATCCATTTTTTTAGAATCGGACTATAAAATGAATCTATCTTTCATCCAATCTCATTATCACTTATACATATACGGGGTTTAATTCACAATCTAAAAAAATTAATAAAAAATCATTTATTGTCAAGTCTAATATATTATTCATTGGTCCTATTATCAAGTAAAGTGATCAAATTCACATATATTCTTGATCAATGTATTTTTGTTCATAAATATTATTATTTCTTGTTATTGATAAAAAAGTATAGAATTTGATATTTTGTATTTTTGATTTGATACAAATTCAGAACAAGTGTAGTTATATTGTAATTAATCAAAATCTATATACTGAATTCAAAATAAATAAAATACTTGAATATAACTTAATTTTTTAAAAACTATAAATATCATTTACAAAAAATCCCGACATTGTGGAACACAACATATATGATACCAATTTATGTAAAATTGAATAAAAAGATATAGTTGATTAAAAAATAAGTTTAAAATTGATTATTCTTATATAATAAATAAGTTCAAAATTGATGAAAAATATACGTGAAAATTATAGATATAATTTGTTCCCAATAATTATTGTTATATAATGAATATGACTGTATTGCATATGATAGACATTTTTTTAAAAAACCGCGTGCCCCCTCCTCAAAAAAGTTCTGGCTCCGTCCCTGATTATCTATAATTATAGTAGTAGTAACAAACGTATAATTGCTACAAATCTTTATTTAGCCTACATTTAGCAATGAATGTTATATGACGATAATATATAGTCAAATAAATTATCAATATAGTTATAAATCCGATGCCCTAGATCATTGTTGCAATATTTTTTTATAATGCTATATTAATATAAAGTACTTCTATACTATATATTAAGCTAATCCGATATATATTCAACTTAATTTAAAAAAATATTGCTTTACCATAACATATATCGACCAGTCGCAATGAAAACTTACCACAACATTGACCAACAAAATTATCTGGCTTTTGGCAATATAAATTTTGTTGGAAGCTAAAAAATCCATCGTCACACTTGATTTATTTCGAGTCTATGAATTTTGATTTATCTGATTTCTATAATTATATATATGTAATTAGAATGAAGCTATTTTCCAAAAAAAGAAGCCCAAATCTCTTACATGTGTTCCATTCGCATAAAGTTAAAAAATAAGGAAGTTCAATCAAATTATGTCATTTTTTACAGCATCATAATTACTTTACTTATCAGTTGGTAATAGAATAATCAATATATAAACGATTCTTTTAGTTTATGCTATGCATGATATAATCAAGAGAATAGACAATATATTAGAACAAGCACAAAGATTTTGCGTTTGTGGTGGCAATGGATCTAAGACTGAGGTAAAGGCGTAGCTGAGGAGAGCCACAGAGGTCAAAATTAAATATAGCAAATTTCTGCAATAAACCCTATCCATCCAATTAATTGCTTTCTTTCCTATTTCCCCTCCCTCTATTCACACGTATTAGTCAACAGGATACTGCGTATAAATACACGTATAGAGTCCTACTCTTCCTCCATCTACGGACCTCACAATGACGCTGCCTCTCCTTCTAGTCCTCCCATTTCTCCAACTGCTCCCTTCCACCTCAGCCCAAGACCCCCCTTCCTTCGTCCCCACCTCCGCCTCCTGGTCCAACTCCGTGGGCGTCACCTACAACCTCTCCCTCCCCGGCCTCCCCACGCCTTCCGTCGTCGCGCAGGCCCTCGTCCACCACAACATCCCCCGCGTGCGCCTCATCAACCCCGACCCCGAAGCCATCTCCGCCTTATCCAAAACCGACATCGATGTCTTCGTCTCCATCGACGACCTCGACCTCTTACTCTCGTTTGCCACCGACAATTCCTCCGCGTCTCGGTACCTCTCTTCCCATGTCGTCCCCACCCTCCCCTCCATCAAGCTCTCCATGATCTCCGTCGGCGAAGGCGTGCTCGTGTACCATCGCAACCTCTCAGACCTTGTCCTCCCTGCCGTCTCCAACATGTACAATGCATGCCAGGTACGTTAAATAGTTTGATGGTTGAGCAGATTGTCTGCTGTAGGGGGGCTATTGCAGACTCTGCTGGGGGCCTTTGGAGCCGTTCGATCATGATCGAGTTGTACCCACGAAATTCCTTTGATCCGGGCCCACACACAATGAGATTTCGTGGGAACCGCTCGATCATGATGGAGCGGCTCCAAAGGCCCCCAGCAGAGTCTGCAATAGCCTCGCTACAGCAGACAATCCACGCTATGAGCAATGTACCTACCAATCATCACAAAAATAATTTAAAATAATGATATAAACTTATTTATTGGGTTGGGATATCTTTTTGCCTAAGTTTGTGTGTTGAGTCCAAAAAATTGAGAAAAAGACCACATTAAGGGTGAAAATTATTTCTAGGTTACTACCTTTGTGCTCCCCTGACATGCAGGCCCTCGGGCTGACGAACGTGACGGTGAACTCTGTCCATTCTTGGCTGCTGATCAAGAAGCCCTTCCCCCCTTCCCAAGCAGAGGTGGACAACGCCACCGCCGGCCACCTCCAGAAGCTCCTCGACTTCTACTCCTCCACAGGCGCCCCCTTCGCAGTCGACCTCTTCCCCTACGCCGTCTACACCTCCGCCTCCCTCAAGGGCCTCAACCTCGAGTTCGCCACCTTCAAGGCCACCGCCGACGACCAGAAGCTCCAGGACCCCATCACCCTCGTCATGTACGACAACCTCTTCGAGGTCATGGTGGACGCCATGGTCGCCGTCATCTCCAGGTTCGGCTATCCGATGATGCCCGTCGTGGTGGCGGCCACGGGGTGGCCGGCATTGGACGGGGTGCCCGGAGGCGGCGCGGCAAAGGACTACAACCAGGGGCTGATAGACAGGGTCAACACTATAACAGGGACGCCGCTGAGGATCATGGTCGCGCCGTCGGCCTACGTGAAGGGGCTGTTCGACGTGGGCTACGAGGTGGGACCGTCCGACGGGAGCTTCGCCATGTGGAACAGGGAGATGGTGGAGAGGTACCCCCTGCAGTTCAAGAGCAGCGCGGCGGGAGGCGGCGGGGTGTCGATGGTGGTGTGGTGGGTGTTGGTGGCGTTGGCGGCGGCGCCGTGGATGTTGTGAGGAGGGCGACGGGAGATGCATGCATGCATGCATGTGCGGTCATTGGCCGGAATCAGGTGTACGTAAGTGTAGCTTGTGTTTGAGAGATTTAGGGTATCCGCTGTTCTATGACGATCGAGCAGTTGTGGATGCTCCTCTCTGTGAAGGATGAGCCCCCCGCGATTCTCTGTGTTGGTCGGGGAGAGCGATCGGTTCTTTGTGTTCTTGTTGACGGGTTAGCTTTGTATCCTTGATTCATAAAGAAGGATTTGGTCCTGTTTAATTATACGAGTACACGTGTTGTTGATGTGCGTACTTAACGAGAATGTTATGTTAAAAAAGGAATATGCACTTTCATACTTTGCTTTCATTAAGTTACCTTGTTGTTTGACCTTAACCTAAATTAATATCTGTAGCAGCCACATGATTAAAGTGGGAGAACAGATCCTCTGCTGTAAATGACAATTACAAGCGGTGCTGTAATCCAGGTGGTCCCTCGGATGAGAATCGGACGATCTGCAGAGGAGGCCAGGGATAATGGGCTCACATCTCGGGGTCGTCCATTTATGATCGCACGACTGCCATTTATAGCAGAGTCTGCTGCACAACAGACGATCCTTTCCATTAGAGTGGACGGTCTTTCACTTTAGTCATCCTATAACAGGGTAGACAAGCGAGAATTGGCCTCGAATTTCCTGGATGATTGTTTGGTAGCGTATGCGGGAAGAAATTGTAATCCCAAGTTAGTGGATCCTCTGCTATTACAACAAGTATCGTAATGCATGGGAGCCACTCGATCACCATCGGGATGCACATCAACCATCCCCGGTGTAACACCCATACCCTCAAAACATAGTGCCACATCTAAAACTCACAAAGTGTGAGAGTGGTTTATAAGTGGTGGGGATTACTACTTGACAACTTGGGCTTAAGCATTTTGGGTGGTTGTCGATGGGTCCATTTGGGCCCGCCAACAAGTTGTCGGGGTCAGTTTTCCTCGATAACGGATCGGGGGCCTAAGCTCGGGACGTTACAAATGGTATCAGAGCGGGTTCCCTTTGATAGCGGAAAGGGTTACCCGAAGGGACCTAAGCCGGGAGCGTGCAGCCGCCACTGTCACTAGGAATAAGTGATTGACCATGTCGCAACGAGGACGTTGCGAATATAAGTGGGGGAAGTTGTAACACCCCAACCCCAAACATAGTGCCATACCTAAAACTTACGAAGTGTGGGTGTGGTTTATAAGTGGTGGGGATTACTACTTGACAACTTGGGCTTAAGCATTTTGGGTGGTTATCAACGGATCCATTTGGGTCCGAACCCAACAAGTTGTCAGGGTCAGTTTTCCTCGATAACGGACCGAGGACCTAAGCCCGGGACGTTACAAATGGTATCAGAGCGGGTTCCCTCTGGTAGTGGAAATGGATACCCGAAGGGAACTAAGCCGGGAGCGTGCGGCCGCCACTGTCACTGGGAATAAGTGATGGGTCATGTTGCAACGAGGACGTTGCAATATAAGTGGGGGAGGTTGTAACACCCATACTCTCAAAACATAGTGCCACATCTAAAACTCACAAAGTGTGAGAGTGGTTTATAAGTGGTGAGGATTATTACTACTTGAGAACTTGGGCTTAAGCATTTTGGGTGGTTGTCAATGGGTCCATTTGGGCCCGAATCCAACAAGTTGTCAGGGTCAGTTTTCCTCGATAACGGACTGGGGACCTAAGCCCAGGACGTTACACCCGGTCTCCTCCTAGTCCCAGACCATGAAGAACGTGTCCATCACTGAAGCTGCAATGTCTCTTCACCATCATCATCTCGGATCCAAGGATAAAGCTAGGAAATTCTAATCATGGAGCAATGTATTGGAGTATTATTTGTCTAATTTTGATTTGTCATTTTTATGTCATTTCAGATTTACTATTTGTTGAATTTTATTGGTTGCGTAATCAAGGAAACGATTCCAAAATAGTTGCCATTAAAACTTATGAAGGGATTTTTTTACAAAATACCTCTGTAACTTGTGATTTTGCATAAATATTCTTAAAAATATTGTATCTGCATTAATATTCATATTTCAAAAATCAATAAAAATATAATAACTATGTATGCGAATGAATGGATATGAATTTAAGTGTTACTATATCCTTATTAATTTTAAAATAAAGATATGGATATGAAAATATATATCTTAGCAGACATTGAAAATTGCAAACAATATCCTTAAGTATGGATATGGATATTTTTTTGAAAGGAAAAAAAGGGTGCACTACCGTAGAGGTGATGAAAGAGGAAAATTAAGGGTCGTATTAATCCACAAGGCGGATCAATAGTTGATGCGGTGACCGCTCAATAATCCTCAAATCGATCAACAATTAACCCACAATAAATATATGCAATGAATATCAAAAATGTGGAGTTAAAATTTATTATAACTCTACATGTAAATGTGTATAGGTGTAAGTACATGTAGAGGTCGAACACTGGGAGGCGAATGGTTGTATGGGTTGTGTAATTATTCAATCTATTGTTCATGTCCAATTATTGTTTTTTGTGGGTTTTTGGTTTTTACATTTTTTTATATTCTTTTTTATATTGTTTTTATATTTTATATATTTTATATTTTTTTCTTTTTATATTTTTAAATTATATAATATATAGATATGTATACATATATATGTAAAGATATATATATATATATATAAATATAAGAAGAGAGAGAGGGATACTATCATAAATATATATATATATATAGACATAAATACTTAAATTATATATAGATATAATTTTTTTAGTTTTAAAATTTTTTTCTAATTTTTTGTTATTTTTCTGGAATATTTCTAATTTTTATGTATTTTTAATTTCAAAAATGTCCCTACTATAGGACTAATTAAATAGCCGAATATAATTTAGATTTTAAAAATATAAAATAAACTCCAAAATTACCCAAATTAATTTAATACATTAATAATAATATATAGATAATTACTAAAGAGAAAAATATATATTTTTTGGATTTTTAAGGGTTTTTCTATTTTTTGTTGGATTTTGGAGCTTTCTGATTTTTTATTTTTCTTTTTCATATTTTTAGGGTTTTTCAATTTCTGGACTCAATATATAAATAAATATACCATATATAATTTTTTTGTAATTTTTCAAAACCATTTTATAATTTTTTTGAATTTTCTAATTTAAACAGTGCAAAAAGGGCTTATTTTTCATTTTTAATAATCAGAGAAAATGCAAAAAAATGTGAAATAAAATATGGGCGTGCAAGAACATCACATGAAACACCTACCTTAATTTTTCTGGATTTTTTGAAGCCTCATAGGTATTTTTAATAAATAGATAAAAGCAACAAAAATCAAACAGCCTAGCAGGGGTATTTTGCAAATAAGATAATTTCAAGGGGCATCGGTGCAAAAATTCTACATAAATAAACATTTATTTATATTTTTGGGGCTAATTTTCAATATACAAAAATCGCCAGGGTTGAGATGCAAATTTCACGCGCCTCACGTGGGACTGCACGTGAGGCGCGGAAGGACCTAAATGCAATTCTAAGAAACTCAGGGTCCTTTCAGCAAAAATTACAATTATTTTACAACGTTAAAAATTATTTACAGAAATAAAAATTAAATTCAAAAAGATCGAGGGTTAAATATGCAATTTACCCCCTCAAGCGTGCGATCCAACGGGTGTGCTTTCTTCACTTGACACGCGTCGCCACCTCCTCGCCCGATGACGCTTCGCCGATGGAGGGCTGAGATTAGATCAGCCGAGCTGATCTGATGGTCGAGGAAGAGCTCCATCCAACGGCTGGCTTCCGATCTGGGCTGGGACCGCGATCGGACGGTGAAGACGAAGGCACGAAGAACAGGGAAGAACTCCCCCTTCCCCGACCTTCGATCCGGTGATGCACTCTCGTCCGACGCTCCCTCGGGCTTCTGATGCTCCAAAAACCTTCCTGGGGACGCCTGGTGTCGACTGGAGGGCTCAGGAGAGCCGGAGGCTCACCGGAGTGGTCCAGCGAGGTCGATGAAGGATGAAGCCCCAGGTACCTGCAGAAGAATCAAATCGACCCCAGCGGGGGTCCTTTGGCATCCCACCACGTGCGAGAAAGCCCAGCGCACAAAAACAAGGGGCTGGGGGTCTGATTTGGGTCAAAATGAGCGAAAGGGGGTACGGGGCGGTGATCTCCGGCGAGGGGCGGAGGAGGAGATCGGATCTCCAGCTCTGAAGAGTATCTGGGTGAACGAAAGTGCCTGGGGCGTAGGGAAATGGAAGGGTAAGGAGATGGAGGTGAGAGGGTGGTCGGAACACGTCGTGGGTACGGTGAATGAGTTCGCCGGAGCGTACCTCCGGCAAACTACGGGTAACCAAACCTACGCTAATTCTAACAACTAAATGCTAATTAAAATACAGAAATGAAATGCAGGAATGGAATCTAACTAAGAAATGTAAAAGGCGCAGCTCTTATACATGAAGGAACTCCAGGGAGCAGGGCGGCTGCCGGAGCGCCGCCGTGGGTGCAACCATCGCCATCTACAGCCGATTCAAGGTGCTGACGGCGTCCCCCTGTCACGAGGAGCACATCTAGGACCGAATACAAGGAAGAAAATGGAACGAGGCTGACCAAACTTGGAGAGATGGTGATGGTTCCTTATTTATACACAAAAGAGCACCCTTATTTGGCCGGGCAAAATCAAGGAATCTATGCTATGTACAAAGGATCCAGGATCACGGCGAGAATCAAGGATGATCAGAGAATAAAATCCGTGAAGAGATGGCTGCCGAAGGAGCAACCAATTGAGCTGGAAAAATGGCGAAAATTGGAGGAAAAGACATGTCTGACGGAAGTCAGAGGTGCAGGGGGAGTTGACCGGAGGTCAACACTCCCTGGCCCCTGATTGGTCCACCTCGGACCGATCTTGACCTAATTATTCAACATAATAAATGAATTAGTTAGCTTTTTCTTATAAAATAAAAAATGTTTTTAAATTAATGTAGTATTTATTTATTTTTTGGAGTGTTTTATTACGGTTTTATTAAAATAATGTGTATATGTATGTATTTACATGTATTTTGTATCTTTTAATTTTTTATTTGTTTATTTTATTTTATTATTTTATTGGCTTATTTTATAAATTTATAATTTATTTTTGTGAGTATAAATATATTTTTATTTGATTTTAATGAGTTTATTTATAATTTTAAATAAATAAGTATATGTCCATGTAGGTATACTTATAGGTATTTTACCTATATATTATATACATTTTTTTATTTAGCGAATTTTAGTTGTTTTTATTGGAGATTTGTATTTTTAATAAGTTATATATAATATATACATTATTATAAAAATATAGATGAATAAAGAATAAAAGAATAAAATCCCTTTTTATTTATATACATATAGGTAGCATAGGTATTTTGTCCATGAATTTTATAGACTTATTTTATTTTGCAATTTCTTTTTGGGTTTCTTTTTATTTCAATATGTATATGTATTATATACATTATTTGTAAAATTCTAAAAATATAATTTTGTACAAATAATGAATAATGAATAAATGGAATATTTTGATCAGTACTATGTACAAGGAGGGCCAAAAACCTAACTTCTGCAGATGGACTCCAAAAATTATGAAACCAATTTTATTAAATAGTTCTTGGAAAGCTATATACAATTAAAGTGACTTTGGGTGATTTGGAGTTTTTATTTGCAAGATATAGGTCTGTGAAGTTGAGATTTTGGCTTTTTATTCTGTGTATAAAATGTACATTGTGGGTCCTTTTTACACAAACTCAATTTTGTATTTTTATTTACATTATTATCTACAACTTTCATGTACAAAGTTTCTTTATTTGATGAATAAATAATTGTGTACAAAATAGGTGTCAAAAATGCATAAATGGATGAATAACTAAATAATGTATTTATTGTATTCTTGGACCTTATCTCCCCCTACTTTATTCCTTGTCGACCAATTCCATTCTGGACTTGGTCTCGGGGTTAGGGTCATAAAATATTTGCAATATTTTATTCCTTTTTCTTTTCTTCTCTTTATTCTATAATTTTGGCATTAAAAACCTTATTTTATGTACAATAAATACAAGAAACAATGAATGCTATTATATACAAATTAATGCTATTTACATGCATTTGCTGGGGTTTTTAAGGCCAAAATGATAGAATAAAGGTGATGAAATGGAGATTCATCACCCCCTATACTTGCCTTTGCTAGTCCCTAGCAAATACTTATGCAATAAGTACAAAAAGAACAAAAAATAAGAAGAAAAGAAAAAGCAAAAATAAAGAATTCAAAGAATAAATTGAATTGATCATGATTATTAAACTCATTTGTACAAAATCAAAGTTTGGAGCTCAGGTTAGGCCTTGGTGTGAAAATGTGTGTGGAACCTGGTCGGGAACCAAATTTAAAACACAACAGCCTTCAAGAGTCACAGAACTTGGTTCAAATTACCTCAATAGCCAGGTCAGAACTAGCCTACATCATACGCAAACCCTTATGACTATGAAGCTGACTTGTACAATGTAAGTGATAGTGGCTCTCCCCAACTGAAATGACAAAGAGACTAGCTTCTCCAGAATGACAACCCAATGATTCCCTAATCCAACAGCTCTTTCCTCGAGGAGCGGGGTATTCCCTTCTAAGTTCAAGTGGCATCCAACTCAAGAGGAGGATGTAGAGAAAAGAATGGACGGTAGCCAATGTAGCCACCTATCCTGGGATGCAAGACCAATGTAGTCAAGTCATCCAGCTGCAGGCTCACATGGTATAACTTTGATGCTCAAGCTTGCTTATTTTCTATACAACATATGTACATACTCCGGCATGCATTTTATTTTTGTACAGGCCTGACCATTTTTTTTCAACATACTATTCACAGCAGCATTTACATAAGGAGTTTTTCCTCTTGAGCCAGAAGACTATCCCTCTTTTGAAGCTTTATTACAACCCACACTCTCCTGTCTTTAGACCACATGGCTACTAGACCAGGTTGGGGTGCACTTCCCTCCCTAGAGGAGGACGAATGTTTCCACCCGTGTGCGTCTCAGACTGGCAAATCCAACGCCCTCACCACTCTAACTGAGTTGAGCCAAGTGAAAGGTGCAAGTATCCAAGTTAGGTCACGACCGATAAGAGTCATACGTGTGTTTCGAAAAGTTCTAGTTAGTCCACTGAGGAGACTTGAACCCAGCCCTGATTTCTCAAAGAATTAAGTCTGAATAGACCTGAAGTACCTTAAACCTAGTTCCCGGAAGGTTCCAGTGCAGTTAGGTGCGGTAAGGTCCAACCAAGCTCCAATCTTTGACTTTATTGGACTAGTTCAAACATCAAGCTCAATCAAAGAATATAAATGCTATGCAAATGCCATTTATAAATATGCTAAGAATAATGCAATTTTTCAAAGAATTTGAAAACAAAGAGAACTTTAACACAAAGAATTTTTGCACATAAAATAATTTGGGCACTCAAAGTAGAAAATATGTACAACTATTTACACGGGCGTGCCGCTTTATTTTTCAAGAATTAAGAATTTACAATTTAGTTTTTACTTATAAGTATATATGTACACTTATTAAAGAATTTTATTTATTTATTTTTTATTTATAACAATTATAATATATATTATTTTAGTTTTTTTTATTATATGTGACTATTCCTCAAACTTATTTGACACAAATTTTTCAAACAATTTTTGAAAACTATAGTCCAAAATAATTTTTACAAACATTTTTACAAACATGTACACACATTTGAAAATCATTTTGCAAAGGTTTTTCAAAACAGTATATATAGATTTTCAAAATATTTTTGCAACCATTTTTCAAACCATTTGCAAATCATTTTTCAAACATTTTATTTCACACAAAGAAAAGAAATTTTTACAAACCACACATTTTTACAAAGGTTGAAAACATGTAACAAAACGTTTTCAAATTAGTTTTCAATAAATGTTCACAAAGATTTTCAAACTATTTTTCAAACATTTTGTAAAAAATATTTTCACCTGATTTATTAATCAGTATATACAAAAAGAATTTGAGGAACAACCACATCTTTTTAAGGATTTTTAATGAAATTTAAAGAATTATTGGCCATATTATTAAGAGAATACAAAATTACGAGTTATGGCTAAAGTATATACAGAGTATATACGACCCCCCTATACTTAGCTTGAGCTATGTCCTCATAGATCAAAAAGAAAAGAGAAGACATAACTCGTACTGAGTATAGACAAGTCTAAAGAATATATATAAGTAAGAGACGAAGAAAATAGAAGTTAACCGTCCCCCCTATACTTAGGATTAAGTAATCCTAAGTATAGCAGACTGTACACAAAGCAGGGAGGGTCAAGGGTGGGAATAAACAGATGAACAAATCAGGGGTGCACCCCCCTATACTTAGGACAAAGTACGTCCTTAGTACAGAAAACTGACACAAAGGGGCGACACCTTTTATTTAGATACAGAAGATAGAAAAAGAAAAGAAGAAAAGAGGAAAAGAAGAGATATATACAGATTGATGAAAAGATCGTGTAGATTATACGCATCACTCCCCCTATACTTAGGGTGAGATATCCCTAAGTATAGGAGACAACAGGAGTGACGAAACTGAACGACAAAAGAACAACTCGGTGTACCCCCTATACTTAGGACAAGGTACGCCCGAAGTGTAGACACAAAGATATGGCGATAGATCTGGGGCACACATAACATGTGGGAGAAAGAAGGAATAGACAAAACACATATATACCACTGGTGAAGAACCTGGTGAAGTACAGGACGGTATCTGGTAAGCGACTACCGTGCTCTCGTCGTTGTCTCCCTGTGAGAACTAGGACGCAGTCAGAAGGTGAAAAGACACCCTGATAAACAGTCAGGTGGGTGTCGGCTACCGGGGATAATCAGATCGGAAAGTAAAGTAGGGACCGGCAGCGTGAAGCAGTCAATCGGCTCATATGGTCAACATGAGGGAATATAGCCGATACCGTAAGACCGGGAGGAAGAAAGAGCAGTACAGACTCCTCCGGTCAATCAGAGTCCCAGATAGATCGGAAGTAAAGCATATGAGACTGTGTGATGCACGATGGTGATATAATCTGAAAGTCACAAGAATATACCGAGCAACACAATATGTGGCTCACTCTTGCGAGGGTCCTCAAGGTGAGAAAAATCAGAGAATAATCAGAGTACGCGGCTCCGTGCTCCAACAGACAGGAGACACAACCAGTGAAGAGACCGAGTACACAAGTCAGAAGACCCGGCTTCGTGCTCCACCAACTGGGAGACACCAGAAATGAAGCCGAGTACCTACAAGGTGATGTACTCTCCCGCAGATAACCCTCGTGGAGTAGTACATGCTAAGCAATGAATAATCAGAACAGAAGCTCACCCTTGCGAGGGTCGTCAAGGTGAGCGGGCTCAAAGGAGCCTGATCCATCAGACGGATCACAGAGACGGTCTCGGTAGACGACAGATCGGCTACCAACAGAAGAGACCGACAAATCAATGCTAGGCATGAAAATAACAGATATCAGAAGCTCAACCTCGCGAGGACCATCAAGGCGAGCAGAGTCAAGGAGTCTAATCAGATGGGTCCCATGATCCGCAGATCGGATAGGTGACTCAGAATGGGACCAAAATCATCTATATCAAACGACTCGGTTCCGTGCTCCAGAGATGGGAGACACAGTCAGAAGTGGGAGCCGAGCGTAAAGAGAGTGCCGCAGTCTCCCGCAGATAGTCCTCGGAGAGTACTGCAATCTAGGCAAGGAATAGTCAGACTGTATCTCTACCTTGCGAGGGTCGTCAAGGAGAGAGATGGCTCAAAGGAGCCGGATCCATCAGACGGATCCACACAGTGGTCTCACTAGTCGACAAATCGGCTACCAGCAGCAGAGACCAGTCAGATCGGAAATATGTCATAGTCTCCCGCAGATAACCCTCGGGGAGCTACGAGCTAATCAAGGAATAATCAGAAAACTGGAGCTCTGCCTTGCGAGGACTGTCAAGGAGAGCGGACTCAGATGAGTCCAGTACATTGGCCTCGTGTACCGACAGGTCAGGTACACAACCATAGGGAGAGGCCAATCAAGCATATCATCTGACTTGGTTCCAGGTCCCATCACAATGGCGACCCAAGCAGTGAATGAAACCACAGTCCTAGAAATTATCGCATTCTCCCGCAGATAGTCCTCGGAGAGTAATGCGAGCTATATCAATGTAGGTTTTGGGAATGCTGGCAAGTCGTCTCAGGTCCTCAAAAGTGTTCAATCATTCAATCATCCGGAGGGAATAAGATCAAGCAAGGGAGCAAATAATCATGTCATTCACCAAACATCCCTTGGGTCAATCCAGTCAGCTGAGATGGCACGAAAAATAGTCAGGAATCCTTTAAGTGCCAGGGTGGATTAGAGAGTCAGGAGATCAAGGATGGGTCAAATAGGAAGATGAGAGATCATGCAGGATCCGCACACCTCTATCAGGCACTCCATATCAGAATAATCATTCAATCCTCAAAAATCAAGATGGTTGGAACCTCAAGAAAGATAGATCAATCACTACTCATGAAGTCTTCATCGAATTATCGCATCATATCACATCCTTAATCCGGTGTGCGAGAACTAAAATTCCTCACAATGCATCACACATATGCTCTATGCATCAACAAAAATCCTCAATAAGCTCGTATGCATGCATCCAAAGTAAAATCCATCAAATCAATCTCATCATCCTCAATCATCATTGGCCCAACTTACAAATAATCAGCATACATAATCCTTGATGCGGGCCTCATCAATATGCACAGCATTCCCGGGTAAAGGGAGAGGTGATACGGGGTACACAAGGAAGATGGGTAAGCAGGGTACACAAGGGGGTGGAGAAGCTGATTGAGCGTGCGTGCCAATATCATGGGTGGTAGAAGATTGATACAGAGGGTACGAGGAGGGTGGTCGAGAAGATCGGAACATAGACACAATTGGGTGTTCCACACAAGGCGGGAACACCATCAAAATGGTGGTCCGAAGAGCAGGCTCTCCTCGAACCGGAGAATGAGGATGGTACGGAGAATACGAGGAAAGTGATGAAGAAGGAAACGAAGGGCTTGGCGAAGAATAATTGAGCTCAAGCGCCAATATCACGACTCAATGCAGATGAAGAGAGATATGTATAAGGGAGATAGAGAGACTCAAAGATAAAGAATGCATGACTCACACGGACGGGATCGACTACCCTAATAATGAATGAAAAACATGATGGACTCCAAGTCACAATCAAGACACAAGGCAAACCCCAAATTCACCTACTCAACACAGTGAAGACCATCAGGTGACGGTCATTTATCTTTTCGATTTTAGAGTTAGGTGAGATCACAAGAATTTTACAATCACTTAGGAGGCTCTGATGGGATTTGGGCTCTACTCCTTAGTGTGTACGTGAGCAATTTAAAACGCATACAATGAGGGGGTTCCTCCCCCCAAGACAAGGAAGTCCATTATGTTTTATTTTTAGGTCCAATAGAGTTAGCAGTCCCGATTTTATTGAAGTTATCACTTTTTTGGGTATTTTCAATGCACGTACCTATCGAGGTTCCAATTTCCATTAAGCATCCTAGGTTGACAAAAACAGAGGGAGAAGATCGGAAAAGCCATGCAAGTCGGAAAACGATGATGCATGCTAAGTAAGAAGACTTACAGTGCCTCCCAGCTCTCTCCATGCGGGATGAAAAACAGAATTTGAAACCTATGCTATATGCAAATGCAAGCCGAAGAAATCGCCCTAGGTACAGTAATTGCTAGTATCGTGAAGCACCACAAGTCGCTCATTTATCTTTAGCCTCAAAAAGTCCGGTCTTGGCTCACCCCTCCTCTGCTCAACACACTTGAGTTTAGGAGAAAGCGCTTTGCGAGGCTCGCTGTGGCACAAAGGCTAAGAGATAAATGAGCAGCTGTTTAGAGTTTGATCTAGGTCCAAAGCGAACTATAGGTACATGCAAATATATATATATATATATATATATATATATATATTAGGGTGTTTGGATCTAACTCTCCGAGCAAGCAACTCCTAAGCTAAGGCTCATTCACACAAATTAATAAAAATAAAGAAAAAGAAAAAGCGTCAAAATCATCGAGGCCCCCAAGGGAACAATCCCTCGGGCAATGGACCTCGGGAGTCGAAGTGTACCTGTGAGAGTCCTGTATTATTACAAAATTCTAAGTGTCACTCTCTCACATGAATATACATAATGGATGGAATTAAATAAAATGCATAAAAATAGAGACTGTCTTCAAAACTTCTCCTTCATCTCCCTTTGATGCTCTCCCCTGTTGGCTTGGCATAGAAGAGCCAACTCCACCTTGCTTGGGTGCACAGGTCCTCCTAGGAGGTCCTCCTTCGCTTGACGGTCCCTCGCATCAAAGACAAAGGAAAGAAATGGTCAGAGCAGTCAATCAAATAATATCAAATAAAAATAAAAACCAAACAAATAACTGAATCATGGACATGAGCAAATAATTGAATGAATGAACAAATAAGCTCATAAAATCATACAAAATCCGTTGCCTCCCCGGCAACGGCGCCATTTGATGAAAGAGGAAAATTAAGGGTCGTATTAATCCACAAGGCGGATCAATAATCGATGCGGTGACCGCTCAATAATCCTCAAATCGATCAACAATTAACCCACAATAAATATATGCAATGAATATCAAAAATGTGGAGTTAAAATTTATTATAACTCTACATGTAAATGTGTATAGGTGTAAGTACAGGTAGAGGTCGAACACTGGGAGGCGAATGGTTGTATGGGTTGTGTAATTATTCAATCCATTGTTCATGTCCAATTATTGTTTTTTATGGGTTTTTGGTTTTTACATTTTTTTATATTTTTTTAATTTTGTTTTTATATTTTATATTTTTTATATTTTTTTCTTTTTATATTTTTTAATTATATAATATATAGATATGTATACATATATATGTAAAGAGATATATATATATATAAATATAAGAAGAGAGAGAGAGAGGGATACTATCATAAATATATATATAGACATAAATACTTAAATTATATATAGATATAAGTTTTTAGCTTTTTAATATTTTTCTATTTTTTTGTTATTTTTCTAGAATATTTCTAATTTTTATGTATTTTTAATTTCAAAAATGTCCCTACTATAGGACTAATTAAATAGCCGAATATAATTTGGATTTTAAAAATATAAAATAAACTCCAAAATTACCCAAATTAATTTTAATACATTAATAATAATATATAGATAATTACTAAAGAGAAAAAATATATTTTTTGGATTTTTTAAGGGTTTTTCTATTTTTTTGTTGGATTTTGGAGCTTTCTGATTTTTTTATTTTTGTTTTTCATATTTTTAGGGTTTTTCAATTTCTGGACTCAATATATATATAAATATACCACATATATTTTTTTTGTAATTTTTCAAAACCATTTTATAATTTTTTTGAATTTTTTAATTTAAACAGTGCAAAAAGGGCTTCTTTTTCATTTTTAATAATTAGGGAAAATGCAAAAAATGTGAAATAAAATATGGACGTGCAAGAACATCACATGAAACACCTACCCTAATTTTTCTGGATTTTTAGAAGCCTCATAGGTATTTTTAATAAATAGATAAAAACAACAAAATTCAAACAGCCTGGCAGGGGCATTTTTGCAAATAAAATAATTTCCAGGGTCATCGGTGCAAAAATTCTACAGAAATAAACATTTATTTATATTTTTGGGGCTAATTTTCAATATACAAAAACCGCCAGGGTTGAGATGCAAATTTCACACGCCTTTCGTGGGACTGCACGTGAGGCGCGGAAGGACCTAAATGCAATTCTAAGAAACTCAGGGTCCTTTCAGCAAAAATTATAATTATTTTACAACGTTAAAAATTATTTACAGAATTAAAAATTAAATACAAAAAGATCGGGGGTTAAATATGCAATTTACCCCCTCAAGCGCGCGATCCAACGGGTGTGCTTTCTTCACTTGACACGCGTCGCCATCTCCTCGCCCGATGACGCTTCGCCGATGGAGGGCTGAGATTAGATCAGCCGAGCTGATCTGACGGTCGAGGAAGAGCTCCATCCAACGGCTGGCTTCCGATCTGGGCTGTGACCGCGATCGGACGGTGAAGACGAAGGCACGAAGAACAGGGAAGAACTCCCCCTTCCCCGACCTTCGATCCGGTGCTGCACTCTCGTCCGACGCTCCCTCGGGCTTCTGATGCTCCAAAAAGCTTCCTGGGGACGCCTGGTGTTGACTGGAGGGCTCAGGAGAGCCGGAGGCTCACCGGAGTGGTCCAGCGAGGTCGATGAAGGATGAAGCCCCCAGGTACCTGCAGAAGAATCAAATCGACCCCAGCGGGGGTCCTTTGGCGTCCCACCACGTGCGAGAAAGCCCAGCGCACAAAAACAAGGGGCTGGGGGTCTGATTTGGGTCAAAATGAGCGAAAGGGGGTACGGGGAGGCGATCTCCGGCGAGGGGCGGAGGAGGAGATCGGATCTCAGCTCTGAAGAGTATCTGGGTGAACGAAAGTGCCTGGGGCGTAGGGAAATAGAAGGGTAAGGAGATGGAGGTGAGAGGGTGGTCGGAACACGGCGTGGGTACGGTGAATGAGTTCGCCGGAGCGTACCTCCGGCGAACTACGGGTAACCAAACCTACGCTAATTCTAACAACTAAATGCTAATTAAAATACAGAAATGAAATGCAGGAATGAAATCTAACTAAGAAATGTAAAAGGCGCAGCTCTTATACCTGAAGGAACTCCAGGGAGCAGGGCGGCTACCGGAGCGCCGCCGTGGGTGCAACCATCGCCATCTCCAGCCAATTCAAGGTGCTGACGGCGTCCCCCTGTCACGAGGAGCACATCTAGGACCGAATGCAAGGAAGAAAATGGAACGAGCCTGACCAAACTTGGAGAGATGGCGATGGTTCCTTATTTATACACAAAAGAGCACCCTTATTTGGCCGGGAAAATTCAAGGAATCTATGCTATGAACAAAGGATCCAAGATCACGGCGAGAATCAAGGATGATCAGAGAATAAAATAAGTGAAGAGCTGGCTGCTGATGAATACTCATTCATCACTCTTTATTCTTATATTTTAGCTACAAAAACCTTTGCAAATGCTTGTATATAGTTGTAAATAGAAATAATTACCAAAAGCATGCATTGTATAAAAATCTATAATTAGCATGTTTTTGTGCAAAAAACAAGAATAAAGATTAAAAAGAAAAATAGGGAAATATTTAGAATAAATATTGAGCAACCTAACCCAAGGGAGGGCTCAGCATGGGCCTGACCGCATAAAAGCAAAAGTAGAGGGAGATAGGGGCTCATGTGTGTAAATATTTATGTAAATAAAATAAAAGTATTTTCCTCACAAAAATAGACTCAAATTAGTTTGTAAATAGTTGTAGATATTTCTAAATATAAAATCATTATAAAAATATAAAAATTAAAAAGAAAACAAAAACACCACTTGTGTATAGTCACCTTGTATATAGACCATCCACATATCTATTTAACATTTGTAAATAAGCAAAGTTAATTTAAATTTTTTTTAATATTATACATTATATAGTGTAAATAAATAAAATAAAAACAATTAAAACAAAAACAAAATAAAAATAACAAAATTAAAAACATAAAAATATATTTTAAATATACCATGTATATGAATGTATATATGTATTTATTTCACATATGTATATAAATAATAAAAATAAAATAAAAATATCTTTTTATTCCTTATTTTATGATATAAATAAATAAAATATAAAATGGGAATAAAATTGTATAAAAAAACAATTAAAAATCAAAAATTAAAAACCTATATATTGTATATATACCTATATATGAACCTACTATGTATATACCCTATTTTCACTTTGAAAAATTAATTAAAAATCACTAAAAAATAGAAAAAAATAAAACAAAAATATTTCATGTTTTCACTTTTCCCAAATTCGGCCATTTGCTAACCTTATTTTTACTTTCAAAATCCAGCCATGTGGCCGCCACCCATTGGCTCTGGGGGATGTTGACCGCCCGGTCAACTCTCCCCCCAGGACCACTTCACACGGGTCCTTAGCGGGTAACCCGTTTTCTCGGATTTTTCCCGCATAAACCCGATCATGCCTTGCTCAAACCCCGGGTCCGAATTAATCTTGATATATCCGTCACCCTCACCGGAGCCTCTACCTCGGGATCCGCGCTTCTGATTGCCCTACCCGCGCGTTTCTTTCCGGACCCTCCAGCGTATATAACGCCAGCTCCGCCACCTCCATTTGCTATCTTTGGCCATTCGCTTCCACCCCCAGTGAGCTCCAGCGTGAGAGCGAGAGTGAAAGCTTGCCTCCCGTGCTGTTGAAGCGAGGAGAGGAGTGCGAGTCCACTGATCCGGCGAGCATCGCCGCCGTGCTCCGCCACCAGCAAGAGCCCGAGCCTCGGAGGGAGACGCTCCTCGAGGCGATGACCCAGAGCACCGTTAGCTCATCCCCAGTCTCACCGTCCACCCAGGTAGCCCCGTATATCTTTCTTTTTCTTTAATTCCCCGTTTCCCCCAAATCGTTGCTCCACCGTCCCCCGTCGATTCTGTCCACGTCCGAACCCCAATCGATCATCGGGCTTCGCCATAGCCATCGCCTTCCTCCCGCGCATCTTCTCCGCATACCCATTCAACCCAGCTCGCACAGGAGCTGGGGTTCGAGCTCCTCCGTCTACCCCCCTCGCCGGAGCTCGCCCATACCACACCACAGACCACCTTCACCCGCCTAACCGGGTCGAGGCAGTTTGCCCTCGACCCGCGAGTCTTCTGGGCTTATTTTGCAGGTCTTACGAGGACCATCTGAGGTTCTCCCATTCGAGCCAGGAGACGGACCTCCGTCGACCTCGCCGGAGCTCTCCAGAGCTCGGCTGGATCATCGGAGTCCACCAGCAGCTGCGGAACATCGTCGCGGAGCTTCTCCGATCTTTCGGCGCAGCAGAGGAGCCTCAGAGCGAGCCCACCAGGCCGGCGAACTTCGCCGGCCATCTGTTCTTCGAGGATCCTCATCCGCCGTCCGATCAGTCCCCCCGCTCCAGTTTCCATCTGGGTCGTTCATTCCCGGAGCAGCAGCCACCGCCCGATCTTTGGAGGACTGATCCCAGCCATTGGTCCAGTAAGAGGTTTAGCCACTGACGTCCTCGACCGCTAGATCTGACACGTGGCTACGTCTTCGCCGTTGGATTCGTCCCAGGAGCTCAGCCTTGGACCGCCCGTCGTCTTACACCGTCAGATGCTCCACGTGGCGCGCATCCATCGACTCGCATTAATAAAGGGTAATTTACCCTTAGGACCCCTCTGTTATTTTATTTCGCATTTAGTCCTGTAATTACTTTAGATAGTTGTTTAGTTTTTGGGATATTTGCACCGAGGACCCTGCACTTTATTTTCTTTGCATTTATACCCATGTGCGTTGTATGACACGTGCATCGACACGTGACTTTCTGGGTTATTTGCATTGTGTGCCCTTGTAGTTCTGGATGTTATGAGTTGAATGAAAGTTTTTGGAATATTGCATTTATACCCTTGTGCGTAGAAGTAATTGTGCATGTGCGTTAATATTTGGGTTATTTGCAGATAAGCCCCTGGGCTTTTGGTACCTGTTACCAAATAGCCCTCGGAACTTATTTTCCTTACATTTGGGTCCCTGAGTGCCTCAGGCGCGTGCGACGCACGTGTTTACCTGGGTTATTTGCACCAGACCCCCCAGAACTTCGGGTATTTGCACATAGGTCCCTGTGCACAGTGCCCCCTCTTTATTTTTGAATAAAATAGCAAAACAACTCCAAATCCAATGAAAATTTGACACATGGCTCCTGCCATAGTGTAAAATTTTCTGGAATTTTTGGGGACAATTTTGTTTTAATTTAATATTTTTAAAAATTCAAAAACATCTAATTTTGCTACTGTCTAAGTTTAAAAATCACAAAAAAATATTAAAACTCATTTAAAATTCACAAAAAAATTACTTGCTGTTTGTTTATGCTTGCTTGATTTTCTAGCCAATTGTGGATATTTTTCATTGCATAAAACACCTAAAAATTGAAAAACACTCAAAATCTTATAAAAAT
Source organism: Ottelia alismoides (assembly GCA_037367405.1). Classification (NCBI taxonomy): domain Eukaryota; kingdom Viridiplantae; phylum Streptophyta; class Magnoliopsida; order Alismatales; family Hydrocharitaceae; genus Ottelia; species Ottelia alismoides. The sequence continues at coordinate 268,920 of JAZKJV010007814.1, read as the reverse complement.
TCTAGTAAATAAATAAAAAATCCAAAAACAATAATCTAGGTGCCTAAATTTTCCTTGTTTTATTCCCTATACAGGAAAATTACCTCCAGGCTAATTTGGGGCTTCTAGATATTTTATCTAGGTCCTTTTAGCTCGGCTGGACAGTACCTACATTTTCAGTCACTGTTTGATTTTTAGAAAATTAAATAAACATTAGAAAAATCCCAAAAATTCACCAAAAACAGTAAAAATCATAAAACACATAAAAATATTTTTGTTAGAATTTTTGGTTGATTTTTATTGCATTAAATAAATTGTTGAAGTGTGTGTTTTCTTGTTTTCTTTATTTTCTTAATATCTTAAAAATAAAAAAAAATATAAAAATTATTAAAAAAACCACCAAAAATACAATCTTCTTTTATTTTATTTCCTTTTTGACTACTTCATAGGCCGAGAGGCCAACCCGTGCTCCTTGTATTCGACCCTGGTCGCTATACCAGGTTAAATTAATAGCAAGACCGCTTTCGTGCTTTCGAGTTGATTTTCATTTGAGTGGTGGTCTATTTTTCTTGATTGACATGTCTGAGTGGCTGAGGTCGCGACGACCATCTTAGATATACCTGATTGCCTTAGTCGCTCAGATTTTCGTGTCATCAGAATGGCGTCGTTGCCGGGGAGCACGGCTTAGTAGTTTTCATTTTATTTTCGTTTTTGTTTTCGCAGCTTTTCGCGGCTCTCTCAGAGCTCGCAGCTTTTTGCGGCTTTTGTTTATATTTTATTTTTGTTTTATTTTCTTTTCTTTTATTTTTGTTTTTGTTTGATTTAGAGTGTTTATTTTATTTTGTATTTTTGCATATATACCCTCATTTTATTTTCATTTATTTTTCTTTTTATTATTTGATTATTTGTATTGGTCTGACCACTTGTCTTTTTCTTGCGAGGGCCCGAGGACCGAGGCGGCCGATTTCGAGAAGCCGACGCAACCGAAGAACTCGGAGGTGGTTCCCTTCTGTACGGAGCCGCAGGAGAGCGCGAGAGAGAGTTGAGTGGGAGAGGTGTAGTTTAGGATTTATTTGATTATTATTGTAATAATACAGGTACTCAGAGACTTGTGGACTTTGCTTGGTTGACTAGCGGGTCTGTTTCGCCGAGCACCGGGGTGCTCGGGGGACCTTAGGTGTTTTCGCGGTTTTTCTCGCGGTTTTGTTTTCTTTTCTTTTTAGCTGCCTTTTCTGGTGTTTACGCGGTTTTTCATCGAGCCCCTAGATTTAGGATTTTCTGCTTGCTTGTGCCGTAATTAGTAGGGTCCCCACACCTAATTATCTGCATGTTCCCATAGTGCGCTTAATTGGACCTACTAATAATTAATTAATAAAAATAACTGACTCATCCCCTTCGTAGCCTACGTACCGCAACCTACCCCGTAAAGCGCTTTCTCCTACCCCCGATTTGTCAGGCAGAGGAGGGGTAGGCCAAGACCGGACCTTTTGGCTTGGAGGTCGGTGACCAGTTAGACGGTTCTGCGAGTAGACTTGCTCATCTAGGACTTGGTTTTCATCGCTGCATCATTTAGGTAGCTTATTTTCTGTCTTTAAATTCTGCGCGGATCACTTGCATGTAGAGTGCTGGAGGAAAGGTACGCATTTCTATCTTTGCATGCATCATTGATTTCATCGCGCATCGGCTTTTTCGTCTTCTCCCCCCTGTTTTGGATTAAATAACCAGGAGAATCGAAAAATTCGTTAGGCCTTCATTTTTATTGAAAAAAATTAAAAAGAAAAACCATAAAATTGGGACTGCTAAGACTATTGACCCTAAAAGACACTCAACCTAAAAATTTGTCTTGGGGAGAGCAACCCCCTCATTGCTTGGTTTGCTTGCGCGAGAGAGTGACCCGCACCCTAGGTAGAGCCCTCCGGTGCTATTTCCAGCTGACTACCGACTCTTCCGTGCAGGCCAGTCGGTTGGAGTAGTATCGGGTATCCCAACAGGTCACGTAAGTGCTCTGATAGATTGATTGTTCACCTAATAAAATTGGACAAGATAATTTGACCGAGCCTTTACGGTCTTCAGCTCGTGTTGCGTTGGTGAACAGAGGGGTTTGCATTTTGATCATAGTTTTTCCAGATCTCATCCGCCCCACTCGTCAGATCACGATGATGGGTAGACGCTCTCTTAGGCAGCCTCTGGCTGCACCGCTTTTGGGCACGTCTACCCAATCATCTAGGTTGGCCCGCGAGAGCCGAGACCAGTTCTCCGAGCCCGAGTATGATTCCGCCCTGTTCCCCCTCGACCCCCTTTCTTTCGGTTATGAGAGATATGAGCCAGAGGAGAGACTCGCAGATTTGACAGCACCTGAGTTTGGCTCGTTTGATTTTGCAGACACCATGGCTGGCAGTTCTGAGGATCGCTCCCGTCAGCCTGAGCACTTCGTATTGGACCAGGGAGCGATCAACTCCACCCTGATCGCCTCTTTAGAGACCATCCACTCAGACGCCATGGCCGGCAGTTCTGAGGATCGCTCCCGTCAGCCTGAGCACTTCGTATTGGACCAGGGAGCGATCAACTCCACCCTGATCGCCTCTTTAGAGACCGTCCAGCAGCAGTTGAGAGATCAGGGAGCTTTCATGCTCGACATGAGGAGAGAGATGGAGCAGATGCGAGCAGAGCGCGAGCAGAGGAGAGAGGGACCGAGGATCCCAGAGGATGCTGATGCAGCAGCCGCAGCAGCAGCCGCAGCAGCCGCCGCAGCCGCGGCAGGAGGACCACCGAGACCGATGCGGGAGTTACACAACCCCGGATCGACGCTGACGCACCACTGGGTCGTACTTCAAGCCATCGTGGGGGACTTCAAGTTCCCCCTGAACACCTTGCAGCTACTCCCCCGCTTCCACGGGCTCGCGACTGAGGAGCCCCATATCTACCTCCAGGAGTTTCTGATGATTTGCAGCACTGTCCACGACCGTCAGGTGGACCAGGACATGATCAGGATGATCGCCTTCCCCTTTTCCCTAGCAGACAGAGCAGCCACCTGGCTGAAGCACTTGGGGAGGTTTGTTTACACCTGGGAGCAGCTCCGCACCGAGTACTTGAACAAGTACTACCCACTTGGGCGGACCAATGCAGCGAGAGCCCTCATCAGCAACTTCTCCATGCTCCCCAACGAGCAATTCCATGAGGCATGGGAGAGGTTTCGTGAGCTTACTGACCGATGCCCGCACCATGATATTTCGAAGCCGAACCTTGTGCAGAGCTTCTTCAGCGGGCTGACACCAGAGCTCCAGGGCTTGGTGAATGCTTCTTGTGGCGGGTCCTACTTCGCCAAGGATCACGACCAGGTCTGGGCCATCTACGAGGAGATGGCCGAGAACTATATGGTGATGTCCCAGACCCGGTTATACACTCAGGGCAGACCCCAGCAACAGCCAGGACCCGTGCAGTACCAGAGGATAGCACGGGTCGATGCCGGTCCATCCAGTTCATCCGCAGTAGCAACAGCACAGGCAGAGTCATCCGCTGTTTATCAGCGAGAAGTTGGATCGGATGGAGCTGATCGAGAAGAAGCAGTGCCAGGGCATCACTCAGATGGAGCAGATGGCACAGACTCTGAGCGACATGAAGACCCAGCTCATGTGTCTCCAGGAGGCACAGACGGCTTCCCAGCCCCGTCTTCAGTCGCGAGGCGATACCGACGGCAGCAGCAGCTCGTCCCAGCGCTCCAGCTCCTTTCAGCAGCCTAGACAGGTTCACCTTGTACAGGCGGAGCCGTATCAGCAGCCGCAGCCCACCTACCAGTCACCACCATCTCCAGACTTGCAGATGGTGGTATACCAGCCGGATCAGCCTCTGGCAGTACTCCCGCCAGCCCCATACGATGCAGAGCCGTTGATGGATGTCAACGGGATTTGGTATGACCGTCCTCAGCCTAGGATCCGACGAGACCATCCCGGATTCAGGTGGGGGAGTGGAGGTACCCAGCCCCAGCAGCAGTCATCCGGTCAGGGAGGGCAATATAGCCAGCAGAGGGATCACCAGCAGCAGCAACCCCCAGTCTACCAGCCACACCAACAGTCATCCTTCGTTCCCCGTCCCTATCAGCAGCATGGACAGTCTTGGAGACGTGAGCAGCAGGCTCACCAGCCACACCAGCAGCAACATCCTTCCTCTTACCCCTCTCAGCACCAGCAACACCAGTTCCAACAGCCTCATCACCAGAGAGGCTACCCGTCGGGCTCCCATGGTTCACCATACGAGAGCCCCGCCTTGGATGACATAGCCCGCCTCCTCACGGACCAGCAGGCTACTTTTAGACGGGAGATGGACGAGTTCCGCTAGGAGATGCGAGACATTGTGAGAGGGAAGGCCGCCATTCCTGCCCAGATAGAGCCGAATCCCAACAGCCTGAAGCGGAAATCTGATAAGGTAGCTTACACTGAGCACACCACTCCTAGTGATCCATTTGTTGATACATCTTCGGATCTTTTTGATGCTGATTTTGTTACGCTTAGGAGCGGTAGGACACCAGCAGGCGGCAGCACCTCGTCTGAGCTACACCACGAGGATACATCCGGGACACCAGATGAGGAGGAGAGCGGTACTGAGGCCGCTCATGATGATGGTGGTACTGATGCCACCAAGGATGCTGATTCCACCGGCGGTACTGAGGCCGCCGCTTCACCAGTTCGAGGAGGTGGTACTGACGCCACCCGAGTAGCCGAGCCAGCACGCGGTACTGAGGCCGCGAGACGTCTAGCAGAGCCAGCCCGTGGTGGTACTGAGGCCACCAGTGTTCATTTTGAGAGAGATGTTGTTTTTCCTTCTGATGATGTATCTCAGAACACTGTTTTGAATAAAGGAAAAGGTTTAGTTTCTTCTGGTCCCACTGTGGTGATTGATGTATGTGCGGATCCGGCCGTCGAGCCGTCTAGACCTATTCCTAGTCCTTCATTTGAGAAGGACCCTGTGATCCCCTTCCCTAGAGCCCTTCTGATGGGGAAGGGGAAGAGAAGAGAAAAAGACCCAAAAAAGAGAGAGCAGGAGGAGTTCAGCCAGAGCATGATTGATCGATTCCATATACAGCTGACCCTTCAGGAGGCTTTGCAGCACATCCCCCTTCTTCAGCGATCGTTGAGAGATAGGACTACAGTCAGGAGGAGGAGGAGGAACCATCATTCAAAGATACATGTGCTGACGAAAGCCACGTGCTTCACGATCCAGAACCGTCTGCCGGCCAAGAGGCCAGATTCAGGAGCCCCATATGTCAGATGTCATATCAGTGAGCAGAGGTTCGACCGGACTCTATTGGATATCGGATCGTCTATCAACCTCCTTCCGGCAGCCCTTCTCGACCGCTTCGAGTTGGGCACTCTTAGACAGAGCAGGACAGTCCTTCAGTTTGCTGATCGATCTGTCAAGAGGCCGAAGGGGTTGTTGCGAGACGTTATCGTCACTATTCAGGACCTGCAATTCCCCGTGGACTTCGTAGTGTTGGACATGGAGATCCCTGATTCAGTGGCCGATACCCCCATCATCCTCGGTCGTCCGTTCTTGGCCACAGCCAAGGCGGTGACTGATCATGATAGCGGGAAGGTATACTTTCGCGTCGAGGGCGAGAGTGTACAAATAGAGACGGTCGAGGACTACAGAGCCAGAGAGAGCATGCTCAGAGACCAGCACAGATACAGAGCAGCTGACAGATGCCGGGTTAGACATCCACCAGGACTGTGATTTTGTGATCACAGATGATGAGGCAGCATGGGCAGACCCTTCAGCACAGGCCATCCTCTCATTTCCAGACACCACTAATGCAGAGATGACATCAGAGGAGAGCTTGGAGAGCACAGCCCTGGTCCAGGATACTACAGAGGCAGCAGAGCCGGTTCTCGACCGCGACACAGTTTCTAGTGATGGTGGAGCTGAGGCCACCTTGTGTGATGGTGGTACTGATGCCACCTTGTTTGATGTAGATCCCTCGGATTCAGAGTCTGATTGGGCAGATTGTGATGACCAGATGCCAGACCTGAGTCCACCAGAGCCTACAGATGAGGAGGAGGTAGAGGCAAAGCAGATCAGAGACAACACAGTTGAGCAGCCTTCTCCAGATCCAGTTTGCGAGAGCTCGTATTCTTTCTCCCAGGCAGATTTGGCAGATTTAGCAGCATTCACACATCTTCTTCCAAAGCCAGATTTGCCAGCACCCAGCTGTCCAGAGCTGAAGCCGCTCCCTACTTCGCTGAAGTATTGGTTCCTTGCGGGCGAACCTGAGATGTACCCAGTCATCATCTCCGTCGATCTGACTGGAGAGCAGGAATCCCGTTTGATGGGGGTTCTTGAAAAGAACCACAAGGCAATCGGATAGAGCGTAGCAGATCTCCATGGGATTAATCCATCAGTGTGCTCCCACCATATTTATCTTGAGGAGGGGGCGAAGCCGTCGCGTGAGTTCCAGCGGCGACTGAACCCCAACCTGAGAGAGGTTGTGATGAAGGAAATATCAAAATGGTGGAGTGCAGATTTTATTTATCCCATTTCCGACTCCAAGTGGGTCAGCCCCTTGCATGTGGTGCCCAAGAAGACGGGCATCACGACTGTGATCATGAGTCGGGAGAGGAGATTGCTACACGAGTACCCACCTCTTGGAGGGTATGTGTTGACTACAGGAGACTCAACCAGGCCACCAAGAAGGACCATTTCCCCCTGCCTTTTGTTGACCAGATCATTGAGAGACTGGCAGGGAAGAGCCATTATTGTTTCCTGGATGGGTACTCGGGCTACAACCAGGTGGCCATCGCTCCTGAGGATCAGGAGAAGACCACCTTTACCTGTCCCTTCGGTACATATGCCTTTCGACGCATGCCATTTAGGCTATGCAATGCCCCTGCGACTTTTCAGAGATGCATGCTGTCGATCTTCTCGGACCATGGTAGGGGAGTGTTTGGAGGTCTTCATGGACGATTTCTCGGTCTACGGCGACGGATTCGACTCCTGTCTTGACTGCCTAGACCGAGTACTCCAGCGATGTATTGAGTACCATTTGGTTCTATCTTGGGAGAAGAGTCACTTCATGGTGACTCAAGGGACGGTGCTTGGCCATATCATCTCCAACAGGGGCATGGAGGTTGATCCGGCCAAGGTTGATGTCATTAGAAAACTCGCACCGCCGTCTAATTTGAGGCAGCTACGGTCATTCCTGGGGCATGTTGGTTTTTACCGGAGATTCATTCATGATTTCAGCAGGATTGCCCGGCCGTTGACTGACCTCTTGACGAAAGACACCGAGTTCCTTGTCGATGACAAGTGTCTTTCGTCCTTTGCGACTCTCCAACAGTGTGTGATTGAGGCTCCTGTCCTCCAGCCGCCTGATTGGTCTCTCCCATTCGAGATCATGACGGATGCCTCCGATTTTGCCATAGGGGTCGTGCTGGGACAGAGGAGGGATGGAGTCCCCTTTGCTATCCACTACGCTATCCGCACATTGGATTCCACCCAGCGAAATTATACCGTCACAGAGAAGGAGATGCTAGCCGTAGTGTTCGCCCTAGATAAGTTTCGATCTTATATCATTGGATCTAGAGTGACCCTGTACACAGATCACACCGCCATCAGGTACCTCATGGCAAAGAAGGATGCCAAGGCCAGATTGACTAGATGGATCCTTCTACTCCAGGAGTTCGACATTGAGATCAAGGATAAGCCTGGAGTCAAGAATGTGGTGGCGGATCACCTCTCCCGTATAGAGCAGCCTGAGGAGTCTGAGCAGATAGATCCCATTTGTGAGACCTTCCCAGATGAGGCGATCCTTGCTATCGCCTCACTCCCGTGGTATGCCGATATTGTGAACTTTCTCGTTGTTGGGAAAGTCCCACAAGATTGGCCCAGGCAGAGGCTTGATACCTTCCTTGCGAAGGCCAAGTCCTACCACTGGGAGGATCCCATCCTTTACCACGAAGGAGGGGATAGTGTCTGGCGTCGGTGTATTCCTCAGGAGGAACACCATAGCGTCCTCACTTACTGCCACAAGCTTGAGGCAGGAGGACATCATTCTGGGAGGAGAACGGCACAGAAAGTGCTCCAATCCGGCTTGTGGTGGCCTACCCTCTTCAAGGACTCTGATGAGTTCGTGAAGAGGTGTACTGACTGTCAGAGGATGGGCACTTGTGGACAGCGTGATATGATGCCGATGCAGCCCATTCACTTCTGTGAGGTTTTTGACGCATGGGGCATCGATTTCATGGGTCCATTCCCTAAGAGTCAGGGATTTGAGTACATTCTGTTGGCCGTGGATTATGTTAGTCGTTGGGTTGAGGCTATCCCCGCCCGAGCCGCTGATGTGAGGATAGTTTGCAGATTTTTGAGGAAGCACATCATCACGCGGTTCGGGGTTCCACGAGTTTTGACTTCTGATGGGGGTCTCATTTCATCAACGACCAGGTGAAGGCCCTTGCTAGCGAGTTCGGTATAGACCATCGTGTTGCTACACCTTACCATCCACAGACGAATGGTCTAGCCGAGGTGTCGTATAGGGAGATCAAGACGATATTGCAGAAAGTCGTCCGCCCTGACCGAAAGGATTGGTCACAGCTTTTAGACTCGGTCTTGTGGGCATATAGGACGTCTTTCAAGACACCATTGGGCACATCTCCCTTTCGCCTCGTATATGGCAAGCCGTGCCATTTACCTGTTGAGTTGAGGCACAGGTCACTATGGGCAGTTACTGATATTCTTATGGATCCAGATGATGTAGGAGACTAGAGGAGGGCAGAGTTAGCGGCCCTGGAGGAGTTGAGAGATACCGCTTTCTCAAACAGCCTACAGTATAAGGAGAGAGTGAAGGAGTTGCACGATTCTCATATCAGCCACAAGCATTTTGAGGTTGGACAGAGAGTATGGCTATTTGATGCGAGGCTACGTTTATTTCCAGGGAAGCTACAGAGCAAATGGAAGGGACCCTACTTGGTGAGAAAGGTACACGACAACGGTAGCATTGACATATCCGAGTTGTCTTCTGAGAGTACCTTTCGAGTGAACGGCCAGCGGCTCAAGCCATTTCTAGATCATGAGCCGCGGGTCGTTGATCTTGCCCCTATTCATTTTGCGTGAGATGTGGTCTTTGACTCACATCTAATGCATCTCACGCCTGAGTTTCACTGATCTGCCGCCCTGTATAGATCCAGATGTCCATATCACTACATTCTTTAGTCCCACATCCCTTTCTTCATCTTGTGATTATGCTATACTTAGGGTGTACTTTACCCTAAGTATAGGGGGGATGTGAGACCTTCGGGTATTTCTTTTGTTGCTGTCTACCCCTGTTTTGCTGCCTATACTTAGGGATATTTCACCCTAAGTATAGGGGGGGTAGACCCTGTACATTCTCCACTCGGTTTTCCCTTAGTGTACAGCCTGCTATACTTAGGATCATTTGATCCTAAGTATAGGGGGAAGACCCGAGTCCCTCTTGACTTTCTATTTTATTCATTCGTCTTTGTATATAGCCTTTCTGTTCACTTCCCTATACCTAGCACGAGTTATGTCTTCTTCATCGCTCTTGACTCTGAGGACATCATTCGAGCTAAGTATAGGGGGGTGTGTACATATTTCATATATACTTTAGCCATAACTCGTACTTTGTGTGAGTGTGTTAATAAATAAAATGGCTAAAAACCTTAAAAATCACAAAAATTAAAAATTTTTCATGTACATAAACTTCTTTTATTTGCACATAAATAGCTAGTGTACAAACTATTTTTGTAAAAATGATTTCAAAAATCTTTTGTGTAAAGTTTATGTAAATATTTTCTTATCAAAATTATGTATATAGTACAAAATTTTTCCAAAATGTTTTGAAAATCAAAAGTTTGCAAAAATCTTGTGTAAATTTGTGTAACTATCTTTTTGCAAAACTTGCACTTCATGCATCATCCATTCATGATTTCAAAACTTTTTTTCAAAAATTTTGCATGATTGTAAAATCTGTGTAAATATCATCTTTTTGTACATATGTATATAGTTTTTTCTGGATGGTAGTTGACATTTAAACTAGCCTGGAATCAAATTGAGAAATAGAGCTTGATTAAGATCTTAATCCACCTAACTTCTAAGAGGAACCTTATAGGGCTTAGGTTTAAGGCTTTTCAGGTCCATGGTGACTTAATTTTTTGAGTCCACTAGGCTATGATCACATGTCATCTCAATGAGCCTAAGTAGAGCACTTAACAACAACACATGACTCATATAGATTATGGCTTTACTTGGACACCAGCACTATGCACCGAGCTCTCTACGGATGAGGTGGTGAGGAGGCAGTCTTCCTTGACTTGGGGTAGCATATGAGGGTAGTACTTCTAGGCGGAACCTCTCTTCTTCTTTTAGTGAAGGAAGTGTGTCTCAACTTGGTCTGGTTGCCATGAGGTCTAACGACGGGAGTTGTGGGTTGCAATAAAGCTTCAAAAGAGGGATAGTCTACTGGCTCAAGAGGAAAAACTCCTTGTATTTATGCTGCACATGTACATGTTGTATAGATGCACTTGAAAAAAAATGTAAAAAGAAAATAACTCCAAAAAAATGGTGGGTCTGATAGAAAATGATAATCCCACCGGAGTATGTATATAGAGTGCAATAAGCAAAGCTTGAGTATCATGATCCACCTGATGTAGCTTGCAGCAGGGAGACTTGGCTACACTGGTCAAGCTCCCAAGGGTACATGGCTACACTGGCCTTGACCCATTCTCTTCTTCCTCCTCTTCTTGAGCCGGTTGAACTTGAACTTAGAAGGGAATACCCCGCTCCTCGAGGAAAGAGTGGCCAGATTGAGGTCATAGAGTTACCTTGTTGGGGAGGGTTGTCAAGTTGCCATTTCTGAGGTGGAGAGCTTAGACCTCACATTCACAGGACAAGAAAAGATTCATGGTCTTCAGGGTTTGTGATTGATGACTTGTTCTGACCTGGAGCATTGAGGAGTCTTGGTTATAGAATAGTGGAACTTAGAGGCTGTTGAGTTTTAGACTTAAGTCCAAATAAGGTTCCGACACATTAATAATCTAAAGATCTGATCGAGCTCCATACCTTAATTTAATGAAGGCAAGTTTAATAATCAACCTTGATCCGTGTACATTCTCTTTTTCTTTATTTCTTTTTCACCTCTTTTTCAAATAAGTGTTTGCTAAGGGACTAGCAAAGTTAAGTATAGGGGGTGATGAATACTCATTCATCACTCTTTATTCTTATATTTTAGCTACAAAAACCTTTGCAAATGCTTGTATATAGTTGTAAATAGAAATAATTACCAAAAGCATGCATTGTGTAAAAATCTATAATTAGCATGTTTTTGTGCAAAAATAAAAGAATAAAGATTAAAAAGAAAAAGAGGGAAATATTTAGAATAAATATTGAGCAACCTAACCCAAGGGAGGGCTCGGCATGGGCCTGACCACATAAAAGCCAAAGTAGAGGGAGATAGGGGCTCATGTGTGTAAATATTTATGTAAATAAAATAAAAGTATTTTCCTCACAAAAATAGACTCAAATTAGTTTGTAAATAGTTGAAAATATTTCTAAATATAAAATCATTATAAAAATATAAAAATTATAAAGAAAACAAAAACACCACTTGTGTATAGTCACCTTGTATATAGACCATCCACATATTTATTTAACTTTGTAAATAAGCAAAGTTAATTTCCAAAATTTTTGTAAATATTCTACATTATATAGTGTAAATAAATAAAATAAAAACAATTAAAACAAAAACAAAATAAAAATAACAAAATTAAAAACATAAAAATATATTGTAAATATACCATGTATATGAATGTATATATGTATTTATTTCACATATGTATATAAATAATAAAAATAAAATAAAAATATCTTTTTATTCCTTATTTTATGATATAAATAAATAAAATATAAAATGGGAATAAAATTGTATAAAAATAACAATTAAAAATCAAAAATTAAAAACCTGTATATTGTATATATACCTATATATGAACCTACTATGTATATACCCTATTTTCACTTTGAAAAATTAATTAAAAATCACTAAAAATAGAAAAAAAATAAAACAAAAATATTTCATGTTTTCACTTTTTCCAAATTCGGCCATTTGCTAACATTATTTTCACTTTCAAAATCCAGCCACGTGGCCGCCATCCATTGGCTCTGGGGGATGTTGACCGCCCGGTCAACTCTCCCCCCAGGACCACTTCACACGGGTCCTTAGCGGGTAACCCGTTTTCTCAGATTTTTCCCGCATAAATCCGATCATGCCTTGCTCAAACCCCGGGTCCGAATTAATCTTGATATATCCGTCACCCTCGCCGGAGCCTCTACCTCGGGATCCGCGCTTCTGATTGCCCTACCCGCGCGTTTCTTTCCGGACCCTCCAGCGTATATAACGCCAGCTCCGCCACCTCCATTTGCTATCTTTGGCCATTCGCTTCCACCCCCAGTGAGCTCCAGCGTGAGAGCGAGAGTGACAGCTTGCCTCCCGTGCTGTTGAAGCGAGGAGAGGAGTGCGAGTCCACTGATCCGGCGAGCATCGCCGCCGTGCTCCGCCACCAGCAGGAGCCCGAGCCTCGGAGGGAGACGCTCCTCGAGGCGACGACCCAGAGCACCGTTAGCTCATCCCCAGTCTCACCGTCCACCCAGGTAGCCCCGTAGATCTTTCTTTTTCTTTAATTTCCCATTTCCCCCTAATCGTTGCTCCGCCGTCCCCCGTCGATTCCGTCCACGTCCGAACCCCAATCGATCATCGGGCTTCGCCATAGCCATCGCTTTCCTCCCGCGCATCTTCTCCGCATACCCATTCAACCCAGCTCGCACAGGAGCTGGGGTTCGAGCTCCTCCGTCTACCCCCTCGCCGGAGCTTGCCCATACCACACCACAGACCACCTTCACCTGCCTAACCGGGTCGAGGCAGTTTGCCCTCGACCCGCGAGTCTTCTGGGCTTATATTGCAGGTCTTACGAGGACCATCTGAGGTTCTCCCATTCGAGCCAGGAGACGGACCTCCGCCGACCTCGCCGGAGCTCTCCAGAGCTCGGCTGGATCATCGGAGTCCACCAGCAGCTGCGTAACATCGTCGCGGAGCTTCTCCGATCTTTAGGCGCAGCAGAGGAGCCTCGGAGCGAGCCCACCGGGCCGGCGAACTTCGCCGGCCATCTGTTCTACGAGGATCCTCATCCGCTGTCCGATCAGTCCCCCCGCTCCAGTTTCCATATGGGCCGTTCATTCCCGGAGCAGCAGCCACTGCCCGATCTTTGGAGGACTGATCCCAGCCGTTGGTCCAGTGAGAGGTTTAGCCACTGACGTCCTCGATCGCTAGATCTGACACGTGGCTACGCCTTCGCCGTTGGATTCGTCCCAGGAGCTCAGCCTTGGACCGTCCGTCGTCTTACACCGTCAGATGCTCCACGTGGCGCGCATCCATCGGCTCGCATTAATAAAGGGTAATTTACCCTTAGGCCCCCTCTGTTATTTTATTTCGCATTTAGTCCTGTAATTACTTTAGATAGTTGTTTAGTTTTTGGGATATTTGCACCGAGGACCCTGCACTTTATTTTCTTTGCATTTATACCCCTGTGCGTTGTATGACACGTGCATCGACACGTGACTTTCTGGGTTATTTGCATTGTGTGCCCTTGTAGTTCTGGATGTTATGAGTTGAATGAAAGTTTTTGGAATATTGCATTTATACCCCTGTGCGTAGAAGTAATTGTGCATGTGCGTTAATATTTGGTTATTTGCAGATAAGCCCCTGGGCTTTTGGTACCTGTTACCAAATAGCCCTCAGAACTTATTTTCCTTACATTTGGTCCCTGAGTGACTCAGGCGCGTGCGACTACGTGTTTACCTGGGTTATTTGCACCAGACCCCCCCAGAACTTCGGCTATTTGCACATAGGTCCCTGTGCACAGTGCCCCCTCTTTATTTTTGAATAAAATAGCAAAACAACTCCAAATCCAATGAAAATTGGATACAAGGCTCCTGCCATAGTGTAAAATTTTCTGGAATTTTTGGGGACAATTTTGTTTTAATTAATATTTTTAAAAATTCAAAAACATCTAATTTTGCTACTTTCTAAGTTTAAAAATCACAAAAAATATTAAAACTCATTTAAAAATTCACAAAAAAATTACTTGCTGTTTGTTTATGCTTGCTTGATTTTCTAGCCAATTTTGGCTATTTTTCATTGCATAAAACACCTAAAAATTGAAAAACACTCAAAATTTTATAAAAATTATAGTAAATAAATTAAAAATCCAAAAACAATAATCTAGGTGCCTAAATTTTCCTTTTTTATTCCCTATACAGGAAAGTTGCCTCCAGGCTAATTTGGGGCTTCTAGATATTTTATCTAGGTCCTTTTAGCTTGGTTGGACAGTACCTACATTTTCAGTCACTGTTTGATTTTTAGAAAATTAAATAAACATTAGAAAAATCCCAAAAATTCACCAAAAACGGTAAAAATCATAAAACACATAAAAATATTTTTTGTTAGAATTTTTGGTTGATTTTTATTGCATTAAATAAATTGTTGAAGTGTGTGTTTTCTTGTTTTCTTTATTTTCTTAATATCTTAAAAATCCAAAAAAATATAAAATAATTAAAAATCACCAAAAATACATTCTTCTTTTATTTTATTTCCTTTTTGACTACTTCGTAGGCCGAGAGGCCAACCCGTGCTCCTTGCGTTCGACCCTGGTCGCTATACCAGGTTAAATTAATAGCAAGACCGCTTTCGTGCTTTCGAGTTGATTTTCATTTGAGTGGTGGTCTATTTTTCTTGATTGACATGTCTGAGTGGCTGAGGTCGCGACGACCATCTTAGATATACCTGATTGCCTTAGTCGCTCGGATTTTCGAGTCATCAGCTGCTGAAGGAGCAACCAATCGAGCGGGAAAAATGGCGAAAATCAGGGAAAAGACATGTCTGACGGAAGTCAGAGGCGCAGGGGGAGTTGACCGGAGGTCAACACTCCCTGGCCCCTGATTGGTCCACCTCGGACCGATCTTGACCTAATATTAACATAATAAATGAATTGGTTAGCTTTTTCTTATAAAATAAAAAATGTTTATAAATTAATGTAGTATTTATTTATGATTTTTATTTATTTTTTTGGAGTGTTTTATTACGGTTTTATTAAAATAATGTGTATATGTATGTATTTACATGTATTTGTATATTTTAATTTTTTATTTGTTTATTTTATTTTATTATTTTATTAGCTTATTTTATAAATTTATAATTTATTTTTATGAGTATAAATATATTTTTATTTAATTTTAATGAGTTTTTTTATAATTTTAAATAAATAAGTATATGTCCATGTAGGTATACTTATAGGTATTTTACCTATATATTATATACATTTTATTTATTTAATGAATTTTAGTTGTTTTTATTGTAGATTTGTATTTTTAATAAGTTATATATAATAATACATTATTATAAAAATATAGATGAATAAATAATAAAAGAATAAAATCCCTTTTTATTTATATACATATAGGTAGCATAGGTATTTTGTCTATGAATTTTATAGACTTATTTTATTTTGCAATTTATTTTTGGGTTTCTTTTTATTTCAATATGTATATATATTATATACATTATTTGTAAAATTCTAAAAATATAATTTTGTACAAATAGTGAATAATGAATAAATGGAATATTTTGATCAGTACTATGTACAAGGAGGGCCAAAAACCTAACTTCTGCAGATGGACTCCAAAAATTATGAAACCAATTTTATTAAATAATTCTTGGAAAGCTATATACAATTAAAGGTGAGTTTGGGTGATTTGGAGTTTTTATTTGCAAGATATGGGTCTGTGAAGTTGAGATTTTGGCTTTTTATTCTGTGTATAAAATGTACACTGTGGGTCCTTTTTACACAAACTCAATTTTGTATTT
Source organism: Ottelia alismoides (assembly GCA_037367405.1). NCBI lineage: Eukaryota > Viridiplantae > Streptophyta > Magnoliopsida > Alismatales > Hydrocharitaceae > Ottelia > Ottelia alismoides. The sequence continues at coordinate 253,022 of JAZKJV010007814.1, read as the reverse complement.
TTATTTATATTATTATCTACAACTTTCATGTACAAAGTTTCTTTATTTGATGAATAAATAATTGTGTACAAAATAGGTATCAAAAATGCATAAATGGATGAATAACTAAATAATGTATTTATTGTATTATTGGCCCTTATCTCCCCCTACTTTATTCCTTGTCGACCAATTCCATTTTGGACTTGGTCTCGGGGTTAGGGTCATAAAATATTTGCAATATTTTATTCCTTTTTCTGTTCTTCTCTTTATTCTATAATTTTGGCATTAAAAACCTTATTTTATGTACAATAAATACAAGAAACAATGAATGCTATTATACACAAATTAATGCTATTTACACGCATTTGATGGGGTTTTTAAGACCAAAATGATAGAATAAAGGTGATGAAATGGAGATTCATCAAGAGGCAAGCACCCAAAAAACTTTATATTCACAAATTAAACATCACAGTTACATGGTCCAAGAATCCTGTAGGATCTTGGCATGTCGTATTACATTCTCAACATAGTATCGCTCACTCCTAAAATACAACCCATTCCTCGCAAGCCAAATCGCCCAGAGGGTTGCGGCAGACTGGATCTTTGCATTGTATGACCATTTATCGACGACTCAATAGAATGCCAGAAAGATTGACAGTTCTCTGACTCGATATTTGTGATGACGGCCTCCCTCCACACATCTTTTGACTTTGGACAGGTAAAGAAAAGATGATCGATGTCCTCCACCTCCCCGTAACAACATCGGCACAGAACATCAGAACTATGAAACAGTCTCGCCCTTCGAGCACTAGTCAACAACCTCTCTCTGCCCATCAACCACATGAATACTTTGACCCGACGTGGGATCTTCCACCTCCAAATCTGACCCAAAGATGGCTTCGCAATCCCTGGATCAAAAATGTATAATGTGTATAAAGCTTTATAGACCTTCTTCACCAAGAAACTGCCATCCGACCATACCCAATGATCACGTCTATCACATGGAACTCCCACCTGAGAGAGTGTGTCTCTCAAGCATTGCAAGGCGACCGCATTCTCAAAAGATAGTTGCGAACGGAATGTAGGTGACCAACCATTTCCATTCCATGCCTCGCAGACACGCAATCTCCGATTCTCTGCCAATCCAAATAAACTGGGAAAAAGATCACGAAGCTTCCCAACACCCAACCAGTCGTCATCCCAAAATCTGAAGGTATCTCCATCGCCAAGACATGGTCGCATCAACTGTGAAATTTGAAGAAGGATGCAGCTGACCCCGCGCCAAAAGTTAGAGGGCTTAGATACACTGCCCAATCTCCAGTTTAGTGCCACCGAAGCTCCATATATTCTTCGAAGCAAAGTGCAAGTGAGGTCCGAGCCACCGCCCCAGATACGAGCAACCCATTTAGCTAGTAGGGTCCTAATCATCACGTCCAGGTCAAGAGCACCAAGGCCACCATCATCCTCCGATAGAGTGACAGTCTTCCACCCAACCAAGGGCACACCTTTGGAGTCACCCGATCCGGCCCAGAAAAATGACGCATCAACTTCTCCAAACAATTACGAACTCCCACTGGAAGAAGCCTGGATGACATATAGAAAATAGGAATGGTAGATAACACCGCCTTCAAAAGAACCAGACGTCCTCCCCTAGAGATGCACGAGGCTCGCTGACGAATACCCATTCATCACTCTTTATTCTTTTAAATTAGCTACAAAACCTATGCAAAATACATGTAGATATCAGTAATTAGCAATAATTAGCATTTAGCATGCATTGTGTAATTATGAATAATTAGCATGTTTTTGTACATAAATACAAGAATAAAGAAATAAAATAAAAAGAGGGAGATATTTAGAATAAATATTGAGCGGCCAAATCCCAAGGGAGGGCTCAGCATGGGCCTGACCGCATAAAAACCCAAGTAGAGAGAGATAAGGAAGCTCATGTGTGTACATATATACTTGTATTTAAATAAAAATATTTTCCTCTAAATAAAACAAAAATATATTTTTATAAATATGTATATATTTGTAAATATTAAATTAAAATAAAAATGAGAAAAAGAAAACAAAATAAAAAATAAATAAAAGTCCCTTCACCATTGTACATAAGCCATGTACATAGAATCACTTATATATTTATTTCTCCCTATAAATAAATAAATAAAAATTCAATAAAAATATGTATACAGTCTATATTCCATGATGTAAATAAATAAAATAAAAATTACAAAAATAAAAATAAAATAAAAAGGAATAAAAATAAAATCAAGTTCCTACATTGTATATATACCATGTATATATGTGTATATATCTATTTATTTACTTTATATAAATAAATAATAAAATAAAAATAAAAATATCTTATTATTCCAAATTTTATTATATAAATAAATAAAATATAAAATTGGAATAAAATGTACAAAAATAAATAATTAAAAATTAAAAATTAGAAATTAATATTGTATATACCTATATATAAAAATACTATTTTCTAAATACATTATTTTTATTTCAAAAAAATAAATAAAATCACCAAAAATTAATTTAAAAATAAAGAAACATTTTTCATCTTTGAGTTTTTCGAAATTAATTCATTTATTAATTTTTATTGAATTATCAAATCTTTAATAATTCCTGGATTCCTATTAGTCCACGGGGGATTGTTGACCCCCGGTCAACTCTCCCCCGCAGACCCTTCTCTCGCGGATCTAGCGCCTGATCCGATTTCTCCCAATTATCGCTCCTTGATCCGAACACCAAATCACTAAACCCCGGGTTCTATTTCTTCCTCCTGCATCCGAGATCCACGCCGACACATCCGCATTGGGATCCGTGCTTCACGGAACCCTACCCGACCCTCTCTTCTTGGACCTGTAGGTGTATAAAGTCCCAGCTCCGCCGCACAATTTCACTCATCTCTGGTCCTCCCCCTCGACGCTAGTGACCTCCTCCACCTCGCCTGAGTGACAGTTGTGCGAGAGAGAGTAGCAGTGAGGCTCGGGCAGCCCGGAGCCATTGATCCGACAGCTTCTCGCCGATGTGCGCCACCGCGAGTGCACCAAGCCTCGGGACACGACGACCCCTTGAGGCAATGACCCCCGGAGCTCCAGGAGCTCCAGCCTAGTCGACTACGCCCGCTAGGTAGTGCCTTTAGCTTATAGTTTAGCCTAATTTCCGTTTTCCCCCAAATCGCTCCGCCACTGTCGCCGACCAATTCAGCTCACTCCGACCACCCATTTGTCCACCCAGCCACACCACCACCTTCGCCAGATCTCTCTCCATCTTCTTCACCCATCCACCTCCCCTGTCTCGCCCCGGAGCAGGGCTATTGTCCTCCGCCGCCACCGCTTCGCCGGAGGACTCCACGCCACCCCATCCTTCATCTTCCACGTGCTCTAACGGGTCGAGGCAGTTTGCCCTCGACCCCATGTTTCGCCTGTGCAGGTTAGAACGCCAGAAGGACTTCATCTGGAGGTCTTCAGCTCGAGCACAGGAGGAAGGCTCCACCTGCATCGCCAGAGCTCCTCGGAGCTCCCCGACGCCATCAGAGGAGCTGAGTAGCTGCAGACCATCGAGACGAAGAGATCCCCCACCTCAGCAGCTCCAGCGGAGGCCCAGCGTGCCCGTGGTGCGCCGGCGAAGTTCGCCGGCGTCTTGTTCTTCCTGGACCTTCAGCCACCGTCCGATCACCACCTCAGCCCAGTTCAGATCTTGACTGTTCGTTCACGCCAGCTCTCCACCGTCGGATCTAGCAGAAGTCTGATCTGGACCATCCACTCAGACGAAGAGACACCCTGCAGTCAGGACCGTTCGATCTACACGTGTCAACTTCACCGCTGTTGATCCAGCGAGGGTTTACCCACAGCGTACCTTAGCCGTCAGATCCTCCACGTGGGAGGCCCTCAGCCGTCCGATCCGAGCGGAAGTTCTTAAAAGAGGCGCCACTGCTCCAACACCGTTCGATCATCCACGTGGCAGCCCCTCAGCCTTCGGATAATGAATGGCGTAAATATCCCTTAGGCCTCCTCCTGTTTTATATTTACCTTTTAGTATTGTAAATATTTTGTCCTGTTATTTTTATTTTGTAAAAATTGCATAGAGGGCCTTCTTGTTTTGGATATTTGCATTCTAGTCCCTGTATGTATTGGCCACGTGCATCGACACGTGATTTAGTGGGCTTTTTGCATTTTCTACCCTGTATTCCTTGCGTGTTGATGTTTGATATTTTATAAATAGGAATTGCATTTCAGTCCTTCCAGGCCTGGTCCACGTGCGCGGTGCGTGTTTTATTGGACTTTTTGAAAGTTTGGCCCTGATGTTTTATGCCATGTTACTGATAGGACCTTGGACTATATTTTTATTACATTTAGGTCCTTGTGCACTATGTGTGGATTTTGGATTTTAATAAAATATCAAAATTAATCCAAATTAAGTGAAAATTGGACACGTGGCTCCTGCCACTGTGTAAACTTTTCACCATTTTTTGGGTACATTTCTGAGCATTTTTAGTATTTTTAAAAATTCAAAAACCCTTGTTTTTCTGTCTGTTCAGTTTATAAATTCCCAAAAAATATTAAAACCCTTCTAAAAATCACAAAAAAAATTTATGGTTTGTGTGTTTTTGCCTGCTTGATTTTCTGGCCATTTTTGGCTATTTTTGGATTTATAGAAAACATAAAAATAAAAAAACACTGAAAAACTCATAAAAATTCTAGAAAATTAAAGAAAATCTAAAAATTAATAAATCTTTTTCCTGATTTTTCCTTTTTGTTTATACTTTACATGAAAAAAACCTCCAGCTATTCTAGAGCAATTTTGTTTTTTAAATTGGTCCTCCAAGCCTGATTGGACAGTTTCTATTATTTTTGCCTTCTTTCATTTTTAGAAAATTCTATAAAAATCATAAAATTCTCAAAAATTCACCAAAAACAGTAAAAAATCCATAAAACATAAAAATATTTTTATTTGAATTTTTGGACTATTTGTGAGTCATTAAGTAATTGCTTGAAGTTGCTTGTTTTTATTATTTTATTATTTCCCTCATATCTAAAAATCCAAAAAATATAAAAATATTAAAAACCACCAAAAAAATATTTGTTATTATTTTATTTATTTTCTGACTACTTCGTAGGCTGCAAGGCCAACTCGTGCTCCTCGAGATCGACCCTGGGAGCTATACCAGGTCAATCCCATAGCTAGGACTGCTATTTGTTTTCTTCGTGTTTCTATCTTTATTTGGTGGTCCGATTTTTGTTTCTTGTTGAGCTCTGAGTCCCGAGTGACTGAGGTCGCAACGACCTTAGTGATTCCTTTACCTTAGTCCATCGGGCGGCTCATCAGAATGGCATCGTTGTTGGGGAGCACGGCTTAGTCGTCTGTTTCGTTTTCATTTTATTTTGTTTTCTTTTTCGTGGCTTTCCGCGGCTTTCTCTTTGTACGTGGCTTTTCGCGGCTTTTTGTTTTTCTTTATTTTTCATTTTTTTATTTTTATTTTTGATTTTTCTTATTTTGCTTGTTTATTTTTATTTTTATTTTTGCATATATACCCTGTTTTCTTTTTCTTATGTTATTTGCTTTATTTTTATCTGGTTTGACACTTTGTTGCTTGCTTGCGAGGGGCCCGAGGACCGAGGCGGTGACTTTCGAGGAGCCGATGTAACCACAGCAATTGGAGGCGGCTCCCTTCTGCACAGAGCTGCAGGAGAGCGCGAGGAGGCAGCCGAGTGCGGGTGTAGATAGGATTAGCTTAGACTTAATTAGTTTATTTCCTGCATTATTTGAACTATTATTGTAATAAAACAGGGACAGGACACTTGGACTCTTCTTAGACTCTCGGGGTCTGTTTCGTCGAGCACCGGTATGCTCGGGCGACCCCTCGGTTTTTCGCAGCTTTTATCGCGGTTTTCATTTATTTCCTGTGTATTTGGTTTCTCGCGGATTTCAGCCCCTAGCCTTAGGATTTTTGCTTGACTGTGACGTAATTAGTAGGGTCCACACACTTTAATAACCTTGCATGTACCTATAAATCGATTAATTGGACCAAGAATAAAAATCTAAAAAATAAATAGTTGATCCACTACCTTCGAGCCTACGCGCCGCGAGCCCGCCCTGCCAAGCGCTGCTCCTGAACTCGATTTGTCGAGAGGAGGAGGGGAGAGCCTAGACCGGACTCTTGGATTGAAGCTTGGTGATCGACTAGCCGTTCTGTCGAGTAGAACTGCTTGCTTAGGGCTCGGTTTTCCGCCTGCATCATTTAGGTAGTTTTATTCCTATCTTTGAATTCTGCGTGGATCATTCTTGCATGTAGACTGCTGGAGTCAAGTACGCATTTCTTACTCTGCATGCATCATTGATTTCTCGCGCATCAGCTTTTTCGACTTCTCCCCCTGATTTTTGGACTTAAATAACCAGGAGAACCGAAAAATTCATTAGGCGTTTGCTTTTATTTGAAAAATACCTAAAAATAAAAACAATAAAATTTGGGACTGCTAATCACACTTGACATAAAGGACACCACATTGAAAAATCTGTCTTGGGGAGAGTAACCCCCTCTTTGTTTGGTTTGGATGAGCGAGAGAGTGATCCGTACCCTAGGCTAGAGCCATATCCGGTTTCTCGACTGATTACCGGCTTTCTGTACAGGACAGTCGGTTGAGAATATTGGATTCCTATCAGCTCACGTAATCGCTCTGAAAGACTAAATGATCACCTAAAATAAAATCGACAAGATAATTGACCGATCCCTTACGCTCTTCAGCTCTGTGTGCGTAGGTGAATTAAGGGGTTTTGCTTTCTCATCTTGTGTGATTCCAGATCCCTTCTGCCTTTCCCCTTCTATCTTCTCTATCCATCCATCTGTATCCACCCACCCTCCCTTCAACCTTCTCTTCTTCTCCTTCACCCCTGGATGATGGATCCTCCTCACTCCTGGCCGACTCTTGCGGCCTCTTCTTCACCTTCTGACCATCAATCTATTCCACCTTTGAGGGAGGTCGGATCCCCGATCAACCTCCCGCTCCCTCCCTCCCATCCCATTCTTTACTCTGGGCATGCTGCGCTAGACGTCCGCGGATATCAGATCGAGCAGATGCGAGACTCGGACGATGCCATGGCTGAGTTGAGAGTGCACTCCGTTCGTAATCAGAGAGAGCAGAGGAGATTATCTGATAGATCCTATCCCAGATTGATGGAGGAGCAGATAGGACAGGGAGCTCAGTCAGCTTCTACACGAGGTCCATTCATTTTGGATTTGGATTTCATTCAGAGACTGCCGACATTTTCAGGGGAGGCGCACGAGGAGCCCTATCTTCACCTGTCCGAGTCCGAGGAGTTTTGCAGAGCACAATTATATTGAGATATCACTGCAGAGGAGCTGATGAGGAGGACCTTCCCATTCACACTTCAAGATAGAGCCATGAGATGGCACCGACGATTGGGGAGGATATTCGCTACGTGGGGAGACTTACGCTGAGAGTTTCTACAGAGATACTTTCCCCAGCGTAGAGCGGATATGATGCAGTCTTTGATCACCGAGTTTTTAGTTGACCTCCAGAAGCCATTGCATGAGGCATGGCTGAGGTTTCTTGACCTCTTGAGGAAATTTCCGGATCACGGACTTTCACTCACAGACCTTATTGAGATCTCCATGCAGGGGATGACTGCAGAGCAGATAGCACCGGTGATTACCACATGTGGCAGTTCACACCGCAGTTCCGACATTCACCTACTAGATACCATCTCGAGCTTACTTTCACAGAGATCTTCTTCACGAGATGCCGCAGTCGGGACAACACATGCGGACGATGCAGTACCAGTGCGGTGTGTCACACTACTTGAGGATACAGCTTCTACACACCAGCCTGAGGACTTGGATGATGCAGCACCACAGACGACAGAGGAGATGACTACGATAGCAGAGGTTCAGACCCAGAGTCTTCTCGAGTTCCCGTTGGTTTTCCAGCTGGAGTTCGAGTTAGCCCCAGAGTTCTCAGTTGACGAGTCTTGGATATCAGATCTTCTGATACTCCAGGAGCCGGAGGAGCCCCCGTTACTACAGCCATCGATTCAGCCACTTCAGTTTCCAATCCCGGAGGAGTTAGCCTCTTTTCTGCAGAGATACATCTCGGATTCCGACAGATTTCATGACTCAGCCCAACATCCACAGTTCGATACGGGACACCACTTTGAGAGACCAGACACAGATAGTCCCGTATTCGAGCTTTTTGTCCTCCACTTTGACGAGACAGATACATTTGCTGAGGACCAGTTGGCAGCCAGCATTGCTGCAGAGCGAGGATCAACCGCATGCACAGTGCCAGCCTCCGCGGTGTTGACCAGTACCTTCTCTTGCTTCCAGATTGCCGAGAGCCAGATTTCAAATGATGATGCAGCTTGGTGCACAGAGTGGATGCTTGACAGCAATGCAGATGCCCTTCTAGATCCTGATCCTCTACTTTTCACCTATGATCTTGCATTTCTCCCCGAGGGTTATCTGCGGGAGGATGCCGCACACGATGAGTACTCGGTTTCACCTTCTGAGAGTGCTTCCGATCTGGCGGAACACGAAACCGAGTCTTCTAATCCTTCTGATCCTGAGTCATCTCACCTCGACGACCCTCGCGAGGATGAGCCCATCCTGGAGATATTCGATGATCTTCCCGATTTGATTCTATTTCATACATCGGATATCAGTTTTCTTAGAGAGTCTCCTGATCTTGATGGTACACACCTTCTTGAGACACTGATTGATGTGGAGGATTCCATGACTGATCCATCCTTCTCCACGTTTGACTTCGTCGGCTCCACACTTCCACTCCAGTCTGATCCAGAGCTGATGATTTCTTTTGTGCTACCGGATCCCGATCACATACTTCCATATCCTTGGCCGGTAGCAGACACCCGCTTGATTGCATACTTGGGTGTCCTTCTTCACACTTTTGAGTTCGTCGCTGTTCTCATACCGAGACTACGACGACAGTACGGTATTCGCCTTACCGATGCCGTCCTGAACCTTGACACAGCTTTGTCCTACTCTTTGCGCCCAGCTGGGGGCGTAAAACCTAGCGCTTGTTGAGAGGCACCTCAACATTGTACACTTTTGTATATACGTGTTTTGTCTTAGTTTGATCTTTCTTTCTTCCGTTCTTGTTTTCACCCCAGTCTCGCTTAGGATTATCTTTGCTATACTTAGGATATACTTCATCCTAAGTATAGGGGGGTGGAAACATCGGGTTGTTCTACCGTTCTGTTTCATCACTTCTGTTGTTGCCTATACTTAAGGTTTCTTCACCTTAAGTATAGGGGGAGTGATGTCCTCTCACCTTGTATATATTTGTTGAATTTCTTCGTGTCTTGCTACCCCTGTTTTTGTTGCCTATACTTAGGGGTATTTTACCCTAAGTATGGGGGGGGGGGGGTTAGTCCCTGTACATTCTTCACTCGGTTTTCCCTTTTGTGTACAGCCTGCTATACTTAGGATTATTTGATCCTAAGTATAGGGGAAAAGCCGAGGCCCTCTTGTTTTCTATTCTTTAATTCGTCTTTGTATATAACCTTCCTTTTCACTTCCCTATACTAAGCACGAGTTATGTCTTCTTCATTACTCTTGACTCTGAGGACATCGTTCGAGCTAAGTATAGGGGGGGTGTATATATTTCATATATACTTTAGCCATAACTCATACTTTGTGTGAGTGTGTTAATAAATAAAAAATGGCTAAAACCCCCAAAAATCCATAAAAATTAAAAAATTTTCCCTGTAAATAAACATTCTTTTATTTGCACATACATAGCTATTGTACAAAATTATTTTTGTAAAAATGTTTGCAAAAACTTTTTAATGTAAAGATTATGTAAAGTTTGTGCATATCAAAATTATGTATATAGTACAAAATTTTTCCAAAATGTTTTGAAAATCAAAAGTTTGCAAAAACCTTGTGTGAATTTGTGTAAATATTTTGCAAAACTTGCATTCACGCATACATTCATGATTTCAAAACATTTTTTTCAAAAATTTTGCATGTGTGAAAATATTGTGTAATTAGCATCTTAGTATATACTTGTATAGTTTTTCCGGATTATAGTTGACATTTAAGCTAGCCTGGAATTAATTTGGGAAATGGAGCTTGATTAAGATCTTAATCCACCTAATTCTAAGAGGAACCTTATAGGGCTAAGGGTTAAGGCTTTTCAGGTCCATGGTGACTTAATTCTTTGAGTCCACTAGGCTATGATCACATGTCATCTCAATGAGCCTAAGTAGAGCACTTAACAACACACACATGACTCATATAGACAATGGCTTGACTTGGACCCACACTTTACACCGAGCTCTCTACGGATGAGGTGGTGAGGAGGCAGTCTTCCTTGACTTGGGGTAGCATATGAGGGTAGTACTTCTAGGCGGAACCTCTCTTCTTCTTTTAGTGAAGGAAGTGCGTCTCAACTTGGTCTGGTTGCCATGAGGTCTAACGACAGGAGTTGTGGGTTGCAATAATGCTTCAAAAGAGGGATAGTCTACTGCCTCAAGAGGAAAAACTCCTTATGTACATATGCTGCACCTTGTGAATATGTTGTATAGATGCACTTAAAAAATGCAAAAAGAGAATAACTCCAAAAAAGTGGTGGGTTTGATAGAAAATGATAATCCCACCGGAGTGTGTATATAGTTGATGAATCTCGTATTCATCACTCTAAATCTCATTTCTTAAGCTCAAAACCCTTAAAATCAACAGCATTTCGGCATCTATTCTGCATAATTAGCATCCATGCATGATTTCATAAGAATTGCATTTTAGCACAAAAATTTGCACAAAATAAGAAGCCAAAAATCCAAGCCAAAATGACCTGTAAATAGCCTAACTTCTTAGATTTTTAACTCATTCATGCTAACTCCGAATAACACAACACCACCTCCACTTTGTACATATCACTAACAAGAATAAATGAAAAATACAAAAAAATAACTAACCCAAATAAGTGGACCAAAAACCCAAACCTTAGTTTCAGGATTTCCGGACTAAAAGCCTCATATCTTCCTCATCCAGTGTCCGATTTAATCCTACTCACTTTTGAACTAATGTACATTCAATTACCTTCAAAACAAGACCAAGTTTAAGTGAATCGGAGCTCATATGTGAAAGTTGGGTTTTGGGCCTCTTTTGTATGTTGTATATTTTAGCGGTTTTTGACCCAATATTTTATGTACATATTTTATTGATTAATAAAAATACAAAAAAATTAGATTAATGTGTATTTATTTATCTCTGATTTATCATAATTTTTCCGGATTTTTATCTGATCTAAAAATGACATAAAAAATACAAAACCCCAAAATCAACGTATTCTATGTACATGGGATACCCCAAAAATATCACTTTGTGCAAATGATCGATTTTGGTTTTGATGTCTTCATGAAAGTTGTAGATCTCATCGAGACGAACAACTTTCGTGAAGAAACTTTTTCGATCCGAGGTCATTTACTATTTATTTTCGATTTTACAAACAATTATTTTCTGAATTATCTAGTGCTGACACGTGGCAGCACCTGGTGCCGCCATGTGTCACCCATTTTCGGTCGTATTTAATATTTCGTTTTATAAAAATAAAAAAATAAAAAAATAAAAAAATAATATGCCGCACGTGCGAAGCACGTGCCTCCCAGGCACGTGCAACGCACGTGCCCGCGCCATTCCCCTTTGCGTCGCCAAGAAGCCACGTGGCACTACCAGGGCCGTCCGATCTCGGCCGATCGGACGGCGCCTGTAGTTCGTCTTCCTCCCCTTGCCCAATCAAGCGTCGCCGCCGCCCCTGTTGCTTCCCCGCGATTTCACCGCGCATCTCGCCAAATCCGGCCACCTTCTCAATCATATCAATCTCCGATCTCCTCCCCTAAGTCTCGCTGCTCCCCTTTCCAAAGCCGGTGATCCATCCCTCCTATTTAACCTCCGTCGACCCCATCCTCAAGACCCATCCTCCGATACTTCAACTGCCCGAGAGACGGTGGTGACAGCACCGTGCTTCTCCCTTCGCCGGCGAGATCCAAGGTCCTCAACCTTGCTGCATCAAGGCGCACCCTCCGCCGCTAGTGCCCAGCTCCGAGTTCATCTCCGTCGAGCCCAGTTACAAACAACCACGACCTCAACTGCTCCGCCCCTCCGACATTCATCGTCTTCGACATGCTCCTCTACTCCGCCACGCCGCCAGGAGCCCTCCGTCGCCTCCAACCGCACCGCCGGCCCACTCCACCATCATCGACAACCTCCCCCGCACTCATCCAACCACGACCGTGTGTCAGCCGTGCCATACAACGCCTCCTGGTGCTTCGAGCTTCGCCGACAACGCCATCGACAACCGCCTCGACATTCTTCGCAACTCCACTGTCATCGCCGACCCACGGCCGTTTATCAGCCACCATCTCCTCTTCGTCGAGCACCTCGGCACCACCGTCCCCCTGGTCGTGTGTCGGCCAGAGGACGGTCGACTCCGCCAGCCTCCGCCCCTCACTCCACCGCACCTGCGCCCTCAGCCACCGGCACATAGGCCGAGGCCCCTGCCACGTGCGCGGCACGTGAGGACGGGGGAGCGTCATCAGCCTTCAGCCCAGGGGTCACGTGCTCTGCACGTGACCCGTTGGGCAAATTGCAGAGACACCCTCCGAGGTCTCCCATATCACATTTCAACCCCCGCCAGCCAAGGGCACGTGTTGCGCACGTGCCCCTTGGAATTTTGCAACATCACCTCTCTGAGTACTGGTAATTGCATTAAGGTCCCCGTCTGCCTTTTTATTTTATTTATAGTTATTGCATTTATACCCCTGTGTTCCCCCCTATTTTTGACCTCTTTATTGCAGCATTTTATTAATCTAAAAATAGCATGATGTTTATTGACTAGTTCTCTACATTTTGACATATTGTGGACATTTTTATGATTGACGGTTGATTAATAAATAATTGTTTTGTGGAAATTTGCATATTTTGCCCATTTCTTGCTCTGAAATTCATAATTGATTAACCATTGCTCTAAAAATCCCTGAAAAATCACATATTGTAGAGTTAATTGTACTTGACATTGTGCCCAAAAAGATTTGCATTTACATGCACAATTTATCCTATAAAAATCATTTTGCATATTTTAGTATTTAATTTTTAATAGGTATTAAACCCCACATTTTTGAGGTTTAGGATTTTTCTGAGATCCGTCACCTAGTGATAGATCTTAGATAATTTTATTTCTTGAAAATAAGTAGGTTTAATATTTATTATAATTAAAGATTGAAAATCATTCTGTTTGCATTTAAAAATCCATAAAAAATTCATATTGCATCCAAAAATTCCAAAAAAATTATAGTGCACCCATTTAATTTACATTGTGGCCAAGTTTCATATTTTTCGAACATCGTTTGAATGAAATTTATACTTTAGTCCCTAAAATAAGGCCGAATTTGCATTTTGCACCCTTTATTGCATTGAAAATTCTAAAAAAAGACCGCCTCAAAAACCGAACACAAACTTTGATAGACATCTCTCTAGGTTGTTCCTTTGCCTCCTTGTGATCGACCTTGGGACTTGCCCAAGTAAAACAAACATAAAACCACACTTGATTAAAAATTGATTAAATTTCCGTGGTTATTTTCTTGACAGTTTCCGATTGCCGCCTACAACGCACGACACATAATTTTTACGCACTTCACGATAAGAACAACTTTTTAAAAGCGACATTTTCGGAGTCGTCAATAGTGCAATAAGCAAAGCTTGAGACTCATGTTCCATCTTGTGTAGCTTGCAGCAGGGAGTCTTAGCTACACTGGTTGAGCTCCCAAGGATACATGGCTACACTGGCCATGGTCCATTCTCTTCTTCCCCCTCTTCTTGAGCCGGTTGAACTTGAACTTAGAAGGGAATACTCCGCTCCTCGAGGAAAGAGTGGCCAGATTAGGGTCATAGAGTTACCTTGTTGAGGAGGGGTGTCAAGTTGCTACTTCTGAGGTGGAGAGCTATACCTCACATGCACAGTGCAAGGAAAGATTCATAGTCTTCATGGTTTGTGTATGTAGACTTGTTCTGATCTGGATTGTTGAGGAGTCTTGATTATATATTAGTGGATCTTAGAGGCTGCTGAGTTTTAAACCTAAGTCTAAATAAGGTTCCGACACATTAATAATCCAAAGATCTGATCGAGCTCCATATTTCAATTTAATGAAGGTAAGTTTAATACTCAATATTAATCCATGCATTTTCTCCTCTTTTTCTTTTTCTTTCTCTTTTTCACTTCTTTTTCAAATAAGTGTTTGCTAAGGGACTAGCAAAGTTAAGTATAGGAGGTGATGAATACCCATTCATCACTCTTTATTCTTTTATTTTAGCTACAAACCTATGCAAAACACATGTAGATATCAGTAATTAGCAATAATTAGCATTTACCATGCATTGTGTAATTATGAATAATTAGCATGTTTTTGTGCATAAATAAAAGAATAAAGCAATAAAAGAAAAAGAGGGAGATATTTAGAATAAATATTGAGCGACCAATCCCAAGGGAGGGCTCAGCATGGGCCTGACAGCATAAAAATCCAAGTAGAGAGAGATAAGGAAGCTCATGTGTGTACATATATACTTGTATTTAAATAAAAAAATTTTTTCCTCTAAATAAATCAAAAATATATTTTTGTAAATATGTATATATTTGTAAATATTAATTTAAAATAAAAATGAGAAAAACAAAACAAAATTAAAAATAAATAAAAATCCCTTCACCATTGTACATAAGCCATGTACATAGAATCACTTATATATTTATTTCTCCCTATAAATAAATAAATAAAAATTCAATAAAAATATATACATAGTCTATATTCCATAATGTAAATAAATAAAATAAAAATTACAAAAATAAAAATAAAATAAAAAGGAATAAAAATAAAATCAAGTTCCTACATTGTATATATACCATGTATATATGTGTATACATCTATTTATTTACTCTATATAAATAAATAATAAAAATAAAATAAAAATATCTTATTATTCCAAATTTTATTCTATAAATAAATAAAATATAAAATTGGAATAAAATGATACAAAAATATATAATTAAAAATCAAAAACTAAAAATTAATATTGTATATACCTATATAAAATAATACTATTTTGTAAATACATTATTTTCATTTCAAAAAAATAAATAAAAATCACCAAAAATTAATTTAAAAATAAAGAAACATTTTTCATGTTTTGAGTTTTTCAAAATTAATTCATTTATTACTTTTTATTGAATTATCAAATCTTTAATAATTCCTGGATTCCTATTGGTCCACGGGGGATTGTTGACCCCCGATCAACTCCCCCCGCGGACCCTTCTCTCGCGGATCTGGCGCCTGATCCAATTTCTCCCAATTATCGCACCTTGATCCGAACACCAAATCACTAAACCCCGGGTTCTATTTCTTCCTCCTGCATCCGAGATCCGCGCCGACACATTCGCATTGGGATCCGCGCTTCACAGACTGCCCGGCCCTCTCTTCTCGGACCTGCAGGTGTATAAAGTCCCAGCTCCGCCGCACAATTCCACTCATCTCTGGTCCTCCCCCTCGACGCCAGTGACCTCCTCCACCTCGCCTGAGTGACAGCTGTGCGAGAGAGAGTAGCAGTGAGGCTCGGGCAGCCAGGAGCCATTGATCCGGGAGCTTCTCGCCGCCGTGCACCGCCGCAAGCGCGCCAAGACTCAGGATTTGACGACCCCTTGAAGCAATGACCCCCGAAGCTCCAGGAGCTCCAGCCTAGTCGACTACGCCCGCCAGGTAGTGCCTTTAGCTTGTAGTTTAGCCTAATTTCCGTTTTCCCCCAAATCGCTCCGCCACTGTCGCCGACCAATTCAGCTCACTCCGACCACCCATTTGTCCACCCGACCACACCACCACCTTCGCCTGATCTCTCTCCATCTTCTTCACCCATCCACCCCCCCCCCCCCCCCCCCCGTCTCTCCCCGGAGCAGGGTTATTGTCCTCCGCCGCCACCGCTTCGCCGGAGGACTCCACGCCACCCCATCCTTCATCTTCTACGTGCTCTAACGGGTCGAGGCAGTTTGCTCTCGACCCCGTGTTTCGCCTATGCAGGTTAGAACGCCAGAAGGACCTCATCTGGAGGTCTTCAGCTCGAGCACAGGAGGAAGGCTCCACCTGCGTCGCCAGAGCTCCTCGGAGCTCCCCGGCGCCATCGAAGGAGCTGAGTAGCTGCGGACCATCGAGACGAAGAGATCCCCCACCTCAGCAGCTCCAGCGGAGGCCCAGCGTGCCCGTGGTGCGCCGGCGAAGTTCGCCGGCGTCTTGTTCTTCCTGGACCTTCAGCCACCGTCTAATCACCACCTCAGCCCAGTTCAGATCTTGACCGTTCGTTCACGCCAGCTGTCCACCGTCGGATCTAGCAGAGGTCTGATCTGGACCATCCACTCAGACGAAGAGACACCCTGCAGTCAGGACCGTTCGATCTACACGTGTCATCTTCACCACCGTTGATCCAGCGAGGGTTTACCCACATCATACCTTAGCCGTCAGATCCTCCACGTGGGAGGCCCTCAGCCATCCGATCCGAGGGAAGTTCTTAAAAGAGGCGCCACTGCTCCAGCACTGTTCGATCATCCACGTGGCAGCCCCTCAGCCTTCGGATAATAAATGGGGTAAATATCCCTTAGGTCCCTCCTATTTTATATTTACTTTTTAGTACTGTAAATATTTTGTCCTGTTATTTTTATTTTGTAAAAATTGTACAGACGACCTTCTTGTTTTGGATATTTGCATTCTAGTCCCTGTGTGTATTGGCCACGTGCATCGACACGTGATTTAGTGGGCTTTTTGCACTTTCTACCCTGTATTCCTTGTGTGTTGATGTTTGATATTTTATAAATAGGAATTGCATTTCAGTCCTTCCAGGCCTGGTCCACGTGCGCGACGCGTGTTTTATTGGACTTTTTGCAAGTTTGACCCTGATCTTCTATGTCGTGTTACTGATAGGCCCTTGGACTATATTTTTATTACATTTAGGTCCTTGTGCACTATATGTCGGTTTTGGATTTTAATAAAATATCAAAATTAATCCAAATTAAGTGAAAATTGGACACGTGGCTCCTGCTACTGTATAAAATTTTCACCAATTTTTGGATACATTTTGAGCATTTTTAGTATTTTTAAAAATTCAAAAACCCTTGTTTTTCTGTCTGTTCAGATTATAAATTCCCATAAAAAATATTAAAATCCTTTTAAAAATTACAAAAAAATTATGTTTTGTGTGTTTTTGCCTGCTTGATTTTCTGGCCATTTTTGGCTATTTTTGGATTTATAGAAAACATAAAAAGTAAAAAACACTGAAAAACGTATAAAAATTCTAGAAAATTAAAGAAAATCCAAAAATTAATAAATCTTTTTCTCGTTTTTCGTTTTTGTTTATACTTTACATGAAAAATATTTACAGGCTATTCTAGGACCATTTTATATTTTTAATTGGTCCTCCAAGCCTGACTGGACAGTTTCTCTTATTTTTGCCTTCTTTCATTTTTAGAAAATTCTATAAAAATCATAAAATTCTCAAAAATTCACCAAAAATAGTAAAAAAATCCATAAAACATAAAAATATTTTTATTTGAATTTTTGGACTATTTGTGAGTCATTAAGTAATTGCTTGAAGTTGCTTGTTTTTATTGTTTTATTATTTTCCCTAATATTTAAAAATCCAAAAAATATAAAAATATTAAAATCCACCAAAAAATATTTGTTTTTATTTTATTTGTTTTCTGACTACTTCGTAGGCCGCAAGGCCAACTCATGCTCCTCGAGATCGACCCTGGGAGCTATACCAGGTCAATCCCATAGCTAGGACTGCTATTTGTTTTTCTTCGTGTTTCTATCTTTATTTGGTGGTCCGATTTTTGTTTCTTGTTGAGCTCTGAGTCCCGAGCGACTGAGGTCGCAACGACCTTAGTGATTCCTTTACCTTAGTCCATCGGGCGGCTCATCACTCGCCAGCCAGCAAGGTGTCGTTCCACCCACTCCATCATAGGCATCCAATCAGATTGGTGCAAGCGTCCAGATACCAGAGGCAAGCCCAAGTAGTTGCGAGGCAGCGCTCCACGTTGGGAGCGCAGAGATATCCCACACTCCATTACCTCCTCCTCCGTCATATTAAAAGGAACGAAGACAGACTTGTCACCATTAATCCTGAGGCCCGAGACATCTCCAAATAGATCCAAAACAGTAGTAGTCCCCTTTGCCTCCCGAGCACCCCCTCCACAAAGAAGATCGTATCATCCGCATACTGAAGTAGAGGGATAGACAGCTCATCAAGATGATACCCGGCACAGAAGTTCCCATCCACAGCTCTATTAACCATCCGCGATAAAGCATCAACCACTAAGACAAAAAGCAAAGGGGTCAGGTGGCACCCCCGTCTGACTCTCCTCTGAGGCTAGAAAGGGAGATGTAAGTAGATAATCACGATCATTAGATATGAATAGTTAACAAATCAATACAAACTATTGTATAAGTTTTAATTGACGCTAACATGAATTGAATTCTTAGATTGCATAGTAAACTTCCAGACTCCACTGCGAAATAAATTTTCAGATATTAGAATAACAACCATAAGGTTGCATGCTAGATTTCACTGTGAGTTGAATTCTCTGATAGCAGTTTGGTTAGACACCACCGCCTTCGAAGGGACTATCTCTAAAAAAGAAGTTAAGCAAGTTCAAGCAATGCTTAATCTTGCTCCCAAGAAGAACCTTTTTGTGAGCATACTAGTTGGATTACTTGTAATGTAGACCTTGTTCATATTTATTCTCTTCTCAAAATGGATGAAATGAAACCTAGCATCAATATGCTTGGACCTCTCATAAATTCATAATACAGATGATTTTTGACTAGGCATATTATGCTAAGACGATTATATGGTCTAATCCTATTGTAATCGATATATCTAATCAAGCATTTAAACTAAATGCTTTCTTTGAAGTTTCTGCGAGTGTCGTATACTCTACCTCTACGATAAACAGGCAATTGAAGGTTGTAAATTGATATTCCAACTAATTACATAACTTGCCAATTAAGTAAAGACATTGCATGCCATAGATCTCTTCCCATAAATGTCTATAGCATAGTCTGAATCCGAACATCTAACGATCAAACATTTTGAACCACATCCAAAAATGAGGTCAATATCAGATGTTCCTTTTAGATCCTAAAATATTCGACGGAATGCTTTCCAAAGGTCGGATATATTCCTGCCAGTGAACTTCTTAATCATCATATTGTTGGACATCATTTCCTTCTTTCTTCAGACAAACATAACAACCCTGGTACGAGTTTCTTACATACTGGAAGTGGGGCTTAGAAACAAATACAAAACAACTTCAACACAATATTTACAAGATTCACTCGTAACTGAACCTTGTTTTTAACAGAGATGGTGGATCTCTAAATATGGTGAAAGAACTAAAATATATAAGATGATTTTTAATACTAAACCTATAGGGGTTTCTATAATTAATATATAGGGGTTTCTATAATTAATACACTTTAGAGACAAATACCTTGTTACATGCAGATTCACATATCTACCTAAATGGAGATTTATCAAATTTCCTCAAACGAGAATATCCAAATCTCTCCCAATGGTAAGAACATATGAGTTAGAAAATAATAAGAATTTCGATGAATCATCTAACCAATTAGGATCCAAATGGATTATCTAATCAATCAGAATCTGGATAATTGTTTAAATTATGATCTTGAGTCCTAATAAATTATGCTTCAACGCGTATCAACAAAAATTATGTCCTAGATTAAACAAATGTTACCATGGTAATACCAGTGTACGATATATAAAATATAAATTATAATGTTAATTAAAATATATCATTGTTTAGCAACTCTCTTTAGTAATTTCTGTAATTCTTAACTAATTGTTAAATAAAGTAGAATATGAGTTGGGCCATCTCATATAAACAGTATAGTTGATCTTAATTTTGAGCATCCTATGAGTATAATAAAAATAACTCTAGAACTGTGTTAAATGTTATATTTAACAAAAATATTCAAAATATCTAACTTAAGAAATAATTGAGCATACGAGAGAGATCAAGAAAATCAATTTACCTACAAAATTAAGAATGAAGTCCCAAATGTAGTTAATCACAGTCCTTAGGTCCTAAAATCATTTTTATGAAATTTAGAATTTATTAATGCTTGGAGTAAATGAAATATTTACACAATTATCTTAACCTTGCATATTATAATATAATAAGGAGAACTTAATTAAATTCATAATTAGTAAGAATGAAAATGCAATGTTTATCAAGTAACCTAAATGTATGCAAAGTACATTAAAAAATAATTAACATAACTAATTGTTAGGAAGGGAAATAAATTTTTTTCGACCCAAGTGCAGACCCGACCCATTTGATTACACCTATTTGGTTTGATTTGATTATCCGGAAATTCCATTCACAACTACGAATACGATTTAACCAATTTGATTTTATTTGATTACCCGGAAAAAAGCAAACAAAGGGAACTATATCTTTGTAACAAAAAGGTTAAATTAGAATCCACGACATAACTTTTCACGTTTATACATATCCCACCTCTCACGGCTACAGATATACAGATGTATACATATTGGGGTTTTAATTTCGATATCGGATATCATATCGACACCATGTTGAACGAAATTTCATCGAAATTTCGATAAATTTCGATCATATTTCGTTCAAATCGAGCAACATTTGTGAAGGAAGGCCTCTATATCAGCATTTCACTCGAAATTTTGATCCCATGTCGAAACTGTCACGAAATAGGAAACCGTAACATTACATATATAACATAAAACATGACACAAGCGATGAATTCCCAAGACAAGGCCTCCTCTCTTGAATGCTTAAAGAGGCAACCTTAGAATCAAATAAACAATCAACCTGCATATCGTGATCAATGGTTTCTGCGAACCATGGAATCAAGCAAAAACCATCAAGCAGTAATTACTCCACAAGTGCTTGTCCAAGTTTGTGAGCGGGCCGACCGAATAGATAGGTTGTCAGGATGATCCTGAAGGATATTGAGAATCCTCAAGCGCATCACGGAAGCGTGACTATCGCATCGAATACGATCGGGGCGACTAGTTGTACTAGTCGCAAGGTGCAGCGGAATTTAAAAATTTAAATCAAACGATGAAACCACATGATCACGAGAACACTTCTCGGATCGTTTCATCAAACCACAAAGTATAAGGAATACCTTTGAAGCGTGGTTGTGATCGCGAGATCCCAAACAAGAGATCCTCCTGTCTCAAGTCCGATCCACGAAGAATGCACTTGCGGGCACGATGATGAGTCGCGTCCCTCCCGCAATCCTTGATGAAGATCCAAGCAATAGATCCCCTGATTTCGTCAAGCGAAATCCGTCGTCTTCCTCTACAGCAAGTAGCCACGAAGAAGAAGGAGATCCTTGAGTCGTCGAAGGCGAAAGCGAGAACTTCTCTCCTTTCTCAACAATGGTTGTCGGCCACCCTATGGAGAGAGAGAGAGAGCACGAGAATGAGAGGGAGAGAGAGAACTAAAGTAGGCGTCTACTTGGTGTATCTTTCAAGGGCTAAGGCTACCCTCTTTATATATTAGTTTGGGATCCAATGGATCTCAATCCATGGCACTCATGGATCCAACGATCATTGTAATCCAAGAGCCATCCAACGGCTACGATTGTTGTTGGTTAAAAACCAACAACATTAATTTATATTAAATTAAATATATGTTGAATTATTATCAATACTATTTAATTAACATAAATTAATTTATCAAGAGATAATAAGACAGCAAATAAGAGGAGACAACAACCCCTCCTAAAATCAAGGAGGCGTCTCCTATGACTAAGTCATAGGTGACACCACCTATGATTATTGGTGGTTTTGTCTCCTTTTATTTATATTATTATTTCTTAATTAATTGCAATAATTATTATTGCAATAATATCCACCAAATTAATTCCAAATTAATTTGTAAATATTTCAATCATGCCATTGAAAAAATATGTGAATCATATTCACATCCTAAACTAATTTGTAAATTACATTTCTAGTTAATTAACTAATGTGGATCCAATCCACATTAATAATTAACAAATGCTATTTACAATATTTCTCTCTCTCTCTCTCTTATATATTATAAATCCTATTTATAATATACACAGATATTCTGGATAACACTATCCATGATCTGCTTATCCTTGATAATTAAATCCTATTTAATTATCTTGGATAATCATTCTCACAATATGAATCTTATTCATATTATACTTGATAATTAAATCTCATTTAATTTTCTTGGACACATTCTCACAATATGAATCTTATTCATATTATACTTTGATAAATAAATCTCATTTAATTATCAAAACCTTCTTGCTTGGATACTAAATTCGTCATAGGAATTATTCTTGAACTCCTTCAAGAATAATGTGCCTTCTCCGTAGATACTTGGAGATAAGGACATGATGATTGTATTGTTCCACGTATAGTGACTTGGATGTTGAGATCTCATCTCAAATCCAGATCTAACGGACCTCTCATAGATGCTTGATTAAATCAAGTCCGTATACTTTATCTTCTCATTGCATCTGAATCACATTCAGATCAATGTCCAACACTTGGACTAAGATCAAGTTACTTCTCTCTTGAGAGGAGTCTTTAAAATCCAGACATGTTTCATCACTCCCTCGGACTGGAAGCGTCATGGTTATACAATCGTTTATGATCACATCACCCTCAGGTATTCCCAATACCTGCACATCCTGCATACTGGAAGACCAATGATCAACCTGAAGATGAAGATCTATTTTATATTGTCTTCAGGGTTTGATCACCAAGTGTCTCAATCTTGATCATTGGGATTTGGTATCGATCATATGCTTTCCCAAAGCATATATCATACCTTCAAATTCTTGTCATGCTTCCAAAGCATGACGACCATGCATGGAATTTGATCGGTCCCAATACATCATGAGTGAGCTCATGTCTTCCGGTTCACAAGTGAACATGTATGATCCCTTTGAGAGATCGTATTACTCATATGCCCTTATATGCACACCAGCTCGTCGGTATATAGACCTTGGTTAGGTCATCAACCTACTGGTCTGCCAAATGTACACACTCAGACATATAGTAACACATCTGTCTCCGGTCAGAGGATGTGTGCCTATGCTGTGACAACATTCAACATAGGACTTAGGTTATCTCGATCTCGCTAAGTCAACCCATTGACCTAACTAATCTAACACCTCCGAATCACTATTCCCATGCAGAGGACCTGCATCAAGAGGTCGGTCAGATATCAACCTATGTGAGAAAGGATTTCCATCTCCTACTCAGGCTGGAGATCATCTCTTAATAATCATTTGACGGTGCTTGATGAGTCCTCTATCCAACCCATTAGATATTCACCCAAGCACCAGCCTCTATGATTCATTTAATGAATCAACAGATGTATGATCATTAAGATGGCCATGGTACATAATCCTAATTGTACAGAGGGACCTATTATGTAAATTATTTATTCTTCATTTCAGATCAGGAAATGATACGTGCAATAACATTTATTGCATAATGGCTCGCCGTGGGCTCGCATGTCCAACAATCTCCCACTAGCCCAAAGAGCCATTAATGGGCTAATCATTTAAACCCACACTCGTGTGACAATCATAGGCTATTTAGAAAATAGCTAGGTAAGCTGATCAGTCACTCTGTTCCTGCGAGACTACGCCAAGTCCTTTTACAACACTTGCATATCCCCAGTAACAGTGCTCGCATCTAATGCGAATGTTGCATCTAATGCAACCAATACTCAATCTTGTCAGTCATAGTATCCTTGATACTACAACTCAAAGAAATATTATTATAACGGGCATGTAATTTCTATTATCCTTATTAGAATACCCTTATCCTTGGAGATCTCTATCTCCTAAGGTATTCGCAGTTAAGACCTTTTAGATCTCCATCTAAAAGTCTTAATTTCTTGAAGATAAGACTTAGAGATCACTATCTCTAAAGCCTTGTCATCTTTGAAGATATTGTTATTACTACAGTTAAGTGTTCTATCTCCATAGTAGGATTAGTAAAAGTTTACTACTCCCACTGCATGGTAGATATCTGGCTTTTGTACACATTTAGCATACTTTCAGCTTCTCGTAACTGATGCACAAAAGGGCAACCAGTTTTTAGCATTCACTTCCTCAACTCTTTGAGGTGTTATCCCTTTAGATAGGTCAGCACCAAATCTTAAGGTAAGAAAGCCTTTCTTGGAATTTCCAGAAAATGGAACATGTCCAAGGTGTACTACAAATGTGACAGTCCCAATACCCTCTTTTCTTAGCTTCTGAACACCTTCAGAACTAAGATCCAAGAGGCATCTTTTGAGATCATATCTCAAGGTATGGAATAGCCAGGTCATAAAACACTTATTATTATCCTTATATCATTCCAAATGATTAGGATATTTTATCTACATTTAGCACGATGAACACAATGGCACTCCCACTAAGCTTCACATGGTTCATCAAGATTCTATTTGAAATTATAACAATTATAATTTCATCAAATCTTATGTTCCAACGACAATAAGCTTATTTGAGTCCAAAGATGGAGTTCTTTAGCCAGCACATCTTGCATTCCTCAACCATGAAGCCCTGGGGCTACTTCATGTGAATATCCTCAAAGAGGTATTCATAGAGGAATACAATCTTGACTCACATCTTGAAGATGCCATAGTCAAATTGTGTAGCTAGGGTTAGCAATATTCTGATGGGTTTAAGCATGATCACTGAAAAGCAAGCCACATCGCAATCGATGTCTTCTCTTTGGTGTGTAGCTCATGGCTACGAACCGTGCTTTGAAGGTCTCTACCTTCTCATCAGGTTCCCTCTTTCTATTGAAGATCCATTTACACCTTAATGGGTCTAACCCTTATAGGTGGATCCTCGAGGGTCCATATACAACACTTGTATATGAAGTCTACCTTAGAGCTTTATTGCTAATATCCATCTTTCCATGTCATGATCCTCAGGAGATTCATCACATGAAGTCCGATCATTGTCAGACTTAACTGACACATGGAATACTTATTCAAACTCATTTGAAGAAGTATTAGTGTTTCATCTTTAATTGTCCCTTTTAGTTTCCGATTTCTGGAGCCTCATTATCTTCTCAAGATTAAATGAGTTCCTTTACTTCATTTTCATCTTGATTCTCAAGAGAGTCATCCTATAAGAATCATATTCTCAAAGATGAGATATTTTAAGAATCTCAAGGTCATAAAGTAGGTATCCAATACCATCCTTTATTTTCCTAATGAAGTAGCACTCTCAAGTGCTAGATTCCAGCTTACATGCATGGAACCTTATTAAGGATATATATTGTAGTCTCTACTACACATATATACCTAGAAACTAAGGGATAATTATGCTAAAATTCATCATTGATCAAATCATGCCACACATGATCTAATTGTATCTTCCTACAACTCCATTGAGTTTAGGTGTGTCAGGAGGATTGAGATAGAAATGATATTCATATCTCTATAAGATATTCTTTGAATTCATCAAATAGGTACTTGCTACCTTGGTTAGATCAAATTCATTTAATCTTCCTTCAAACTTTGGTTCTAAACCTAAATTACGAAATCTTTGAACATTTCAAATGTTTCTCATGTGAAGAGAAGAAATCTCATATATCATACATAATCATCAATAGATATCACATATCCATAATGTTTACTACGATATAGATGACTCACAAACATCAATATGTATGAGATCTCGAATACCTTGACATCTTACACCTTTCCCAAAAGAAGGGTGTATTGGACATTTTACTTTGAATACAATATTCATAAGTATGTAAGATTTGAAATTTTAGACATTCTAAAGTTTCATCTCTTACTTGTCTATTGATCAAATCAACAGGCATATGTCCAAAACTTGATGCTCAATCATTGCCAAATGATCTTTATCCTCCTATTGATCTTATAAGGTTTAACTTTCAGTATTAGAAATCTCAATGAACCATTCATTAAATTTCTAATTTAGTAGAGTCCACCAGATGCTAGATTATTATCTGAAATATATCCATCATAACTCTTTATGATAGGTTTATTCCAGAATTCATGTTTATTTTCAATATTTAGAAACAAACAAAAAGCGTATTCTAATATTTAGGTCATAGAGACATTCTCTAAGACTAAGGCTCTCCCACTGAAATTAAGAAGTCTATCAATCCAACAGAGATTGTTGCAACAATTGCATCAATATCCATGTGGATAACTTTAAACCTTAAGATCAAAATTTTCCAGTCTTCTAAAACATGTGCAACACATTGCAAGTGTTTTTAGAAGATTGAGATACAATTATTAGATTTTATCTTATCAAATAAGCAAGTCAATTTCAATGATCAAACGTAGATATAGATTATTATGATGCATTGTCTGAGTCCTTCTCTAAGGATTCTAGACAGACTTGATAGTCATACTATCAACACATCAAGTTATTGCAGTATAGGCATTCATCCAACTCTTTGGATGTCATATGGAAGTCACAGAAGTACAATCAACTCTTTGACTTTCCTTCTCACATGGGTCCGACCCACGCTTCCACTTTGCTCTCTTCATCTATAAACAACCATTGTTCAAGACTAAGGATCTCTTATGTTAAATTCAAAAGAATTCAATGTAAGAGCATTTCAACATTTATACATGCTTCATTAAATTCATACAATGTGAATATTATGAAGCTTCATGAATGACTAGAGTATAGACAGTAGAATGATGACACTCATCATGTCTACATCCATCTAGACTCCTAAAACATTGGTTCAGGTAGGTATTCAAATATTTTGAATACATCATCTCTTTCGAGCCACCATTCTGCATAATGTAGAGAACCATATCATTCATGATTAAATGTCTAGAGCACATATGTATGTCAGAACATCTTCTTAGATTTTATAAGGATTATTTGACAATTACGATCATCATCGACATGTCACTTCCAAAGTACACTCGATGAAAGATCAAGACTATAGAGATATACAAACCCTAAGATGATGTCTTATTGTCTTATTTAATTGTCATTCCTCATTATATTGAGGAAACTTGCACATTGCAATCACATACATTATGTGTCCAATTGCATGTACAATATCTGGACCATGAGTCCAATCCATGATATTTTACTGGTTATTATTGAGTATAACATTGAGTGGGTTTAATGAAGGATTATCTGAAATAAGAAATTTGCATAAGGGTATATATATATATTATATACATATTTTACTTTGATTTATGAATTTTTAAATCAAATTTGTCTTGCTATGTGATGAATCTCGGATTCACCACTCTAAGTCTCATTAATTAAGCTCAAGTCCCTCAAAATCAACTGCATTTCTGCATTTATTTTGCATAATTAGCATTTGTGCATGATTTCATAAGAATTGCATTTTAGCATTAAATTCGGCATAAAATAAGAAGCCAAAAATCCTAGCCAAAAATGACTTGTAAATAGCCTAACTTCCCCTATTTTTAGCTCCTCCATGCTGACACCGCATAACCCAAAACCACCTCCACTGTGTACACATCACTAACAAGAATAAATGAAAAATACAAAAAAATAATTAACCCAATTAAGTGGACCAAAAACCCAAACCCTAGTTTCAGGATTTTTCGGACTAAAAGCCACATATCTTCCCCATCCAGTGTCCAATTTGATCCTACTCACTTTTGAACTAATGTACATTCAATTACCTTCAAAACAAGACCAAGTTCAAGTGAATCGGAGCTCGTATGTGAAAGTTGGGTTTTGGGCCTCTTTTGTACATTGTATATTTTCGCGGCTTTAGACCGATATTTTATGTACATATTTTCTTTATTAATAAAAATCCAAAAAAAATTAGATTAAGTGTCTTTTATTTATCTTTGAATTTTCCATAGTTTTTTGGATTTTTATCATGTTTAAAAATGACAAAAAAATTAGAAAATCCAAAAATCAAGGTATTCTATGTACATGGGATACCCCAAAAATTCACTTTTTACATTTGACCAATTTTGGCTTTGATGTCTTCATGAAAGTTGTAGATCTCGTCGAGACGAGCATTTTCGTGAAGAAACATTTTCGATCCGAGGTCATTTGCTATTTCTTTTTGAATTTACAAAAGATTTTCTCTTCGAATTTTCTGGTGCTGACACGTGGCAGCCCCAGAGGCCGCCACGTGTCAGCATTTTTTGGGTGTTTTATTTACTCGTTTTTATAAAAAAAATAAAAAAAATAAAAAAATATAATTAACGGGCGCACGTGCGTCGCACGTGCCTCCCAGGCACGTGCTCCGCACGTGCCCCACGCCCTGCTTTTCCCCTTCTCATCCCAGGCCACGCGTCACCTGTATGGCCATCCGATCTCGGCCGATCGGACGGCCATCCACCTTCTTCCTCCTCCCCCGCAAATCATGCCAACAGCCGCCGCTCTTCTCCCCCGATTCCTCCGCCGACGACTTCTCGCAACCGCCACCCCCGCATATCTCGCGCGCCGCCGCTCCCCAATCCTCGCAACCTCCTCCCGCAACTGCCTCTTGACCATCTTCCCCAACGGAACCCCCGACTTCTCCGCCTCCTTCCGCAGCTGCTTCGCCGCCCCGATATCTCCGCAACCACCAACCGCAGACCCCGCGTCAGCCGCCAAACCAATCGCCTCCATCGCCGACCTCTTCACCCTCATCTATTTAAGGACTACCTCGCCCCCAGAAATCCTCATCTGCCACTAAACCCTCGAGCTCCAAGGACATCACCGGTGGTGACAGCACCGGCGAAATCACTCCGACGGCGAGATCCAAGGTCTCTCGGCCTTGTTGCATCACGGCGACCTTCCGTCGTTAGTGCTTAGCTCCAGCCCTTCGCGCCGTAGAGCCACTGCCTTCAACGCCGGTCTTCAACATCTTCTTCTCCGACCAACTACGACAGCTACCTCCATCTACGTCGCCAACGACATCGACTGCTCCTTCTCCAGCTACGCCGCTCCGTTCATCATCAACAACGCCGCCTTTCGTCTTCACCGCCACCGTCCAGGAGCTCTCCATCGACTCCAGCGCCTTTCCGACCAGCTTCGCCACCGCCTGATCCGCCTCGACCAGAGGGCGGTCTGCCGCAGCTCCGCCAGGAGGGGCTGGGCTTCCCTCGTCCTTCAAGCCACGTCGTCGACTCCACCCGTCGACCACCGGAGCATCGCCTCGCCAGGGCCGTACCGTCCGCCACTCCACCACCAGCCACCGGGCGTGACGCCCGAGGCCCCAGCACGTGCGAGTCGCGTGCGTGGGGATCGTCAGGCTGACGTCAGCCCAGGTCACGTGCTGCGCACGTGACCGTGGGCAAATTGCTGAGACACCCCCTGGACTTTTTGCATAAATACCCCCACGGGTATCGGTAATTGCATCTTAGTTTCCTCCCTCTGCATTGTCTTTACTTATTTAATTATTACGTTTATACCCCTATACTCCTGCCGCATTTTAGACATCTATTTTGCATCATTTTATTTATTTAAAAATAGCACTATGTTCCTCATATAATTCTCTACATTTTGACATACTGTGGGCATTTTTGTGATTGACGGTTAATTAATAAATAATTATTTTGTGCAAATTGTAATATTTTGCCCAATCTGTGCTCTGAAATTCCTAGTTAATTAACCGTTGCTTTAAAAATCTCCGAAAAATCACATATTGTAGAGATTATTTTGGTTGACATTGTGCCCAAAAATCTTTGCATTTGCATGCATATTTTGTTCTATAAAAATCATTTTGCATATTTTAGTATTTAATTTTTAATAGGTATTAAACCCCACATTTTCGAGGGTTAGGATTTTTCTAAGACCTAGTGTGGATCTTAGATAATTTTATTTCTTGAAAATAAGGAGGTTTAATATTTATTATAATTAAATATTGAAAATCTTTTTGTTTGCATTTAAAAATCCATAAAAAATTCATTGTGCATCCAAAAATTCCAAAAAAATTACAGTGCATTCATTTCATCATCATCTGCACTGTGGCCAAATTTCATATTTTTCGGACATTGTTTGATCGATTTTTACATTTTAGTCCCTAAAATAGGCCGAAATTGCATTTTGCATCCCTTTATTGCATTGAAAACTACAAAAAAAGACCGCCTTGAAAACCGAACACGAAATTGGATAGACATATCTCTAAGTTGTTCCTTTGCCTCCTTGTGATCGACCTTGGGACTTGTCCAAGTAAAATAAACATGAAACCACTTGATTGAAATTGAATAATAATTTGTGGTTATTTCTTGATTGGTTCCGATCGCCGCCTACAACGAACGACATATTTATTTTCACGAACGAAGATAAAAACAACCTCTTAACACGCGCGACTACGGACTCGTCACTATGTCTACTATGAAAGATTATTCCCTAATCGTCTTTCAAAGTAAGAGATATACTTACCACTATATCTCAAGCAAGATCTGGGATCTCCTCTCTATCTTTATCACATCCCAATAATATGAGAACCTGTGACTCGAATAAAGAGAAGCGGGAACACATTCTGCCTTGCAAGTCCAACTTGCATTTCCCAATTCGGTCTTTAACACCCGGGCCCACCACCCCTAAGATGATGTTGACCCGTTGCTAATTGAACCAACCATCAACAGGCTTAAAACTCGCTATACACAATCCAATATCGCCCCAATAATATGAGGACATGATATTGGGATCACTACATATACGGCCTTACTCTTTCGAGAAGCAAAGAACCCGATCCAAATAATTGTATATAGGATCTGTCACTTCGGACATGCGTCTCCCATATACAACTTTTGGCGACGAAATTCTTTGCCTTGACGGGAGACCATGGATGTCACTTATGTGATCCTCCACCTCTTATTCAAATTGAAATAATTAATTATCGTGAATCATATTCACATAATTAATTCTTCCAAGGGAAATACACATCTATTCATAATAGAGTGTTTAATAGGATATAATTAATTTAATCATATTAAATCAATCATTAATCCTATTATCAATCAACAAACTTTGAATTCTTTACTTGAATAGTAGGTATAATCTCAAAGTACGTATTATTTCAAATTTTAATGATTAGAAATACACTTTGATTTCTCCGGCATTATCCAATCCCTACCCGCTGTCATGGCCAGTACCGGCGAGAGTGGGACGAACCACATACGTTGCAACCCGCTACCCCAGCGATCTCCGACTAGACACCATATCCACCTCAGGAAAGGATAATGCCGGATAGATCATCATGTACTTTGAGATGCTCATCGGTCTTTCAACCGAAATTATACCATATAATATACATCAAAACATTTTTGATTATATTATAAGGAGATTTGCTAAACAAATCCCCGATCCTATTCAAGCAAGAGGTTTTGCATGTAAAAGTTATCATGCAACTATTGTAGGATGACCTAGAGTTTTTCATGAAAACAATGTTTGTTGATGATTTCAAATTAACCAATGATCAAGATCAACTATCTTATCATTATGGTTTAGTAGGATGTCATTCAAGAAATTGATTATCATCTTTAAATATTTCACAAAAATTTATCAATAACCAATTTCAGAAAATTAACAATTAATTTTCATCAATATTTATTTGAATGACTATCACAAGGTTCATGATCAAAATTGTCAATTTCCAGCAGTGACCCCTTATCACTAAAATTAACTTATCTTGATCAATTTAAATCCAAAATTCGCAAAATCAGTGCCCTAAGATTGTCAACTTGATTTATAACAGAACCTAAGTGATATTTCATGCATTTCAAGGCGTAACAAAACCGTAATTAACAAATTAATCACGTTCTGTTCTGCAGTTCCCGCAATGGTGAATACATGCATATTCAAAAGGCCATATCTTGAGCAAATTAAATCCAAATTTAGTAAACTCAAGTCCTATGATTTCCTTGTTTAATGGGAAATAAAATCCAATTGAATATTTCATGTTTAAACAATTTAAATAGTGCCGAAAAAATCAATTAGATAGAGTTGTGAAAAATCAAATGCGCCAAAATTTTTCGCGACCATTTCAAACCCAAGTCGTCCATGGTTCATGGATCATATCCAAAACCTTTTTCGACCTAAGGCTCTGATACCACTTGAAGGATATTGAGAATCCTCAAGCGCATCACGGAAGTGTGACGATCGCATCGAATACGATCGGGGCGACTAATCGTACTAGTCGCAAGGTGCAGCGGAATTTAAAAATTTAAATTAAACGATGAAACCACATGATCACGAGAACACTTCTCGGATCGTTTCATCAAACCACAAAGTATAAGGAATACCTTTGAAGCGTGGTTGTGATCGCGAGATCTCAAACAAGAGTTCCTCCTGTCTCAAGTCCGATCCACGAAGAACGCACTTACGGGCACGATGATGAGTCGCGTCCCTCCCGCAATCCTTGATGAAGATCCAAGCAATAGATCCCCTGATTTCATCAAGCGAAATCCGTCGTCTTCCTCTACAGCAAGTAGCCACGAAGAAGAAGGAGATCCTCGAGTCGTCAAAGGCAAAGGCGAGAACTTCTCTTCTTTCTCAACAATGGTGATCGGCCACCCTATGGAGAGAGAGAGAGAGCACGAGAATGAGAGGGAGAGAGAGAAGTAGAGTAGGCATCTACTTGGTGTATCTTTCAAGGGCTAAGGCTACCCTCTTTATATATTAGTTTGGGATCCAATGGATCTCAATCCATGGCTCTCATGGATCCAACGGTCATTGTAATCCAAGAGCCATCCAACGGCTATGATTGTTGTTGGTTAAAAACCAACAATATTAATTTATATTAAATTAAATATATGTTGAATTATTATCAACACTATTTAATTAACATAATTTAATTTATCAAGAGATAATAAGACAACAAATAAGAGGAGACAACAACCCCTCCTAAAATCAAGGAGGCGTCACCTATGACTAAATCATAGGTGACGCCACCTATGATTATTGGTGGTTTTGTCTCCTTTTATTTATATTATTATTTCTTAATTAATTGCAATAACTATTATTGCAATAATATCCACCAAATTAATTCCAAATTAATTTGTGAATATTTCAATCATGCCATTGAAAAATTATGTGAATCATATTCACATCCCAAACTAATTTGTAAATTACATTTCTAGTTAATTAACTAATGTTGATCCAATCCACATTAATAATTAACAAATGCTATTTACAATATTTCTCTCTCTCTGATATATTATAAATCCCATTTATAATATACACAGATATTCTGGATAGCACTATCCATGATCTGCTTATCCTTGATAATTAAATCCTATTTAATTATCTTGGATAATCATTCTCACAATATGAATCTTATTCATATTATACTTTGATAAATAAATCTCATTTAATTATCAAAACCTTCTTGCTTGGATACTAAATTCATCATAGGAATTATTCTTGAACTCCTTCAAGAATAATGTGCCTTCTCCGTAGATACTTGGAGACAAGGACAGGGTGATTGTACTGTTCCACGTATAGTGACTTGGATGTTGAGATCTCATCTCAAATCCAGATCTAACGGACCTCTCATAGATGCTTGATTAAATCAAGTCCGTATACTTAATCTTCTCATTGCATCTGAATCACATTCAGATCAATGTCCAACACTTGGACTAAGATCAAGTTACTTCTCTCTTGAGAGGAGTCACTAAAATCCAGACATGTTTCATCACTCCCTCGGACTGGAAGCGTCATGGTTATACAATCGTTTATGATCACATCACCCTCAGGTATTCCCAATACCTGCACATCCTGCATACTGGAAGACCAATGATCAACCTGAAGATGAAGATCTATTTTATACTGTCTTCTTCAGGGTTTGATCACCAAGTTTCTCAATCTTGGTCATTGGGATTTGGTATCGATCATATGCTTTCCCAAAGCATATATCATACCTTCAAATTCTTGTCATGCTTCCAAAGCACGACGACCATGCATGGAATTTGATCGGTCCCAATACCTCATGAGTGAGCTCATGTCTTCCGGTTCACAAGTGAACCTGTATGATCCCTTTGAGAGATCGTATTACTCATATGCCCTTATATGCACACCAGCTCGCCGGTATATAGACCTTGGTTAGGTCATCAACCTACTGGTCTGCCAAATGTACACACTCAGACATATAGTAACACATCTGTCTCCGGTCAGAGGATGTGTGCCTATGCTGTGACAGCATTCAACATAGGACTTAGGTTATCTCAATCTCGCTAAGTCAACCGATTGACCTAACTAATCTGACACCTCCGAATCACTATTCCCATGCAGAGGACTTGCATCAAGAGGTCGGTCAGATATCAACCTATGTGAGAAAGGATTGCCATCTCCTACTCAGGCTGGAGATCATCTCTTAATAATCATTTGACGGTGCTTGATGAGTCCTCTATCCAACCCATTAGATATTCATCCAAGCATCAGCCTCTATGATTCATTTAATGAATCAACATCTGTATGATCATTAAGATGGCCGTGGTACATAACCCTAATTGTACAGAGGGACCTATTATGCAAATTATTTATTCTTCATTTCAGATCAGGGAATGATACGTGCAATAACATTTATTGCATAATGGCTCGCCGTGGGCTCGCATGTCCAACAGATCCCATGTCTAACTGCTTGTCTCGACAGTCGAACGGCTAGGCAGTGGCTTCTCCTCTATCTTGCACTTCTTTTTGAGGGCATCCCTTGCCTGCACATGGTTGTGGTGCAAGTACTCTTAAATCTTTGACCCAAGTCCGACCTAATGTTCAATTGAGCTTGGTTCGGGCCGACCCAACCCAATGCTCATCCCTAATCCTAGCTATGGAAATGGCCTTCAAATACCGGACACAACTATCTCGTATATCTATTTTTTCGATGTAAAATCGCCTTTTTTGTGCGTGAAATTTTGGGTATTTATAGAATAACATGGGTGGTTATTCTACGCACAAGGAAAGAGGTTATGGGGTAGTCATGAGGATTCTCGATCACAGGATTCACGTCCAAAGATTACAACAAGACAATGTATGGATCATTATAATGTCCTTATAATACAAGAGGAAGGATTCTGAGGATTGAAGGCAAAATGATCTTCGACTGAGGGCAGGATGGAGGGTGAATTGGAAGGGGGATGCTATGAGAGGGATGTTGGTGAAGACCATTAATTAAAGACGAGAAAAACAAGAGAGGGGAGTGAAGAATGGAAGGGGGAGGCGGCGAAACTTTGATCGACATAGGTGGAGAGAGACAACTGCCCATGATTGCGAATGGGTATGTCTCAATAGCTAGGTCATGGGTAGGGATAGAGTGGATGTTTGAAGAGCACTTAGGTTTCTCTTACCTCCATAGGTTGGGGGTTGAGAAACCCTGCAATTTCGTCGGAACTCAAGATAGATCATCCTCATTACCAAATGGAGATAAGAACCATTTTTGGGTGCTATCCCATTTTATGAATAAGGCCACATGGTACTGATTATTTGGTTGTCCTCCAATCTAGATTGGATCCCTCTTATATGGGGATTATAACAGACCGCCTATAGCATTTGGATCATTCTGAATGAATTCAGTAGCTAAGATGCGCCATCTAAAATTACTAGCCAATAAGACATGATAGTTCTGTCTAGTTGGGTTGTTCTCTTGTAATCACGTTGGCTTGCTCAAAGTCATGCTACCTTTCTCCTATAGACCCAACTTTCCTTTGCCTCGGTCCTCACTTTAATAGGGTTTCTCTTACTATAAGGATCCATCCTCCATCTATGAGATAAATGACTGCCTATCCTAGAGATCATCTAGGTCTCCCATTGAAATCCTTGCCTGAAATGAGGGAAAATTCGAAGCCTTTGTATGGTGATCATGCATCTCAATCTCAAAAGCTATATCTCATGTTGCCATACCTTATACACTAGGATATCCAAACTCTCCAAAAACTTATATTACACATGAGGATGAACTTAGTAGGTACCAAATTCCTCCAAGCTAGCCCTAGAAGAAAATGCTCGTCCAAATCTGCCACGTGTCCTCGTGCTCCATCCATGGCCACAAATTATCGTGATCCCCCAACGTCCACAACCCCAACAAAAAAAAGGATGAAATTACTTTTATACCCTTAAAGCATCTTCCGTCATGTCCGTGTCTCTCCCGTGGGTATTCCTGGAAAGTCCCACAGGTAGCTCCATAAAAAAAAGGACCTCTATCGTAATTAACCTAATAGCATGGGATCTTTTACGCAATTTGTCTAATAAATAACCCGACTCTCGGTTTCAATGTCCAGTGAGCAAAGAAGCGAACTGCCACACCTCCTCTTATCTCGCACCCACAAAATTAACAATGGCGCTCAAGCTCTCACCTCACACCTTCTTCGATCCCCACATCTCCAGAGTCAATACACCAAAAATTTCCTCGAGATGCCGTCTTCCTAAACCCCCCAGATGTCTCGATTCCTCGGGGTTTGAGCTTCAGGGACGTGGAAGAAGGGGAGTGGGAGTGGTTCGGGTTTGGAATGCAGAGACCGCGGCTTTACCCTTATCTGCCGACGTCCAGAGCGCGGAGGAATCTCCTTCTTCCGATTCCAAAGTGGTTCTTGTGGTTGGAGGCACCGGCGGTGTTGGTATGCCGATTTTCCCCTGCTCATTTTGGTTCCTAATCTAATGAGAGCTCTATTTGTGTTTCAAGAAAAAGGTGGATTTTTTTTGTTTATGTTGCGAGTGCTTGGTAATGGATATCGGTGCTCTGCCAAGTCTGGATTTAATGTTTGGTAATCTGGAAGTCTATTAACCCCGGATGTTGTAGAAGAGGGATGTTGCATATTTGGATTGAAAAGATATTTCGTTTTATTTTACACATAAACTGGAAACTGCTAACCTTCTGTTGTGTAGGGAGGAATAAGTGGCTTCTTCTTGTTGCTTTGGGGATAAGGAAGGAATAAGTGTTATAGAATTAATTATTCCAAAAAATCTATATATTAATCATGAAATTCTTTCAAAACATTGAAATATGAGACAAGCATGCAACAAGTTGCTCCACTAGTCTATTTTGAATTGCAAAACCAATCCTTCTAAACATTACATCCATAAAACTATGAACCGTAATATTACTGCTCATGACTTTTTGGACCCTCTTCAAAAGCTCAAAAGATTCTGGTGCTGAGAATCCAAAAGTATCAAAATCAAAAGAGATGAAGGCATGTTGATTCTCAATGCACGTTTTCTCGTGCTTCACCACTTTTGCCGAAGCAGCTTTAAGGGCAGCATGCTCTGCTGTGAATGTCCCACTCTTCAACTCCACAAGTGGAGAAACTCCATACAAGCATGTTTCTCTCCGACCTATCCAAAAATCAAAATATCAGCGGGTCTAAATGTGGATCTTCCCTCTTGCAGATCAGTTAAAAAGTTCGCATGCGCCTCTTTCTTAGCAACAACACCTGCGTACTATGATTCCAAGATAAATTCCCCTTATTTCGAAACAAGGAAGCATGATCCCTCTCTAAATGGATTTCATGGTAAGTAGCAGCAAAAGATACAATGGATGGAGAAGATATTCATATCAAGATGCCATTGATATGTATGATAAGGGAATTCTATGTCACATGTGCTTAATATGATTGAAACAAGGAAAATAAAAAATACTAATTTGAAGAGAATGATCCCTTGATTCATTCTCCTTCACGTTTAATTTGGAACTTATATTGATAGTCCCAATCACTTCGTATTTTCATACGTTTAATTAGGACTATAACGAGTTCAGTTTTTCACGAGAAAGTTTCTCTGCATTTGATTTTGGATCTCAGGCAATCGAACCGATTCTGAAAAGCCTATATGGGAATCTTTTTCCAGAAAAAAGTTTTTTCCTTTTCTAGAACATGTTCTTATTCTCAGTGTTCGTGGCCGGCTATCATATAATCAAGGCACTTTTACACTCAATTTTAAATTGACCTGTGAATATATCTTTGTTTCTGATGAATCGTTTGTTATTATAATCTACTAGGTTCTCATGACTATCAACAATGTCTTGTCATATAATTCCATCTTGCATTGTTTTTTTAGATATATCTGGTGATATGGCAGTTTCTAAAAACTCGTCGAATTCTCATTGGATGGGCCATAAAAATATTTAGTTCACTTATAATGGAGAGACTATTGGCAACCTCACTACTTTGCCGGTTCTCGTTTTCCTTCTACTCTAGATCGAAAAGAGAAACGTAATGATTACCTTATGTTTCTTATCCATGAATTTTCTATAGGGCAGTTGGTGGTGGCATCCTTACTCAATCGAAAAATAAAATCGCGATTGCTTCTAAGGGACCCTTTGAAGGCAAAGTCTTTGTTTGGTGTTGAAGATGATGACATTTTGGAGGTTATCCCATAGTGTGTTACCATGCTATCATTTAGGCAGATGATTGACCCAATTATGGTATCATTGTCGAGCATGAAATCTAAGTATTTGCTCTTTCTCTGAGCTTGTAGGTGATGAAAGGCGACACGCGCAATCCAGATGATATGGACCCCATTATGTTTGAGGTAATTGCCACCAGTATTGTGATTGCTACATTGTTCTTGGCTCTGAGTGTCTTAGAGTACTTTACTAAATCAAATTGTAGGATTAATTATTTATAGGGAACAACACATGTGATCTGCTGTACGGGAACCACAGCTTTTCCTTCAAAGCGCTGGGAAGGAGATAATACACCGGAAAGAGTAGGTATGCTCTGAAATTTTCAAGTTAAGCTGTAACTTCTTTTTTGGTGGGTTTTTAGTCAATATAAGCCAACCCAAGAAAGAACATATTGCATACTGAAAGTAGAACTAAAGATATAGTGATTGACTGCTCCTTAAAGTTTTACATTATCTGTTTCCTCGCATACTATTTTCTTTGATTTTTCAGAAACCATGCTCAACTTGGCCAACATTTATTTAAGGCTTTATGTGAGAAATGATGGCTAACATGTTTCTCTGTTCTTTAAGATTGGGATGGTATCCGCAATCTAGTATCTGCCTTACCTCGAACAGTGAAGAAACTGGTGCTTGTTTCTTCTGTTGGTGTCACCAAGTTCAATGAGTTACCATGGAGGTAATGATCAAGAATGTTTAAATCTAAAGAGTTGCTACTACTCCATGTTTTGCGTGTATCACTCCCGTACTATATTTTGCGAGGTGGGTTTATACCTTGATAAACATGGACTAGAACTACTTTAGGACAGAAAGCATTACCTGCTATGGAAGCATAAACCTTTGTAAATATTGGGACTTACTCCATACGATTCCATGGACCATAATGCATCAATGAGGATTATAGGACTGAATTATTAGCTTACTGATTCCTAGGATGGATTAATCTGGATCAGAGCCTTGTGGCCCATGATAGATCCGCTTGGAAGCAAGTAATTAAACATGTTGGACTTTATTTTTATCCCGGAAAAGCTTACTTTTGGTATGGGTTGAACTTCTTAGCTGATGAAATCAACATAATCTCTGTTTCTGGAAAAAAGAACTGTGTTTTTTGCGTGGAAAAACAATAGAAGAGAGTGATGTTAATACTTATGGAGAAATTGTGAGGATGTGGATTTCAACGACAACCATCCAGCATTACGCCTTTTCATAGATCATCTATTTACTGCATGAATTTCGTTCTCTGTTACTCGTACTCATCTGATTTCTGACTTGGTCTTAGTGCTATCTCGACAGCATCATGAATCTCTTCGGGGTTTTAAAATACAAGAAAATGGGGGAGGATTTTGTTTGCAACTCTGGGATACCATTCACAATAATCAGGTAATCATATCGTTCATCTTTAGCATTTTGTTATTACATGACTATACTAGAAACATATCTGCTTCTCTATTGAGACAAAATCTGCATAATTTTAGTAAGAGCTTCTATTTTGAATTTTAGGCCTGGAAGACTAACTGATGGTCCATATACATCCTATGATCTAAACACGCTGCTCAAGGCAACTGCTGGGAAACGCCGAGCTGTCATAATAGGCCAAGGTTTTCTTCAACTGCACTTGTCCTTGAGATAACTATCATCTCAGATATCTCTATACGACCTTAGTATATAGGATGCAAGTAGATTTGCATTTATCTGCAGTTGATTTGCTTGCATTTTTTTTTACACAGTCACAGATATCTGCAGCCATTTCCTATATAAACATGCATTTCTATGCTGTAGTTCATAAATATCTGTGTTCATTATTTCATTAATTTTAATTGCCGAAGTGACATAGCTACCAATGAAGTGTCCCATGCAAACATATTAGATATAATTTAACAAATCATCTGTTTAACACAAGATTTGAAAATGCGGAATGGGGGTTCGTTGGGCAGGTCATTGTGTAGAGACTATGTATCATTCGAGGAATGTACGGTTTTCTATTATTTCATTTTTTTCATATAAAGGATATGTGCACATATACCCTTGTGAAACAATGTAATTACATTATAATCCTTGTATGCTTCATATTGACATCCTAACCCTACAGGTTACTCGTACATGTATACTATACACATGTAGCTAGTTTAGTCCACTATCATTTGTAAAGTCGATATGCTTTTAAGAGCATACATGGAACTTCTTAACAGAATTCGTCAAGCGTAATGGTCAAAATGATGGAAGTCAACCCTCAAATGGTATAATGTAGGAGTCAAGAACAATTTAAGGGTCAAGATGTATGAAGGAACTACACATGGGCTAAAGTGCAATTAGATGTGCTGTAGGGCTATGCATGTTCATCAGTAATGTTTCCTTTTAAGATTACTCTGAAAAAATTTCCCCAAGATTCTAAGAAAAAGTCTGAAGTAAGCATGCGGATTTTAACATTTTTATATTAACAACACGCGTAATTGCAGAAAAAATAGACACAAGTGTTACTGCTTAAACTATATAGTGCAGAGTATAAAGTCCATTAAATGTGAGCATTCATCTCTTTAATATAGTTTACGAAACATTTTGGTATAAGATCCATCTAGAATGCGGACAAATATGCAGTGTATACGGAGCGGATATGCAGCCTACACATAATTGTAGAGATATATGTTATGTAATGTTATTTTGTACTGTTTCATATTTTCTCTTTTCTTTCAGACTCTTGATGTAATTTACCCATAGGCCACTCTCCTATACAAGAGAGCCTAGGGCGTACGGAATAAACAAGTCTCTTATTTTTCCCAACATGGTATCAGAGCGACGGTCTTAGACCGGAGTTCTCGAACCAAACCCTAACCCTAGCCCCCACCTTCGAGCCCTCTATGTGCGCGCCGCCGTCTCCCAGTCACGCGCTCGCGACCCCGCTGGGCCTTGCGTTCGGCCCCTCCTCCGCTCGGTGCCGAGCTCGCCCCCAGCGCCCAGCGCCGCGCGTTCGGCCCGCATTCGGCCCCTCCTCTGTTCGCCCCCAGCGCTGCGCTCGGCCCCGCATCACCTCCAACGCCGCGCTCGGCCTCGCGCCGCCCGGTCCAAGCCCTCGTTCCGTGCGCGTGCGGCTCTAGCCTTGATCCCGTGCGCGTGCGGTCCCAGTCCTAGTTTTGCACGCGTACGGCTCCAACCTTGATCCCGTGCGCGTGCAGCTCCAGCCCTAGTTCCACGTGCGAGCAGTCCCACATCCTAGGGTTCGCCTAACCATAGGGTACTTTTGTGATAGAGAAGACTCTCGCTCGCGTTTCTAAGATAATGGGTTTGGTTGCTTGAGTCTACACATGCAACTAAACCCGTGAATATTCGTGTAGACGATCATATCTTTAGTCTACTACCCTAGTCTTCTATTATCATCATGTCAGATAGCAAGACGGATATCTCATCTGCAGGCGCCTTCAGAGGTCCAGTGCCCATTGTGAAGATGGATGGATCAAATTACGAACTGTGGGCAATGCAGTTCATGAGTATGATGAAGTCGACCGGTAAGAAGCACATTCTTATTGAGGAAGAGCCTGCTGAGAAGACTGGGGTCAACGCCTCATGGGAGGCAGATGATGCATATGCCAAGGTTTGGCTATCGGGAACTCTGGCAATCGAGATTGCTAATGATATTCTCCATCAACCCACTGCAAAAGCAATGTGGGATATTCTGGCTGCTACATATTCACAAGCAAAGAATGAGACGAAGATTCTGCAACTCCAGCATGACATCTTCACAATCAAACAGAATGGCCGGCCTTTACACTCATTATACACGTCTTTACGTGGAATATTTGAGAAGATCTCCAGCTTCATGCTTCTCATAGCCACTCCTGAGCAGCAGAAGACGTACCGGAACACAGTTATGGTTGGTGTATTCCTAGCGGCCCTTGATCCAGAGTACAAGGCGGCACGTTCTCAGATCTTGGCAGATTCCACTATTCCTCCGATGGAGGAAGCATTTCACAGACTGAGTCGCATTACTGTTCCTTCATCTACTGCCAATCAGACTGCTTATGCTATGGCAGCTTCTCGAGGTCGTGGGGGCCGTCATCAGTTTCGTGGTCGTGGACCACAAGGCAGGGGAGGTCGTGTTCGGCCATCATGCATCTTCTGCCACCGTTCTGGACATACAGAGGACACATGCTATTCCAAGCATGGATTTCCTGCTTCTGCACGTGTAGCTGAGCAGATTGAACCTCCGTCTGCTTCATCTTTGGATCAACGCTTTGACGACCTTGTAGCTTGTTTGAGGGGCATTATTCCTCCATCCGGTCCCGTTGCACCGGCACCTGCCTCCGAGAGTCATTCCGACGTTGCAGCCTCTGCCTCGACCAATACCTCAGGTAGCACTTACGCATTCACTACCAGTAGTGGATCTGATACCTTAGAGTGGATTATGGATTCTGGTGCCACACATCATCTGTGTAGTGAGCAAGGTCTACTTACAGCCTACCGGCAGATTCCTCCAGGCCGAATTGTGGTTATTGCTATTGGGACGCACTCCCCGATTACTGGTCAGGGGGAGATTAGCTTGACATCCTCTATGCACATCAAGAACGTGCTGCATGCACCTGATTTTTCTATGATTTATTGTCCATTAGCCAGCTTACAAAGGATTTACATTGTCGAGTCATTTTTTATCCATCTTCTCTTATTTTTCAGGACATCCTTACGTGCAACGTGATTGGGCGTGGCTATGAGCAGGGCAGCCTATATCGTCTCAGTCGAACCCCATATGCCGGAGTCTCCTCTCTTCCTGTGGCACTTGCGCTTTGGCCATCTAC
Organism: Ottelia alismoides; assembly: GCA_037367405.1. NCBI lineage: Eukaryota > Viridiplantae > Streptophyta > Magnoliopsida > Alismatales > Hydrocharitaceae > Ottelia > Ottelia alismoides. Next base: position 209,778 of record JAZKJV010007814.1, on the reverse strand, counting down.
CGCTTCAGAAATTGTGTCATGTGTTACCCCAGGTTTCACCTCACACGCCCATCCAATGTGAGGCTTGTCAGTTGGGAAAGCATCATCGGTCTACCTTTCCCAGTCGTCAGAGTCGGAGCAGTATCTCCAAGTTTGAGTTGTTTCATGTCGACATCTGGGGTCCGAGTCGTGTTCCTGATCATCAGGGACACATGTTTATATGTTTATTGTGGATGATTTTTCTCGTGTGTCCTGGGTCTTTTTGTTAAAGAATAAATCTGAAGCTGGAAATGTTATCATAAATTTCATCAATGAAGTTTGTAATGTTTTTTCTGCATCTGTTAAGATTGTGAGAAGTGATAATGCCTTGGAATTTTGTACGGAATCTATCCAACTATTTTTTCAACACAAAGGATTATCCACCAAACATCCTGTGCCTATACTTCCAACAAAATGGAGTTGCAAAAAGGAAACATCGTTATTTACTTGATGTCACCAGATCGCTTCTCATACAGAGCCATGCTCCTCACTCTTTCTGGGGCGATGCTGTCCTCACGGCATGTTATCTCATTAATCGTATGCCATCGTCTGTCTTAGGTGAGAAGATTCCTTTCTCCCTTGTTTTTCCTAAAAAGAATTCTTCGCCCTCACTCCACACGTGTTTGGCTCAGTGGCCTTTGTTCACCAGTTGTCTCCAGGTATTGACAAGCTCTCTCCTAGTGCTGTCAAGTGTATTTTTGTCGAGTATTCTAGAACACAAAAGGGGTACAAGTGTTATGATCCATTCAACAACAACAATAAAGCTTTGTCCCATAATTAAGTAGGGTCGGCTACATGGATTCTTCGCCTTCATTCAGATCTATCTTGGGTCAATCCCGGGCTTATATCCACAAAACAAAGATCCCTTCGTATGGTCTCTTTCCAACACTTCTTGGGCCCTCCCCGCCCTCTCTTAGCTGGCTCAACATCCCAGCACTCGCATCTCCTAACTGGTGCATCAGCTGATCTTCTTTGCAAATGACCAAACCATCTTAAGCGGTTTTCTCGCATCTTATCCTCGATCGGAGCAACACCAACTTTCTTTCTGATTGCATCATTCCGAATTCGATCTTTACGTGTGTTATGATCCATTACGCAGGAAATATTTGCTTACTGCTTATGTTACCTTTTTCGAGTCTGTTATGTATTTCTTTTCTACAGGTGACCAATTGGTATCCTTAGGCACTGATGAAGCCATATACATGACACCACCATCACCACCTCCACCACTACCTACATCCTCTACACCTCCTGCTACAGTTCCTGTTCCCCCATTGCCACTCCACTATACCCGTCGGCCTGCTTCTGCTCATGGTCACCGCTCATCATCTAGCACATCTGAGGTATGTGCTGAGAATATAATCAATATTGATGGATCTAACGAATTATCTGAGCAGGATGTGTTACCGAGGCCAGATGAGGATGCGGGCGATTTGGATCTACCTATTGCACTTCGGAAACAGAAGTGCAGCTGCGCGTCATATCCTATAGCATCCACCGTCTCTTTTGATCGTTTATCTGGGGACTTCAGGAGCTTTGTTATTGCACTATCGGCGGTGGATATTCCACGGAATTACCAAGATGCATTGAAGGACAGTAGATGGCGTCTAGACATGGAAGAAGAGATGGCTGCTCTTCAGTCGAGAGGTACCTGGAGCCTTGTCCATGCACCTACAGATGTGTCTACAGTGAGCTGCAAGTGGATCTTCACAGTTAAACAAAATGCAGATGGCAGCATTGACATATACAAGGCACATCTGGTTGCTCGTGGATTTACACAGACATATGGGGTGGATTATCTTGATACATTCTCGCTGGTTGCTCGCCATTCCACCCTACGGATCCTTCTTTCTGTTGCGATTACTCGTGATTGGCCACTATTCCAATTAGATGTGAAGAATGCCTTTTTATATGGTGACTTGCAGGAGGAAGTCTACATGCAACAACCACCTGGTTTTGCTGCTGAGGGGGAGTGTTATAAGGTGTGTAGACTTCATAAGGCCATCTATGGCCTTAAGCAGAGCCCCAGAGCTTGGTTCCAGAAGCTCTCAGACTTGTTTGAAAAGCAAGGGTACAAACGGTCCAATGCAGATCATTCCCTGTTCACACAGAAGACATCCAGAGGTATCGTTGCAATTATGGTGTATGTAGATGATATCTTGATTACAGGTGATGATGGATAAGGAATTCAGAAGGCGAAAGAAATGCTGGGTCGTGAATTTGTCACCAAGGATCTTGGAGTCCTTAGATATTTTCTGGGACTGGAGTTTGCCAGAAATCCTCATGGATTGGTAATGACCCAGAAGAAATATGTCACTGACCTGTTGAGTGAAAAAAGAATGCTTGGTTGCCGACCTGCCACTACACCCATGGATCTGAGTATGAAATTATATGATGACGACACTGATGCGGTGGATAGGAGAAGATATAGAGAATTGGTGGGCAAGCTTCTCTATGTTATTATTTCCATACCCGATATCTCTTTTGTTGTTAGTCGGGTGAGCCAATTCATGGAGCAACCACGTCAGGTACATATGGATGCTATATATATGACATTCAGATATCTTAAGTCATCTCCAAGTGCAGGTCTGTTGTTCAAGAATGACAACGAGATTACTATTTCAGCATGTGCAGATGCAGACTATGCAGGATGCCCCAAGGATAGGAAGTCCACCACTGGATTTGTTGTATATGTTGGAAACTCTCTGGTCTCATGGAGAAGCACCCGTGCTGAGTCTGAATATAGGGCTATGGCCGAGGTCAGTACAGAAATGATGTGGGTGAAATCTGTTCTTACATATCTATATATAGAAGTCCCGCTTCCTATGGCTCTGGAATGTGACAATCAAGCTGCTATATTTATTGCAAATAATCCAGCATTTCACGAACGAACCAAGCACATTGAGGTTGATTGTCACTTCATACGAGATATGATTCAGAAGGGTTTCATTTCTACATCCCATGTTAGCTTAGGGGACCAAACTGCAGACATCTTTACCAAGGTGTTACTTAGAGAGCCATTCCAGAAGTGTTCGTCCAAGCTGAGCATGATCGACATCTATGCTCCACCTTGAGGGGGAGTGTAGAGATATATGTTATGTCATGTTATTTTGTACTGTTTCATACTTTTCTTTTTCTTTCGGACTCTTGATATAATTTACCTATAGGCTACTCTCCTATATAAGAGAGCCTATAGTGTACGGAATAAACATGTCTCTTATTTTTCCCAATAATAATGTTTCATTTGGATAATGTGGCTTGGCTCGCCCAGGCAACTGCATTTCTTTACACCGACTAACCATGTATTATAGACTTTGCCAACAATTCACAAGTCCATGGCGTTTTTTTACATCTTTCCTTGTTAAGATAGATGTGTATAATTTTGCTCTGGAAGCTCTCATCTACAATATATGATTATATGATTATCAAGTCATGACCAACAACATAGTAAAATATCTCATCTTTCAGATTTCTTTGTTATATTAGGGGACAAACTTGTTGGAGAAGTGAGCAGACTTGTGGTAGCTGAAGCTTGCATACAAGCATTAGACATAGAATCAACTCAAGGTCAAATCTACGAGATCAACTCGGTTGAGGTAAGTATAAGAAACCAAATCCTGCAAATTGGTGGGTGACTTTTTATGTTTTTGTCTGTTAGAGTAAAAATCAGTGTGTTCCTTTGATCTTCTCTTAATTTCAGCGTCGAGCTTTGGGTTACTCAAAAATTCATCTGCTGTGTTCAGATCATGTGGTTACTTGATTCTCTATGCAGGGAGAAGGGCCAGGCTCCGAGAGAGAAAAATGGGTAAAGCTGTTCGAAGCTGCAAAAGCTTAGTAGCAGATTGTATCAAGTTGATAGAAGCCTACAATCTGTAATGTATAGCACAGAGCACAAAACTAGATGCTGCATGATTTAATTTAGAAACTACTCAGCAGCAAAGGCGTGCGTATTTGAGAAAGTCTACGTTGATGTACTGCATTCACAACATGATCAGGTCCGATATATAACAGTAGCAGCATCATAGACGTAAATTCTCATGATCAAGAAGTTGAGTTTATGTATTTGGCATCAGAATCTATCATGCAAACACTTGAAGAAAGCAAGATGTTTGACGCCTACTTGATTTTTATGATGTTTTGATATTACTATTATTTTTTTTACAAAAGTTTTGAATCTATGATCTAGCAACTTTCTTAACATAATTTGTCAATTTCTTTAAAAAGTATGTATCGAAGTCACGGCAGATCAGGCTTCTGTGCATATCCTTTTAAAACAAGCTTCAGTTACCTTCAGGTGAAATTTTTAGCATATTATTAAATCGGGTAATCCTCTCAAACATTTCTTCTATAATATTCTCATATAATTGTAACATCCACTCAGAGAAAATCCTCCAACCAACAGAAGGATTTATAACATTATACAACATCCTTCTGATTATCAGTTGTTTTTTGCTAATCATTGGACATCTTGATGTGTTCCTGGTAAATTTCCTGAAATTAATCTCATGAAAATCTGGCTACCAAAATCTACCAAAATTACACAGTAGATCATTCAAATACACACAGTCAAACAATTATATCAATGAATTGCTGCTAACATTTCAGAGGACATGGACATCTAATAGGAATAACTCACTTATAGAAGAAGAGCCTGCAATCACTATACAAGAAATCTTAATAAAATAACTTAAGCAAAGGGCGCGCGCATTCTTAATTACAATAGACTTGAACTGGGTAACATCCTTATTGTTTGAGAAAGATGGTTGAAGACTTCATATCACAAATCTCCCATGAGAAAACAAAGGGAACCCACATAAACCATTTGCACGAATCCCATCTAAAGATTAGGACATAGTTGGAGACTGTCTGTCAGCCAGCGGCTATCTGCATCAGACAGAACAATGACAACTGGCTTGAAGATTGCAGACTGCACTGTAGAGAATTCTGCGCTTTCTTCCTTCATATTGATTAGCACAAGAAAAATTGAGTGCTCAAAGATTTCCATGCCCGCTCATGATAGGATAGCTCCGTACACATTAAGCTATGATCCCCAGACTAGTTTGAAGATGTTCCTGCTTGCGCTGCCACTTATCAAATTGCTCTTTCTCTTCAGCATCTCTTCCTGTGCAGAAACATCACCTTCCTTTTAACAACACAAAAAAATGACATCAGAAACTTAATTTAAAATCTCAATGCGATAGCAACATGGGCATTTACAAGTTTTGAGGATCATATATGTTACTGATTGCTTAAGTTATATGTAGACTGAGTCGTTTAGCATGTAAGCTACCATACAAAGGAACAAGTGAGAAGAGTACTAACAAGAAGAGAATATGCTCGAGCCAAGGAAAGCAACGTTGGATATAAATCTACAACTGCAAGGGCAATCTCTTCCGTGACCTGTGGTACCTGCAGATCAAAGATATCAGAGCATTGCTACATTACAGAGTTCTATAATAGCACTATCTGGCTTCCCCAACATTATGCACTTAAAAGTATATTCAAATGCAAACTAAAAGGAATGTAAACCTTAGTTGCCTTCGACAAACCAAAAAATAAACAGAACTCCTATGCAGTCAGCTACAAGGATTCTCACCTCCATAGATATGTTGGACCTTACAAAATCAACCTAAGTTGGGCTTGGCCCAAAAGAAAACCTGAATGGTTTTCCAACATAGTGCTCTTCCATACAACGCACACCCCAACTCCCCCACAAAAAACACACACGAGTGTATGTAAGAGCAGTCGCATTTAACTTACCATACTACCTAATCTAGGCATCAATTTCACAATGAACTAAACCAACTTAAGTGTTATTTTATGATTTATTGGTGCCACACCAACTTTCTTCCTCGATGACCTCATTGCGGGTCAAATATTTTTGTGGCCACATATTCATGTTAGCAAATTCCTGCAAAGGCTAAAGCACTGAAAGCTAGTTTCTTATATGACACCAACCTGCATAAGTTGAAGAGAAAATACATCACTGATCGTCAACTTCTCAAGATCTTGACATTTCTTAACAAACTCATTAAACGATGGACAAACTCTTCCGTGTGTGCTATTAGCATTCAAAAATTGCTCTCTGTAAGCTTCACTTATAGCTTTGGTCAGAAACCCGTATTTCTTCACAGTTTCATTAAAGCCAGTGGTCCTTTGCACATCAAATCCTTCAAGAATCTCCGCAGTGAAACAACTGCAGCAAGTAAAATCAATATGAAGTTAATTTCCAGAAACAATATACACACACACATTCATATCAAACGGTATGAATTAGATTCATGGATAGATATTTAGGTGATACAATTTCAAGAATGATAAGGACTGACAATGAACCGACAGAAAAATGAAGCATTTCAATGTTAGACCTGCACCACATTTTCAATTATTATTTTGGCATCAAAGGCTAGTCAATATTCAAGAGATTGGCATAACCATAACCAGCTATTACATGTATAATAGAGCCATAGGATTGCTGAACTAGCAGAGTCGATGTAAGTTAGTCAATAAATGAGTTTAAAATGTGTGAAATCTTCCAGAAGCAAAGTCATGCTCACGCTGTCTTGATGCTTTCGGCAGCTTCACATCCATTAGGATCTCCTTCAACCAGATAGATCAGCTTTTTAAGTCCGCATCTCTATAAAATTAAGCAAACAAAATGTTAAACAGCAGAACCACAATATGGAAACTATAAGTTACGATTCTGAAGGACCAATGTGAAATAAAAAGGTGGCAGCTTATTCTTTGTTAAGAAAGCCATTTGCTTGACTGGATCCGAATTGCAAAACCCCCCTAAAAAGCCTTAAAGTAAAATTATCATCTCCTACACATTCTACAAATAAAATAGAAACTAATATTGGTTTCAACATCCACTTCAATACAAGTGTTGTACTATTCATTTCTACATTATAGCTACAGAAAATGAGAGACAATAAAAAACTCGTAAATTTACCACCACATGCTCCTTGAGAACATGTTGGTTAAGCAATTATGGGGGGCACTAAGCTTAAAAAAGACACAGCCCAGAAGAAACCTTGTAACCGTCACCCTAACACCCAAGTATTTTCATAGAGAATGTGCTCTTATTGTGACAGCATACTTCCGTAAATAAAAGCAATAAGGCTTCAGAAACAGTCATTTGTAAAGTCATGGTACCCAATTCAAATATAATGAATTGACAGCGATATTGAAATTAAAAGAAGAGTACATAGATAGGGTGAAGCTTTCCTTATGCACAGGATTTAAGAGCAAACCTTTCTGTTTCTATTTTTTATGGTAACAGATCTATGTACGGAAGTACATCCCTTGTGTTACATAAATTATTACAAGATTACTGACACTGCTTCAAGAGTCAGCAATGCAATGGTAGCTTCATCAAAGGATTCCTAACCTAGCACACCTTCTACAGGAAAAAGGGATAAAAATACATTTCAAAAAATATTAAGCAAGATGAGTTGCAATTTGTAATTTTAGTGAGAAGATAGGAAAACTTACTAGTAACCTTAACTTTTGATCTCTGTAGCGATTATCCCGGATTGAATGACGTAAATCATCAACTCTTTTCCTTTCAACAATGAAGTCAAGTACATACTCCATATTGAGTTCTCTGTGACGAGCTACCCAAATACCATCTCCAACTGGCAACCTCCTACTCTGCAGAAAAAATCAGAAAACTTAACCGCATACAACAAAAGGGTGTTCAATAAACAACTGCAAACTTGGTTTCAGTTTCTCATGGAAAAGAGGACAAATGTCAAATTATCACTTCACCAGGCGGGGCTTTGTATCCACTACCTCCAGATGGAGGCTTGACCGATTCCTAGCTTCATTGCCTCTGGCAGAGGCATCACCAGTGGCATATGTGAAAGCAATGCACGACCATTACTTGATCACACGCCTCTAACTCTGGGTTCTAGTGACGGTAGTAAAACTGGATTTTTACTCAATCCTGGCACCGTGATCCTGGGTTCAGTAGGAGGGATTGTGCACTAGCATGGGATTCCTCATGGGTCCTTGCATGGACACAACTCGCCTCAGGTTACTGCACTGATCAATTACAGTTGCAAGTTGAAGGAAATGATGCACGTTCGCAGGGTTTTAAGGATGGTTGTTGTGGATGACTTGAAGACTGATATCAAGAGGTGGCCGGAAGTTGAGTCATATGTGACTTCGGGATGGGGATGCCAATATCAGCTCCTTCCACTTCTGTGCCAGCAACAGGATGCGAAGAAACTATCTAGACAAGTAAATGGTAGGGTTCGAGGAAATGAAAGGTGGAAGAGATATTGGGGTGGTCCTGACAGAACTTTCATGCAATTCACTCGTTCCAATGCCCCTAGTTCTTGGTGGCCAATGGGCAGAAAAGTGTCCTGACCATGTGTGGAGGCTTCTGACAACTTGGTGAAGGATGTCAGTCAGGAGGTTGCACTTGCAATGAGATCCCTCAAATGGGGGTTTCCCCGGGCCCAAAAGTTTTATCAGTGTTTTTTACCATGGTTGTAGGACCTCTTTGGACGGGAAGTGGTTGCTATGTTTAGGGTTTTCATGGCAAAGAATTCTACTTTTGAGGATATTAATTGGTTCTTCATGTTTGCTGTGCCGAAGAAGGTGACAACAATATAGATGACTTCAATTAGTTAGAGCTGTCTAATTCCATCCCCCATATTATGAATAGGATTTTCACTAATTGATAAAGGGAGGTAATTACTGAGGCTGTGGCCTTGGTCCAATCTGCTTTCATACAGGACGACTCTAACACTGTGAACTTTTTAGCAACTTTTAAGGTGGTTGCCACATGCGAGAGAAATCAAACCTAGCTTGTCTTATGCAAGATGGACTTTAGCAAGACTTATGACTCGTCGAGATGTCATTTCATTTTGGCATACCTTAGGTGACAAAGCTTTCCAAGGAGGTGGGCTTCCTATAGAAGTGTTGCTTTACAACAACTTTTCTTTTCTATCCTAGTCAATATTACATTGGAATGTGGCTCAATGCAACCTCGAAAAGGTGTGAAAGGGAATGTACATTGCATCATGTTTTGTTTGTCTTGGTAGTTGGCAGCAGATCCCCTGATGATGGAAGTTGTGCGAGACTGCCTCTAAGAGGCTATCTGATTTTACCTGCATAGTAGACATGACACTATCTTCTCTCTGCTATAGCATGTTGAAAATATATCCTTCATTGAAGGAGGTCACGAGGAGGTACGTATTGTCGAAGCCCTCCTTGACATTTTGGAAAAGCTTCTGGCCTCAAAGGCAACCATCATAAATCATCGAGTTCCTTTAGTCATGTCGAGAAAGCATTCCTTCTGCATTTCAAAATACTTCAATTGGTACACGTAAGAATTAGGCCAATTCTGCAGCTTTTTGTTCAATTTCATGTGGTATCAGTATGAGTCAAGAGAATAGCTCCTTGGCCTCTGATTTCCATATAAAGAATACGATGAGAATAAAGACCCTCTTTAACCTCCATTCTGATTGATTGTATATTTCTTATAAAAAAGCAAAGGAAGATGAGACGATTTTTTCCAGGGAGTCAAAACGAAAAATACATATTATTCCCTCTTTCCTATCGAATCGATCATAACCACTACATATAATTGACATGTCCTCTCCGTTTCGAGAAGCAAAGCGCTTGAGCGGGACATGTGGCTATGGACTAAGTGTTTGAGGCCAATATATATTGTGGAAAAACAATGAGAAATTACAATGAGGTGTCTTATTCAGGAGGTCTAGGGTCCTTATATAGGATGGAACCCTAAAAAGCTCATAACCGAGAAAATACATAAGTACCCCCAAAGAGATTTACTATGAAATTAGAAAACATAAACATATGACCAACACTCCCCCTCAGGGGGGAGCATATCTATCGATCATGCCCAACTTGGAAGTTGTCCACAAGAGGCGCTTCTTAGGTAAGGCCTTCGTGAATACATCTGCAAGCTGAAGATCCGTTGTGATGTGCGGCGTAGTAATCTTCCTCCTCGTACGACATCAAGAACAAAATGGTGGTCAATCTCTATATGCTTAGTCCGCTCATGAAACACATGATTCATAGCAATATATGTAGCTAATTTGTTGTCAAATTATAAGGAATAAGAGTAGTGACAACAATATCGAGTTCCTACAAAAAGGTCAGTAGCCAACCAAGTAATCTCACAAATAGCCTGAGCCATCACCCTGTATTCTGCCTCTGCAGTGGATCTGGAGACTACAATTTGTTTCTTGCTCCTCCAAGAAACAAGATTTCCTCCAATCAACATAGCATATCATGTAGTGGAGCAACGATACTCAGGTGAACTTGCATAATCAGCATCAGCATATGCAGAAACATCAGTGTAGCCATTTGCCTCATAGAAGAGGCCGCAGCCTGGTGATTCCTTTAAGTAGCACAGGATCTGAAGAACATCCTACCAGTGGCTTTAACGCGATTGCTACATGTGTTGGCTAGCTCTGCTCACAGCATAGGATATATCCGACATAGTGACAATAAGGTAGAGGACTTTGCCTATCAGGCTTCTGTACCATGTAGTATCTTCGAAGACATGATAGTAGAAGTAGAGTGTTTTCTCATGTTTGCAGGAATATCAGAGGGCTTGCATCCAAGTAATCCAGCCTCGGTCAAGATGTCCAAGCAATACTTCCTTTTTGAGAGATGAAGTCCCTCTGTAGTGTATAATACTTCTACACCCAAAAATTAGAGAAGTTGACCAAGGTCCTTGGTGATGAAGACCTTCTGAAGGAAAGCATTTGTCTATAGCATACCTTCATCATCATAACATGTGATAACCATATCATCAACATAAACAACAAGTATGACAATACAAGTTGGTCGTCTTCTGACAAAAATAAGTGGTCGGAGGTTGTTCTTTGCAAGCCAAAAGTGTTGATCTCGGTAGTCAAGCTGTCAAACCATGCCCTCGGGCTATATTTTAGACCATAGATTGCCTTCTGAAGTCGACATACGCACTCCCCCTCGACTTTGTAATCAGGAGGTTGCATCATATAGACCTCCTCGAGATCACCATATAGAAAAGTATTCTTCACATCGAGGTAAAAGATAGGCCGGCCCGTGTCTACAGCCACTGAAAGAATAGTTCGTATGGAGCCCATCCGTGCAACACTGCGTAAAGCCTTTAGCCATTAGCCTTGCTTTCAATCTGTCAATAGACCCATCTGGCGACTGCTTAGTCGTGAAGACTCATCTACAAGCCACGGGTTTAGTCCCTTTGGGACATTGTACAAGATCACCTGCCCCTCTAAAAGTGAGGGCATCCATCTCCTCATTCATTACCCATCACCAGCCATAATCCTGCAAGGCACTATGATGGTCTATGGGGACAGAAATAGTTATGAAAGCATCTACATATCTTCTGTCAATGCATGATAAGCTAGCAATAGAAGTGAAATGAGACATGGGATGACTAGTACGTTGCCTCTTAATTCTGCGAAGAGCGATGGGAAGCTCCTGAGGATCATCTGGGACAGTAGTGATAGGGGCACTTGAATATGGTATATCATCATGCAACAAAGGGAGAGGTAATGTAATAGGTGATGGTGTAGAAGCATGCTTGCGCTTATACATAAAATGTGGAGGAGGGAGATCCAAAGGACATCTGTGACAGACTAGGTAAAGAAGCTAGTTTGTTCAAAAAAACTTACATGTGTGTCAGAGTCAATAAGACTCTGTTATGTTATTCCATAGAGCCCTATGGTCTCTTATATAGAGAGAAAATCCTTGGGTAAATTACATAGACGTACATGAGATAAATAGGAAATACGTAACGGTACATCATAACATAACGGTTCATGTAATAGGTGATGGTGTAGAAGCATGCTTGCGCTTATACATAAAATGTGGAGGAGGGAGATCCAAAGGACATCTGTGACAGACTAGGTAAAGAAGCTAGTTTGTTCAAAAAAACTTACATGTGTGTCAGAGTCAATAAGACTCTGTTATGTTATTCCATAGAGCCCTATGGTCTCTTATATAGAGAGAAAATCCTTGGGTAAATTACATAGACGTACATGAGATAAATAGGAAATACGTAACGGTACATCATAACATAACGTGAACCTCTACATAAACCTCTACACTCTCCCTCAAGATGCTCAGCTTGGAAAAACATCTCTGGAAAGGTCCTCTGAGCAATGGCTTGGTAAATATATCAGCAGTCTGATCTTCTGAATTGACGTGTGAAGTGGAAATCAAGCCCTTCTGGATCATGTCTCTAGTGTAGTGACAATCGACTTCGATGTGCTTTGTTCTTTCATGAAAAGCTGGATTATTGGCAATGAACAATGCTGTCTGGTTGTCACATTGAAGCTGCATGGGTAAAGAGACATTTATGTTCAAATCTTCCAAGACCGCGCGAACCCACATCATTTCTGTGCTTGCTTGCGCCATGGCTCTATATTCGGATTCAGCACTGGATCTCGCCACAACAGTTTGTTTCTTGCTTTTCCAAGAAACCAGAGAGCTTCCTATGAAGATAGCAAATGCTGAAGTAGACTTACGATCCTTTGGGCACCCTGCATAGTCTGCGTCTGCACAAGCGGAAATGGATAGATCCCTGTCCTTTCTAAATAATAAACCTACGCCTGGGGAAGACTTTAGGTATCTCAATATCATATACAGGGCTTCCATATGAACTTGCCTAGGCTGCTCCATAAATTGACTCACCCGGTTTACTGCAAAGGCAATATCCGGTCGAGTTATGGTGATGTATAGAAGCTTGCCCACCATCTCTCTGTATCTTCTTTTGTCCACCTCTTCAGTATCATTGTCGTAAAGTCTCATACTTGGGTCCATAGGAGTGCTCGACGGTCTGCATCCAACCATTCCTGTTTCAACTAGCAAGTCCGTGACATATTTTCTTTGGGTCATTACCATTCCTTGTGCATTTCTCGCAAACTCTATCCCCAGAAAATATCGTATTGTACCTAGATCATTCGTAATAAACTGACTTCCCAAGAGAGATTTAGTCATCTCGATTCCCTGAGCATCATCTCCTGTAACCAGAATATCATCAACATATATCATGACAACAACAGTACCTCTGGGAGTCTTCTGGATAAACAACGAGTGGTCCGCATTTGATCTTTTGAACCCCTGTCGTCCAATTATCTGGGAAAGCTTCTGGAACCATGCCCTTGGACTTTGTTTAAGGCTATAGATTGCCTTATGAAGTCTACACACCATCTGAGTCTCCCCCTCAGCAGCAAAACCCGGTGGCTGCTGCATGTAGACTTCCTCCTGTAGATCACCATACAAGAATGCATTCTTGACATCAAGTTGAAAAATGGGCCAATTATGTACCACAGCAACGGATAGTAGAATGCGAAGAGTCGAGTGTCGGACCACTGGTGAAAATGTATCCAAATAATCGACCCCATAGGTTTGGGTGAAGCCGCGTGCAACAAGTCTAGCCTTGTACCGATCTAGACGGCCATCTGCGTGATATTTAACAGTAAACACCCACTTGCTACTCACCACAGAAGCACCAGGAGGAATAGGAACTAGGGACCAAGTCCCTCGAGACTGTAAGGCACGCATCTCCTCCTCCATGGCTAAACGCCAGCTATCAATCTTTATGGCCTCTTGATACGTCTGTGGGATCTCAACTGTCAAGACAGTTGCTGCAAACCTCTGAAAATCACCAGTAAGACGAGTAAAGGACACGTGAGACGCAAGATTATAGGATGCACATTGCCTCTTCTGCTTCCTATGAGCAATAGGACGATCATGATCATCATTCACTGTACTGACTGGCGGATCCTCCCCCTGTATCAAAGATTCCTGCACCGGTGCATTATTTATCACATCATTAGTGATAACATCGGAGCATACCTGAGGCGTGGTGGATGGTTGACGTGTAGCTTGAGCAGGCCCTGACCGTCTTGTATAGAACTTAGGGAATGGTGGAATGGAAGGATATGGAGGCGGCGGCGGCGGTGGTGGTGGTGTAGTGGGCTCAGATCGACCCAGACTTGGCGGTAGGGGAACATAGACATTATCATCTGTAAATGTGGAGGAAACCAATCTGTCACCTGCAGGGGAGAAGTACATAACTAGCTCAAAGAATGTAACATCAGCACTAACATAGTACTTGTCGTTAATGGGGTCATAGCAACGATATCCCTTTTGTGTCCGCGAGTAGCCCACAAATACGCACTTAACAGCTCTAGGAGAGAGCTTGTCAAGTCCCGGAGACAAGCGGTGAACAAACGCGACAGTTCCAAAGACACGAGGGGTAAGTGAGAACAAGTCCTTTTCACGAAAGAGAATAGAGATTGGAGCCTTTTCCCCAAGAACGGTAGAAGGCATGCGATTGACCAAATAGCATGCCGTAGTATAGCATCTCCCCAAAAGGCTAATGGTGCACAACTTTGAATAAGTAGAATGCGAGCAATATCAAGAAAGTGACGATGTTTCCTCTTCGCAACACCATTTTATTGAGATGCGTAAGCACACGTAGTTTGGTGGATAACGCCCTTAGAGGAAAGAAACTGAGCAAGAGAACGAGTGCAGAATTCCAATGCATTATCCGTGCGTACATATTTAACAGTAGACAAAAAAACATTCTGCACTTCATTGATGAGATTTGTGATAACACTTCCTGCTTCAGATTTATTCTTAAGAAGAAAAGTCCAAGAAACACGAGAGAAATCATCAACCACAACAAGATAAAACATGTGACCCTGATGATCCGGGACACGACTAGGACCCCAAATATCAATATGAAATAACTCAAACGGGGAGCGACTGCTCTGACCCTGACGACTAGGGAAGCTAGAACGATGGTGCTTCCCTAACTGACAAGCTTCACAACGAAATGAGGAATTCGGGGAGATCTGTGGCAGGAGGTGACGCATCTTCTGGAGCGGAAGGAACCAAAGCGAAGATGCCATGTATACGGAGAAACGGATCCCTGAGAGTGTAGTGAGACGCCAGCATAGGAGTTCTGTACTAGACGATAGAGACCATTGTGCTCAGAGCCACAGCCAATCACCCTGCCCGTTAGTATGTCCTGAAAAATGACAGAAGATGGGTCAAATATAGCTCGACAGTGCAAATCTTTTGTAATCTGGCTAATTGATAATAAATTCATGGAGAACTCCGGTGCATGTAAAACATTCTGTAAGTGCATAGAGGGCAATAAGGACATCTACCCCTGACCCACAATAGGGGAATGAGTGCCATCAGCTATGAGCACTGAACGGCCAGACTGAATACTCCTGTAGGGCTGCAGCATATCTCTATCACGGCAAAGATGATGGGTGGTTCCAGAGTCAACAATCCAACCTGAGAGATCATGACTATGACGAAAGGCAGAAGTGCTACCTGAGGTACTGAGCTGAGGTACTAGCTGACGCAGAAGCCGCAGCGTCAGATGTATCAGCAGCCTCTGATGATGACTGTGGCATAATGTCACGAAGCCGTGCCACAAGCTTCTCGAACCTGTGATCTGGAGTAGATGCTGACGGTGCCTGAACATGATCAGCTACACGTGCCGAAGGAGGAAATCCATGCTTAGAATAGCATGTATCCTCGGAATGACCAGTGCGACGACAGAATGAGCACGTTAAACGCGTACGACCTCCTCAGCCACGTCCGCCACCACCTCGGCCACGAAATGAAGACGAACTACCTCGTCCTCTGGAGGCTGCCATTGCCGAAGGAGGTGGAGTCGTTGCGCTGGAAGGGACAGAGATACGGCTGAGTCCCCTGTAGACTTCCTCCATCGGAGGAATAGTGGCGTCGATGAGGATCTGAGAGCGGGTTGCCTCGTACTCCAGATCAAGGGCGGCAAGTAACACACCCACCATAGTGGCATTGCGAAACGTCTTCTGCTGCTCGGGGGTGGCTGTGAGCGGAATGGTGCTATATAACTTCTCGAACATCCCACGTAGGGATGTGTACAGAGAGTGAAGAGGCCGGCCATTTTGCTTCATGGTAAAAATGTCATGCTGCAACTGCAGCATATTTGTCTCGTTCCTCACTTGAGAATACGTAGTAGCCAGAATATCCCACATCGCCTTGGCGGTGGGTTGATGAAGGACGTCATTGGCGATCTCCATCGTGAGCGTCCCTGACAGCCAGACCTTGGCATACGCATCGTCAGCCTCCCATGAGGCATATATCCCCGTCTTCTCTGTTGGTTCGTCTTCGGTAAGAATGTGCTTCTTACCGCATGACTTCATAAGACTCAGGAACTGCATAGCCCAGAGTTCGTAGTTCGTCCCGTCCATTTTGACTATTGGTGCCGAACCTTTAAAGGCACCTATGGAGGGCATATCCACCTTTTGGTCTGACATGTTGCCGGAGAAGAAGGCGTTGGGATGATAGACAAATGAACGTTTGTCTACAAAGACTAGATTGGATTCAAGTGCATATGTAGACTTTATGCACTTAAACCTATAGATGAAGGGGCGCCGACCGACGAGGGAGAGAAGCCCGAGGCAGGGCTACGTCAGCCCCGGCGGGAGAGAGAGGCCTCAGCGGCGGGAGCGGAAGGTCCCGGAGAGAGAGAGGGCCCGGCGGGAGAGAGGGCCCGACGGCGGCTGAAGAAGAAACCAGCGGTGGAGGCTTCGGCTAAGGCGATTCCGGCGGCTGGAGAAGAAGAAGGTAGGGGGAGGGGGCGGTGGAAAACCCTAGATTAGGGTTTTGGCTCTGATACCATGTCAGAGTCAATAATACTCTGTTATGTTATTCCAGAGAGCCCTAGGGTCTCTTATATAGAGAGAAAACCCTTGGGTAAATTACATAGACGTACATGAGATAAATAGGAAATACGTAACGATACATCATAACATAACGTGAACCTCTACATAAACCTCTACAATATGCAGAGATATAATATTGGTATCCAGCAAGATCATAGCACATATAACCTTTTGTGTACGAGAATAATCAAGAAAAACAAATTTAATCGCACTAGGAGACACTTTGTCAGCAGTGAAAATTATGAACAAAAGCTATACATCCAAGAATTCTCATAGATAAAGGAACGGGTGACTCATTTGGATATAGTGATGCAAAAGGGGTAAAGTCATTTAGAGACGTAGAGGGGACCCTGTTGATAAGATGAACGACAGTAAGAACAACATCTTCCCAGTAGGTTTTAGAAACTTTCATCTAAGTGAGAAGAGAGGGAGCAAGCAATGTTAAGAAGATGTATGAGTTTCCTTTCCACTACCCCCATTTTGCTAGGAGGTATACGGACATGAGGTTTGATGGATAGTACCTTGGAAAGCAAAGAAGGTTGTCAAATCAAGTTGAGTGAATTCCAAGGTATTATCAGCACAAAAAAACTTGAACACCAGTGTACAAAATATTCCTGATATAATGAAAGAAATTCTTAACGATAGTATTAATCTCCGACTATTCCTTTAACAAATAGACCCAAGAGGATCGACTATAATCATCAACAAAAACAACAAAATACTTATGTCCACTCAGAGTTCGGATCGGACAAGGTCCCCCATATGTCGCTATGGACTAGAAAGAACAGACATCACGACGAGGCTCAATGCGTGCAAGAAAAGACGCTTGATGATGTTTCCCTAACTAGCACACCTCGCATTCAAAAGGTTTGAGCGTAAAAAGTTCACGAAAAATCACGGATAGGGCCTTAGCAGAAGGGTGACCAAGGAAAAGATGCCAAAGAAGAGGATCATCAGAGATAGATGACACACCAATAAAATTAGAATCAGAAGAGATATCAAGGTAATAGAGATCATTCTTCTCATGCCCCCACAAAAAATATGCCTCGTCTGAATGTCCTGAAAATAACAATAGAACTCATCGAAGATAACCTTACAATTAAGCTCAGTACATAGCTTCTAAGATAAAAGACTGAGCAGAAAAACAGGAGCACAATGAACTCCAGTCAGTCAGAGTTTGGATGAAAACTCCACAGTGCCAACAATAATAACATGTGAATGGGCCTCATTGGCAACCCGAACCGTCTTCATAAAAGAAGATGGTTGTGATAACTCTGTAGTAGTTGCCTCAGATATGCGTTTTCAGAATCTGTAATTGGTGCTTGTGCTCCATCAGAGTGTTGATCAGGCGTATCCTCGGCAGTATCATAGGATGTCTCACACGAAGTTGTCTTATAAGCATTGTTGGCATTAGGATATATGTCAAACTTCGCCCAGCAACGTTCAGATGGATGGTTCCAACGTCCACAGTGTATGCACGCTGGATAACGAGCAGTAGTAGAATCATGTCCGCGTCCACACCAAAATCACAACCATGTCCTGACTCGCAATCATGTCCACGATCAAAGCCACGAGCTCACGACCTCGTCCTCCTTGGCAACGCAGTCGTCCATTGGTCCTTGACGACGCATTTTGAGTCATAGTCTCTGATGATGGTATGGTAGGAGGACGCTCAACATGTGTCTCAAGTTCATGTAGACGATCAAAGGCGGTCTCAATGGTGGACAATACATAAACTGTCAGAAATTGATCCTTCACAGGCTTGTATGGTGGATTGGGTTCAGAAAGAAATCAATAGACATGCCATTCAACATGCTCTCCTACATGTTGATCACAACATGCTGGCTGAAAATTGAGGAGCTCCTCAAATAGGCTGGTCAGCAGCCTGTAGTACTCGACAAGACTCAAATCTCCCTAAGTAGCAGACCGGATCCTCTTGTATATATCTAAGAGCTGAGACTTTGTTGTCTTCTGTGAGTATGTATGCTCAAGGTTCTCCTACATCGTCTTTGCAATGCCTTTGTAGAGTAGATTTGCAACAATATTTGGATTGACAATGTTGGTCATCCAAGTAATAACATGGTAGTTGCCAACATACCATGTATCGTAATCCTTGTCCGTCTCATTTGGCGTATCCCTGTTAAGAACACAGTTCTTGCGATGTCCATCAATGAACACCTTAAAAGGATCGAGACCACATTACATAGTTCTCGAAGCCTTTAATTGGATAAAAGTGCCATGTACCATCACAGAAGAAGTCGGGTACACAGGCTTGATCTCAGTCGACGCCATGGTGATCACGCATGTGAAGAAAAAGTGTCTTAGAAAATATTTGTTGTCTTAATCAAGCATGAGGGTGACCTATGCCACCTATTCAAGGCTTCCTTGGGCTTCATGAGCAGCAAAATGTGGTTGTGAAGACACCGAAACTTGTAGCAGCAACCGTAAGCAATAAATCGGGGTCGTTGTAGCCCTAGAGGGACTCATGTCGAAAGATCAGACCTACTGGCAAAGGTTCTTAGCCCTTTGGAGAAGAGTCGACGGCACGTGGAGCACCTCAGGTGCTCTCCCGAGGGCTGGTTAAGCACCAGACCTCCTGGTAGAGGTCCTAGGCCCGTCGACGGAGGGTTGGTGGAGCAGCAGATACATGGCTAAGATGCTAGGCCCCCTTGTGAAGCGCTCTTGGAGGGGATAACCTCTTGACGAAGGTTTTTTGCCTCCAGACGGACAGCTGGAGCACCTCGGAAAGCTCCACCAAGAGGAACAGGACCTCCATGCAGAGTTGTTAGGGCTCCGACAGAGGTTACAAGAGGAGCAGATGGCGTGGAAAAGCTCCTAATGGAGAAGGACCTTTAGGTGGAAGTTCTAGAGCTCCGGCAAAGGTTCCTAGCAAGACCCCTTTTAGGATGGAACCCTAGAGAGCTCATAACTGAAAAAATACATGTGTTGAGATATTGTGTATTTCTATATTCTATAAGTATTGTTTGCTTATTTGTATTTCTGTTTTTCCTTCTTATGTAATTTACCCATAGGTCTCTCCTCTATATAAGAGAGCCTAGGGTTCTCAGAAATAGACATCTCTTATTTTTCTTCCAACATGGTATCAGAGCGGCGGTCCTAGACCGGAGCTCCTATACCCTAACCCTAGTTCCCCACCCGTCGACCCCTCTTTCTTTCTCCACCCGCGCCGCCGAGGTCACCCAAGCTAATCGCCGCTTGCCGCCAGCTCTTGGCCTTCCCCCTCTCGCCGCCTGTGCCGCCCAACCCTTGGCGGAACCCTGCCTGCGTCGCCCAGCCGTCGAGGGCATCTCGCCACCGCCGCCAGGGGGTACCACAGCCCAGCCCAGGTCATGGCGGTATACCGCTACCACCGCCCAACCCTAGGTGGCCTCTCGCCTAGGCTGTGGAGCCTTTGAAGAACGCCTAGACCGCCGACTTCAAGTGTCGTCGAACTCCTTTGTTGATCTTCGTCTTCTTCGCACACCTCGGATTATGGATTTGATTGCATAGGTCTACATATGCAATCAAATCCCCATATGTCATTATAGACAAAATCTCTCTTAGTCTACATACCATGTGATCTTCATTCGGCATCATGTCAGAAAACAAAGTCGACGTACCCGCCACAGGTGCCTTCAGAGGTCCGGCACTGATTGTCAAGATGGACGGGACGAACTATGAGCTCTGGGCTATGCAGTTCATGAGTCTCATGAAGTCCAATGGTAAGAAACATATTCTTACCGATGATGAGCCAACGGAGAAAACAGGGATTCACGCCACATGGGAGGCAGACGACGCGTATGCCAATGTCTGGTTATCTGGGACGTTGACGATAGAGATCGCCAACGACGTATTGCATCAGCCCACGGCAAAGGCAATGTGGGATATTCTAGCCACGGCATATTCTCAGGCGTGGAATGAGACCAAGATATTACAGTTGCAGCATGATATTTTCACGGTCAAACAGAATGGACGTCCTCTCCAATCACTGTATACATCTCTGCGAGGAATGTTTGAGAAGCTACATAGCTTTATGCCTTTGACGGCCACTCCCGAGCAGCAAAAGACATACAGGAATGCTACCATGGTGGGTGTATTCCTCGCTGCACTTGATCCAGAGTACGATGCTGCCCGCTCTCAGATTCTTGCTGACGCCACTATTCCTCCCATGGAGGAAGCTTTCCGTCGACTTAGTCGAATCACCGTCCCGAGCTCTACTACTACTCAGACACCTTCAGCGATGGCTGCTTCCAGAGGACGAGGTGGCTCATCTACCTTTCGTGGGCGTGGTCTCCGTGGCCGTGAGGGTCGGATCCGTCAACCCTGCATGTATTGTCACCGCCCTGGACATTCCGAGGATACATGCTACTCTAAGCATGGGTTTCCAGCTTTGGCCCGAGTAGCAGCACAAGTTGAGTCACCGGTACCTTCTTCTTTGGACCAGCGTTTCGATGATCTCGTTTCCAGACTGAGGAACATTATGCCTCCTGACCCAACTCCAGGCGGCCAACCAGATGTTGCAGCCTCTGTTTCTGCCATTACATCCGCTACAGCCAGTACGTCAGGTAATTCTTATGCTCTCACCTCTTGTGATGGCTCTATGCTGACAGAATGGATTATGGATTCTGGAGCGACACATCACCTATGTGGGGACAAAGAGCAGCTTACTGCATATAGAGAGGTTCCTCTAGGGCGAACTGTGGTGATAGCTAATGGGACACATTCCCCGATTACAGGACAGGGGGAGATTACCTTAACGCCCTCCATGAGATTACATAATGTGTTATATGCTCCTGATTTCTCTATGAATTTACTGTCCATTAGCAAGATTACAAAAGATTTGAACTGTCGAGCCATTTTTGATCCATCGTCTCTTGTTTTTCAGGACATACTCACGGGCAAAGTGATTCGGGGTGGCTGTGAGCAGAATGGACTCTCTCGTCTAGTTAGTACTCCATATGTCGGTGCATCTCTTCACTCTACAGGATCAGCCTCTCAATACACTTGGCATCTCCGTTTTGGTCATCTACCTCTTTAGAAGATGAGTCGTGTCCTGCCGCATATTTCTCCAAGGACGTCGTTCCAGTACGAGTCGTGTCAGTTGGGAAAGCATCATAGGTCCACTTTCCCGAGTCGTCTGAGTCAGATCAGTAGCTCTCTTTTTGAGTTAGTCCATATTGATATTTGGGGTCCCAGTCGTGTACCTGATCATCAGGAACACAGGTTTTATCTTATTGCAGTTGATGATTTTTCTCGCTTATCTTGGGTATATTTATTACAGAATAAATCTGAAGCAGGAAATGTGATCCAAACGTTCATCAATGAAGTTCAAAATGTTTTCTCTTCTACTGTAAAAATTGTTCGCTCTGACAATATTAAGGAGTTTTGTACTCGTACTCTTTCCTTGTTCCTTTCCTCCCGTGGCATAATTCATCAAACATCATGTGCCTACACTTACACAACAAAATGGTGTTGCAGAGCGGAAACACCGTCATCTATTGGATATTACTCGGGCCCTACTTATCAGAGTTGTGCTTTACATTCTTTTTGGGGTGATGCAGTCCTCACAGCTTGTTATCTAGTCAACCGCATGCCCTCGTCTGTTTTGGATGAGAAAACTCCTTTCTCTATAGTCTTTCCTGAGAAGGAGTTGTTCTCTCTTACGCCCCGTGTTTTTGGCTGTGTCGCGTTTGTCCACCAGTCGGCTCCAGGTCTTGATAAGCTCTCTCCCAAGGCTATGAAATGTGTATTTGTAGGGCACCCCAGAACTCAGAAGGGTTATCGTTGCTTTGATCTTGTTCGTGGAAAATATGTTGCTAGTGCTGATGTCACATTCTTTGAATCTGTGATGTTTTTCTCTTCTACAGGTGACAGAATGACCACTCCCGAATCTGATACTGAGGTCTACATGTCACCTCCTCCTACGAGTCAGTTATCTCTGGTACCGGTCATGCATCCAACACCTCCACCACCACCTCCACGACCACCACCACCACCTCCTCCACCTCCGATGCCTGTAACAGTGGTTCCACCATTACTAAAATTCTATACCCGTCGTCCATCTTCTGCTCATGGTCATTGCCAATCAACTAGCATGCCCCAGGTTTGTCCTGATAACATGGTTTCTAACGATGGCTCTGGAGATGTTTCTATACAGGGATCAGTGCAGGATGAGATTCATAACGACCTAGATGTACCTATTGCCGTTAGGAAGCAGAGGCGTACTTGTGCGACCTATCCGCTTGCTTCTCAGGTTTCATTTCATCGTCTTACAGGGGACTTCCAGAAATTTGCAGTTGCTCTATCTGCCGTGGAAATTCCACGGACCTACCAGGATGCATTGAGGGATAGCGGATGGCGTCTTGCTATGGAAGAGGAAATGGCCGCCTTGCAATCCCGCGGTACCTGGAGTCTAGTTTCTCCTCCTCCTGAAGCGTCGGTTGTCAGTTGCAAACAGTGTTGCAGAAGACGGTATTCGGTATTCAGTCGGAGGGGTCACTGAATAGAGAATAATCGGTATTCGGGCGACTATTCGGAATTATTCGGTTTTGTATTTTTTAATATAAAATTATTTATAGTACATATATTCTTATATGTTTATACATATATGGTCATTATTTAACATGAATCCAAGATAAAAGTAACAATCAATATAATAGACATATAGAATTTGACATTTGTGGCAATACCGTGGTAAAATGTAACCCATAAATATTGAAAATTGAAAACAAAAAAATAAAAATATGAAGAGTCAAACTCCAGTCGGCCTCATAGTCGGGCCAGTCGGCCGAATAGTCGGCCGACTATTCGGTCGAGCCGACTATTGCCCGACTGGAGGTCTGTTCAGTCGGGTACCCCACCGCACCGCATAGTCGGACCGACTATTCGAGATAGTCGGCCGACTATTGCAACACTGGTTGCAAATGGGTGTTTGCTGTTAAACACCATGCAGATGGGAGCCTTGATCGTTACAAAGCAAGGTTGGTCGCCCGTGGTTTTACTCAGACCTATGGAGTTGATTACATGGACATGTTCTCCCCGGTTGCTCGACATTCCACTTTACGTGTTCTCCTTTCAGTTGTTGTTGTACGTAACTGGCCCTTATTCCAACTAGATGTTAAAAATGCCTTTTTATATGGAGACCTACAGGAAGAGGTCTATATGTAGTAGCCTCCGGGGTTTGCTGCTGAGGGGGAGTGTCAACAGGTTTGCAGGCTCCATAAGGCAATATATGGCCTTAAACAGAGTCCTAGGGCATGGTTCTAAAAGCTTTCAGATCTGATTGAACGACAGGGGTTCAAGAGGTCAAATGCAGATCACTCCTTGTTTGTGCAGAGAACAACCAGAGGTACGGTTGCTATCTTGGCTAATGTTGATGATATAGTTATTACAGGAGATGATGAGCAGGGGATCAAGATGGCAAAATATTTTCTGGGCAGCAAATTTGTAACTAAGGACCTGGGTACCCTAAGGTATTTCTTAGGGTTGGAATTTGCTGGGAATGCACAAAGTCTTGTGATGACCCAAAGAAAGTATGTTACAGACATGCTTGCAGAGACGGGCATGATTGGATGTGGACCTTCTAGTACCCCTATGGATTCTAGCATGAAGTTATATGATGATGATACAGATGAAGTCGACAAGAGAAGATACAGAGAGATGGTGGGAAAACTTCTTTATGTTACAATCACTAGATCGGATATTGCCTTTGCAGTGAGCCGAGTAAGTCAGTTCATGGAGCAGCCTCGACAAGTACATATGGATGCTGTATACATGATATTGAGGTATCTAAAGTCGTCTCCAGGAGCAGGATTATTCTTCAAGAAAGGAGAAACTCTCTCTGTATCCGCATACGCTGACGCAGACTATGCAGGCTGTCCTAAAGATAGAAAATCGACTTCGGGTTTCGCAGTGTTTGTTGGAAGTTCTCTTGTTTCTTGGAAAAGCAAGAAACAAACAGTTGTAGCAAGATCAAGTGCTGAATCCGAATACAGGTCTATGGCGCAAGCTAGTACAGAAATGATGTGGGTTCGAGCAGTTTTAGTTGACTTGCATATAGAGGTTCCTCTACCCATGGAGTTACATTGTGATAACCAGGCTGCCCTATTTATTGCAAACAATCCTGCATTCCATGAGAGAACAAAACATATCGAGGTAGATTGTCACCATACCACAGATATGATTCAGAAGGGTTTGATTTCCATTTCTCATGTTAGTTTTGGGGAGCAAACAACAGATATCCTTACCAAGCCGTTACTCAGAGGACCATTCCAGAAGTGTTCGTCTAAGCTGAGCATGATTGATATCTATGCTCCATCTTGAGGGGGAGTGTTGAGATATTGTGTATTTCTATATTCTATAAGTATTGTTTGCTTATTTGTATTTCTGTTTTTCCTTCTTATGTAATTTACCCATAGGTCTCTCCTCTATATAAGAGAGCCTAGGGTTCTCAGAAATAGACATCTCTTATTTTTCTTCCAACAGTAACCCTAAAGGGGTTTACAATGAAATTAGAAAACATAAACATATCTCCAGCATATATAATCTTGTACGTGTCTTAACACCAAAGTTGAAAGAGCAGGTGGAAGTTTCAAGCATTATATACTAGTTGTGTATGTGGGCAGTCACATTCCACTCTTAAAAAACACTATAATCATGATGTCGGGCATGAAATCAAATAGAAGAGCCGACGGCTGGAAGCAAACTTTTTTTCTTGACAGCTCACCAGTCGATCGAGTTTACAATAGGGGATCTCTTCCCTCTAGTTGCATTGAGGAAAGGCGATTGCTTGTAATGGTTGAAAAAGATCTTTGCTTTGGGGGACACCATTGACCATTCTCTGGTTAACCTAAAGCTACTACCCGCTCGACGTGATGCGATAACAGCCCCATCCCCTTCTAGCTTCACTCGACGATAAGCTAAGCACGCACATCAGGCACGGCACGACAGTTACGTTCCACTCCTGAAAGTAGCTCTAATAATGATGTCGGGCATGAAATCAAATAGAAGAGCCGATGGCTGGAAGCAAACTTTTTTTCTCGACGGCTCACCAGTCGATCGAGTGTACAATAGGGGATCTCTTCCCTCTAGTTGCATTGAGGAAAGGCGATTGCTTGTAATGGTTGAAAAAGATCTTTGCTTTGGGGGATAACAATGACCATTTTCTGGTTAATCTAAAGTTACTACCTGCTCGACGTGATGCGATAACAGGCCCATCTCCTTCTAGCTTCACTCGACGATAAGCTAAGCATGTACATCAGGCACGGCACGCTTCCGCAATAAATAGAATGATAAAGCAAGAGTCCATTTTTTCACAACCCGGTTGGAGGGTAGGCATTCGAATGAGAAGATTCCCCCGATTTTCAGAACTAGCCAAGGGCCCAAGCAAATAAGTGGAAGGAAGGAATAGCATATTTCCACCTGATGTAGAACCAACTTCTCTCTCGACTACTTTAGACTCACGTGACTGATATTATAGAAAAATAACTATAAGTTCACTTTTTCATCTCGCCTCCACTTTACTTATACCAAATATTCGAAAACCTAGCAACTCCAACTAAATTATGGCTTTATCTTGGGGAGTATGTGTCGTATCTCGTACCACTATGCTAATATCCGCAATTCTAATGTCTTCGTCTCCCAACATTAAGCTTTACGCTATCGCCTTAGCTAGTAGATCTACAGAATTGGCATAATTCATGTTGATGTAGGCTCATTAGCTCGCTTCCACTCCGAGGCTTGACGCTTCCCTTCCCCAAAGCATGATGAAGATCAAACCTTTTCCCTAGGGACATTATCTAGTCTAAGCCTTTTTTGCTTAGCAGGTTGGGTTCGAAGAAGTGGCCAAAGATCAAGAAAAGGAAAGCAAGGGAAAGCAACAAGCTAGAAGAAGAGGTGGAAGGAACATAGGATTAGAAGTAAGGAAGGGAAGATGACATAATTATATATTAGAGCGCGGAACCCTCTAATATATAATTAAAGGAGGGCCTAGGTGAAACTATAACTTCTAATCAAATATTAGAGGTTTAGTGATTCAATCTATAAATTGGCAAAGGTAGCCCTGACGCTTTTAATAGCCAGTAAGTTGTTTCTATAGAGATATTCTTATGTTACTATAATTTTCCATTTTCTTTCATTTACATCATGTAATTTACCCTTTGGGTTTCTCCTCAATATAAGAGAGCCCTAGGGTTACAAGATATTATTTTGTTAATTTATTACAAGTATAATTTTGTTAATTTATTAATTTTAGGTGTATTTATTTGGTATTTTGTTCATGGTTCAAGCTAAATTTCAGACATTAAAATGATGAATCACATATTCAATCAACTCTTACATAAGGAAGTCCTCACTGCTTCTCTCAAAGAGAGACCTTAAAGAGTGAGTTTCTATCATATGGGGACTACAAGATGTTGGAGTATAAGTTGTATGCGTCATATATGAGGGAGATGGGTAAATGGATCTCCCCAGGATCCATTTACCCCATCCACGTGTTTAGTCCCACATCTACCAGTGGTGGGACTTGGAGGCTCTGTGGAGCTATATAAGGAGCCCCAGACCTCCTGTATCTATTGAGAAAAAGGAATGCAATATCTGCCCCTTAGAGGGCTTCTCCCGTGGTTTCATCCCGCTCCTTAGGGAGTAGGGTTCCACGTTAAGTCCCGGTGTCAACAATGTTTTATTTCCTTATTCTCTGATTCCGCTTCCACGTCCTATTTCCTAACATGGTATCAGAGCGGGTTCGATTCTTGGAGATTTGTTCTTTATGCAATTTGAGATTCGATTCTCAAGGATTTCAAGATCTTTATTTTTGTTCTTTCGAGATTCAATATTGATGTTGAAGATTATTGTTCATGAGAGATTTATTCAAGATTTCTAGGGTTTTCTGAAACTCTAGATCTGGAGTACATGAAGATCGAACGCCTCATCTTTCAAGCACTGAAGATCTTCCGCATTTTTTTGGTCCCGATTTCGAGTTTCAGTTCCTGGAACCCTTGTTCGATGGTCTGGAAAATCTCCGCCTCATGGAGACTGACGCTCCAGCGCATCTCTTCTCCAGCATCAGTCGACAGCATCATGGCAAGCAACATCCCTAGCCGCATGACTCAGACCGAGCACACCTCCTTACAGGCTCCACAACCGTGCGCCTCCAGATCAGGCGGCATCCAGAATCTACCGCGGATCTCAGTCGAGCCTAACCGCGGTAGCACTAGGCAACGCACATCCGCGTGCCTACAACCCCCATCCCATGCTCTCCTCCTCCGCCAACCTCGAGCGCCTCCAAGATCGACGGCGAGACCTCCCGCATGCTCCTCTTCGAAGTACTGGCAGCAACAATCGAAAGTACCGCGCTCGACCTCCAGATCTAGGCAGCATGTGAAGACCCCAAGCGGCGACAAAAGACCCAAACCCTGCAAGAACTCCAGGCGCAGGTGGCAGGCGATCTTCTCCAGCGCACAAGTCTCCAGTGCGTGAATCCATTCTCGCTATCGCGACGTCCCTCGCGACGGCCGCATCTTCGTGGTGCCGCCCCTTGTGCAGCGCCCCTCCTCTGGCGAGAGCCCCGATTTCACTGTGGCGACGCGCGTTCAGAAGCAGCCAGGGGGGCGGCAATGTTAGAAGGAGATTCCCCCATGAAGGGAACCTTAGGGGAGGGGGTCGACATTTTTAAAAAAAATATTTTGGTTATTTGATTGACAACCCAAGTGGGTTGACCTGTACGTTTAAAAAAAAGAAGGGGTGAAGGGCCCAAGTGGGCCTTGCTCGATTAAAAAAAGGGATGATATAAAAACAAGGAAAAAAGGGGGCCTGATTTGAGAAGCGAGATGGACCAAGTTTGAGGCCCACATTTGGGCCGAGTGTTAAAAAAAAGGAGGCGCATACAAGTAAAAAGGCGTACGCATGTTTGGCAAAAAAATATTTTTTTCAAAAAAAAAAGTGAAAAAAAGGCCGTAAAAAAGAGAGCGAGATGAAACGACGTATAAAAAAATTTAGAAAAGCCGTAAGGAATTTTTTTTGGAGAATGTTCATGTTTTTTTCTCATTCTTCATGTCATCTCCCAACTTGGTCGATGTTGATGTCCCGACCAGTATGGGAGAAGGGGGAGTATTATGTAGAGTCACAGATCTTGTTCAAATTTGGAGATCGGATTCAGATTTCTAGACCAGTCAGCTTTCATACTCTACAGTTCAGTTTCAGACTCGACGACAGATTCTGAGTCCTCAATTTTCAGACACGCACGAGTATGCGGTCTTTTCAGATGTGCACATATACGCCATCTTTTGTCGTGGTCCCCATCATTCTTCTTGTTTTGTCGGACAGAGTTTTCATGTGAGCCATAGGGACTCCAGAGTAGAGGACCATTCCCTATGCCGTGTTGGCAAGGGTTTTCATGTGGTATCATAGGAACTCCAGAGTAGAGTACCATTCTATGTGCCAGATGGGAGAGATCCGGTTCTCCGACGAGGAGACTTTCCAGACTCCATTCTCCAACGATAGTGGACTCCGCGAGGATTGCACTTCCACGGCCTTTTTCAGTTTGGCCATTTTCCGAGATGGAGCAGTTGTCCACATTGTTGTGACGGGCCAGAGTACTCTGACGAGGAGACTCATTTTCAGTTGCAGTGACTCTGACAGGCGTAGTTCAGAGCACATGCTCTCCGACGAGAAGATTCAGTTGACTCACACTCCAGCTCGTTCGTCCTCCTTACCAGCACGGCGTGAGAAGCAATGTCCTCGACAGCAGCTAACAGTTATGCGTGTTGAGTTGATATTGTCTGTAATGTCGTGTAGTATGAGTTGGGTTTCTTTCTGTTTGTCCAAGCTGAGCATTGTATGCTTCAGCTTGAGAGGGAGTGTTGGAGTATAAGTTGTATGCGTCATATATGAGAGAGATGGGTAAATGGATCTCTCAAGGATCCATTTACCCCATCCATGTGTTTAGTCCCACATCTACCAGTGGTGGGACTTGGAGGCTCTGTGGAGGCTATATAAGGAGCCCCAGACCTCATGTATCTATTGAAAAAAAGGAATGCAATATCCACCCTTTGAGGGCTTCTCGCATGGTTTCATCCCGCTCCTTAGGGAGTAGGGTTCCACGTTAAATCATGGTGTCAACAATATTTTATTTCTTTATTCTTTGATTCTGCTTCCACTTCCTATTTTCTAACATAAGAAGTGGGTTCTCTCACATTGAAACCTCAAAAAAATAGATCTTGTTCTATAATACCACAAGCAAAAAGGATGAATGGAAGATGATCTTCTTTTGTGTGGTCTCTCGTAGAAGAAAAAATGTCTTACTCTCGTACTCGCCCTTCCTCCATACATATCGGATGCATGAGAATCATCGACCAAGATGGTACAACAAGTGGGTAACATGGTAAATAAACTTATTTTTATCATCATTTGCTTAGTTTCCTCTCCTTTTTAAACACCTTTTTTCAATCTTCATTATTCATTTTCAGATATACCTACAGTCCATTTCATCATTTTTTGTGGACATTTTCCTCTCTTTTTTAATCATTGATTTTTTTGTCCAGATTTTTTTTCAACTCATTTCCACTTTTATTCTTCTTTTTATGGGCTTCATTTTTTTCTCATTTTAATCCCTTCAAAGTCTTCATTTTTTGTTAGGCCTTTTAGGTCCAAACATGATATACAAAAGTTAAACAAGGTCGAAAAGCTTAAATATGATGGGAGGAAAAAAACTCTCTGCATCTCGCCAAGACAAGCCTCTTCTGCAAGGAATCTAAATATTCAATGGTGTCACGATGCTTCATTCCTCCAATCTTCTCCATAACCACCATCACCTCCAAGAGAGAGTGTCGCCACTGCCCATGGAAGGCATCGTATGTGCCTCCCAAATCCCATATCTTCATCGTGTATTTTGTTTTTCTCTCTAATGCAACCACCTCAAACATCATCGATCAAAGAATTCAAGGTTGACGATGCCATTATTGATCATCAAAACCATTATTTATATCCCTTTCTTAGAGTGGTAAAGGTGACTAATTGGTGGCTGGAATCTTCTCTCGTGATGATGGTTGGGACATCTGCCAAACAATTGATGCCTTGTGATTTTACCGCTAGAGATGAGGCCACCGACGATAGTCATGCGCCATTGCACCTCGCAATTGTCGACGTAAGTCTGGATTCTTTTCGTATGATAAAATTCCCATGGGTCGGAACCCATCCAAATAGCATTGCTTATGCATATCCATCACCACAAATCCCCTTCTCTAGGGTTTATCACCTTCTAGAATAGCACATCTGGCACGGTACTCTTATCCGCATTGCTACGACATGTGCCTCATGTATAAGCACAATGCTTGATCAATCAATAGTATTGCGATATATTGTCTTCAGATCTAGGGTTTCCGTATGCAACTCATCAACATGTCTCTTGCACTTCAAAGATCTTTAACAATCCACATGAGCATACTCGACACATATAAAAACATTAATCAAAATGAAATTGAATCTCAAAGATGATATCCTAAATCGACTTGCAATAATACCATGTGAAAATGTGAAAGAAGAAAGCAATAAAAAGTTAATCAGAATAATAAAGAAGAACAAACGAGATTAGGTGGAAACCTACACACTAAAAAGCGGGATGAACCCCGAGGAAAAACCACAAAGGGTTCGAACTTCTATTAGAATTCTTAAGAGATTGCTTATATAACTCCATCAACACTGCAAAGTCCCACTAACAACCAATATGGGACTAAGCCACGGGTTTTAATACCATAATGTAGATATCATGTATTGATTGATATATATATTACCACATATATCAATTTCCCGAATATCAATTGATATCTCATAAGATATTACCAACATATTGAGATATAGATAGCTATCGACCAAAAGTTGAAGCTTTAAACGTAAATTCCCCCATATTGATATTGATTCTCTATCTCGTCATATCGCATAATCTGTAGTATTTTCTTGACTTCTGAGAAGATTTCCTTAACATGATTGTCATCAAAGTAAATACTTTTAAAGGTGGATTTCTTAGGGATTTTGCACACTTCACGCCATTTTACTTTGTTTTGAGTTTGTTCTAGTGTTAAGATATAATTACTCGAACTTAATAAGATCTACGGAAGATTTTTATAATTTTGTGAATTTATTCATATCTTTTTTTTGAAGCCAAAGAAGGGGGAGATACTCAAAGGTGTTCACCCCATACATTTATTAAAAAAGGTAAAGAGATTATAGAAAGAACAAAAAGAAGGCTCGGTCAGAGCCATGAATCCAGTACCCACGACACCTGACTGTACACATTTTCTTTATAAAACCTTTGCCCAGAGAACACCAGCGCATTCCTAGCCAACCATAGAACCTACACCACGGCGATCGGGTGAAGCAGCTCCCTACGCGAACGGCTCTTGGTCGCCACCAGACACCCGCAGAAGGAGGCAACATTGCTCGTATTCACCCAATCCAGGTCAGCATCGGCCCAAATCATCCTCGTAGTAGTACACCTAAAGAAGAGATGGTCCATCGATTCAATCTCCAACCCACAGAGGAGGCACATGTCGGACACTGACCCCAGAAGCCTGGAGCAGCGATCACGCGTCATCAGCCTCTCTCTCCGAAACAACCACATGAAAAAACCAATCTTCTTAGGAAGACCGAGCCCCCAAAAGAACCCGCAGTCTCTCGCCACACCAGGTGACAAAGAAGGCGACGGCCTGCAAATCGTAGCGTACGCCTTTCTCACCGAGAAGCTGCCCCCGCGCCAGATCCAATTTATTCATATCTACTGTAGATTATCATTGATTTCTCTTAAATTCTGCAATATACAATCTTAGATGTTAAATCCCCCTCCCCCGACTAGCAAACCACTATAAAGATTGACTCCTACTCCATCAGCATCATCACTAGGTTCTCAAGCTCCATCAAGTTCCCAACGTGCCACCCATGATTCAATTCTAGTAGCATTGTTAACATCGGAGAATTATTGTGAGTATACAAAGAAAGTAACGTGGCACGAGCAATGGCAGGAAGTTGTATGGAATCTGGATCTGCCACGCAACTCTTGGCTTGATCGTCTTTTGTAAGATTTTACTTTGTTATTGCTTTAAATGCACATTTCATCAATTTCTAACATGTGGCCATTTAATATAATGAAAGATGTACTTTATATATTCTTTGGATGAATTTCATTATTTGATATTTGATATCAGTCAATATTCTACATCCTATTATGTATATGATATGCGCAACATAATGTATAATAACATGTTAAATACACCTTGCCTATAAGAGTGTATTTGAATGTTACTTATTATTCTAAGAATTAAGAAGATCTTAATTCGCGAAACATATTGTTTTTGAGTCATTTTCAAGATTTCCACAGATATCATCGATATATCACAGTATATTCCCCGATACATCCCTTTCCAAACTTACTGATACGATGTTGATATTGATATTTCAAAACTTGCGTTAAATAAAGAACAACATATTTGGATATTAGAGAGATCAAATTACCTATTTAGTACATTCTCTGACAATTTCTATATAGTTGAAGAAGAAAATTTTGGCAATCTTCCTGTAGTCAAGGATCTTCAGGTAATTAACATTTTTTTCCAATTTTAAAGAATGGAGTGTAGTGCAGGACTGAAAAAAACTGAAAGTAATGAGACGGATCATTGTCTCGAATGTAACGTTAACAAAGTTAGTATGCAAGAATTACACATGCAACAAAAAGTGGAGTATATAACTACGGTGTATAGAAATAGAATTGTGCACCATAAGTAAAACAATATAAATAGTGTGAAATCTAAAATGTATAGGGTAAATGGAATAGCCTTAAACACAAAAAAAATCTTTTTCGTTTTAAAGAGCATGATCAACAGAATATTATTATCTACAAAAAAATTTATGATAAACGAACCTCTACTGGAACTTTGAATTGGGAGCTTAAAATATCAAATATTTTTCTGGAGCGAGAACTGCAAGAGCAACAGAGATCATGCCTCCAGAAATCAGTAGAAACACTAAATAAGATTGTGGCACCTAAATGATTTTTATAAAAACTGCTACCAAAAACATAGACTGCGTGCACCTAAATGATATTACTATAAACTGCTAAAAATATGATCATATCCATTGCAAACACGTGCTTACATGTAATAATGAGCTCAAGAAATGTAGCTTATGGTATTTCAGAATCACGGGGTCACTCAGATTCTAAACAGATCTATAATGTGGTATTACCTGACTGGATCAAAGAAGACAAATCAATTGATAGTCTTCTTCCAATACTTTGTTAGTCTTCTTCCCTCTCGCAAGGTTTATCGACCAACTTTGGACACCTCCACATGTGGCATTCGTTGGCCTTCTATGAAGATTCCAAACTACCATAAACAGGATATATTCACCATATTTCTTATTGGAACCACACAAACTTTCTATCTGATAACCTCATTTTGTACCCAGAACATTTTGTTGTGGATGCCATAACATCATTTCTTGCACACATCATATATGTATGTTCATAGTCATGGCAGGCCTTTAGTGCTGCTCTATAATATTCACCTTATCACAAAAAACACTACAAGCTCCTATCCATCTCAACTAGCATGTATGCATGTGTGTGTGCATGTAAAAAGCTAGATTTATATGTAACATCCCATCAATTCCTCCACAATGCTACTAAAAGCGCTATAGACGCTCCCATAAGCTCTACGGTGAGGTATGATGAGGCCTTCAGGCCCTGGCGGGTTCCCAGATTTTTCAACGATTTTGGGAAGTTGTGGGGAGTGGCATCTGAATCTATTTAAGGAGTTCAGAATAGACAACTCTGGTTTTGACTGCATTATCAAGGTCTTGGGTCTACAATAGGAGGTGTCTGACAGAGTGGACAGGCCCATTGCATTTTTCAACAAACGCATCTCATTATAGTGAAGTTGCTCTTCCCAAGTTCAGGTCCTTAAATTCCAGAATTAGATTTCATTGATTTCATTTTGCCATTGTCCAGAAAGAGAAATTCCAGGCAACCCAACATCGACACCGGCACCACCTCCAGCCACCAATCTTGATCTTCAACAGCTCCTCCTACTGTTCTCAGGTATTAATGGCCGCTCGACCCACTCGTTGCCACAAACCTCCTCCCATCTGCCTTCTCCAAGCACTCATCACCACCACTGCAACTGTACTTGTGGATCTCATGAGAAGTGCAGAAGGGTTGGCAGCGATGAAGGCGGCGCCAAGCATGGAGGAGCCGAGGAACGCAAAGGCGAACACGATGTAATTGTGATGGAGGATCAGAAGGATGTCATTGCAACCTACGTCACATGATCTTGTCGAAGCTATCATCGAGGTTGTACCAAAGGAAGAAGGGGAAGTTGTCGTCAGCGTTGTACCAGAGGAAGGAAGGGAATGGGAGGGGGTGGCGGGCGACATCAGGAATGGGGGGTGCAGCGAGACAAGAGAGGAGTTGGAAGGGGAGGGAGGGGCGGAGGAGCGGATGTGGGAATGGAAGTACGATAAGAAGGTTTGAGGGATTTAAAGCAGAAGTGGAAGACATAGGACATGTAGGAGAGGCTGGACTTGGAGTCCATGTCAATCAGAGGGAGAAAGAGGTGAAGCTCGAAGGGGAAGAAGAGGTTGGGGGAGTTGTAGCAGGCCACACTCAAGGACAAAAACGGTGTACTAGGAGGTGGGTTGTGGATGACAAGCTAAGAAAAAAGACACGATCCCGATGGTGGTGGGTTCGACGTGGGGAAGGAGAAATGGTGTTGATGCGATCAGTGTGAGGGAGGGGAGGGGACGAGGAGGTAGGAGTGTAGGAGGGTTAGATGGAAGAGGAGAATTGGAGGGAGGAGGAAGGACAAGGGCATTAGAAGTTATTTTTAAAAACAATAAGGGTATGCATGTCTTCTTTTTGACGGATTCCATCCACATTTGACGGACAAATGAATGGGAGTAAACTACATGGTTGGTGGTGTAAGAGTTAGCAAATTTATAGGGTTGTGGGATAAATACGAGGAAATTACAGTGGTGAAATGTAATTGCAAAGTTTAAGAGGATCATGGTGTAAAAGTCCCAAAAATAATACAAGATGTCTTGGTAAGTTTGGAAGAAGTACGAAAAACCGATGAGCATCGATAAATTGACATTTCGACTTGAATCAAACTGAATCCACTTAGGTAGCCAAAAACTGCATAGATGCTCGCATCTTGCTAAAGAACTTATGGTCAGCCTTAGGTCTCAATGGCGTGAATCACATGATTGACACTAAAGACCTCTTAAGCATATACTGGAGATATCTTGCTAATTATCCAATCTCTGATAAAGATGCGAAGGTGTATACGCAATCTGGAACCGAATGGTAGCTCTATAAGATGATGATCTTCATCTCCAATATGAGGATCTGAAAAGGAGGTTGCTTGGAGTTCTCTTGCAGAGTTGAGCACGAGATTGAAGATGGTCAGACTTATTGTTCAAAGATGGGTTCCCAAGGCTCTGAGGAAGATGGGCTCGAGTTGATGTGCAAGACATAGGTCGAATCACGACCGTCACCTTCCTCTACAATGGTAACTTCTTTGATGGTTCTCTCACCTGATGTTCCTCGTCTAGAACCTGAAATGATGACGATTGACTCGAGCTTGGATGCTCGGTCTTAGCATGAAGGTACACAAACAAGATCTGGGAATGGAGAAGCTCCTACGGTGTTGTGGGGGAAGAGGAGCGAGTGGCTAGGATATGTACGAGACCGAAGGTGGAAGGATGCATAAAGATAGATAAGAAGATGAGGTAATTAAGAGCGTAAAGTGAATCGTCTATTGCGAAGGGTGATTTTGGGGTATCGAAAGATGCAGCGGCAAAGAGTTCGATTTGTGGGGAAGAGAAATAGAAGAATAATAAGAAGGGAATGAGAAGGATATGCTTACCTCATGGTTTTTGGTTTTGCCTGTAGGTGTTGGATTCGTGAAGACTCCAGTGGTCATCCTCGCCTCGAGCAGGTCAGCAAGAGTCCTACGAAGCTCAAGTAACAACATTGAAGCTGTTGCAACGCGAAGGTTTTCTCCATGGATCTCGCGGCTGATCATAAGATGGTTTGTCCTCCGTCGCCTACAAAAGAATGGACCTTCGTTGTCATCGGAGATCCTCTCGAAGCTGTGGCATACGTCTCATGGTCGACGGAAAGGGGTTTTGTCGAGTGGTCATTAGGGTTTGTAGGGGCCTCGGTGTTCGGTTAGGGTTGAGTGGAGAGGTGGAAGCGACGGGGACAAAGCTCGCGCAGGGGGTCGACACGGATGTGGAGGGAGTCGACCGCTGTCGGTCTTGGCCGAGGAGTGCGGAGGTGGTGGCTTGGCCGAGAAGATCGGGAGGAACGCGATGAGGTTCTCAGCCATTCGACTGGCGGAGATCAAACAGTCAAGGTTGCAGAAAGCGGTAGTCGGTACTCGGTCGGCGGGGTCACCTACTAAGGATTAGTCGGCAGTCGGCCGACTAGTTGGATTTAGTCGGTCATTAGTCGATTTTGATTTTTTTTAATTATTTTAAATATATAAATCATTTTTTATACATATATTCTTATATATATACATATATTTGTACATTTTATATACCATCTTAATGAACAAAAGAAGAAATTGACTTTAAATATAAAATTAAGCATGATAGAATATGTTTGCTTTAAAAAAAGTGAAAAACTAAAAAAATAGAAAAGGTTGTTGTAAAAGTCGGCCGATTAGTCGGGTGGACCGACTAAAAGTCGACTAGGCCTAGTCGAGTCGGCTACCCTCCCCCCCCCCCCGACTCGACTAGTCGGCCGACTTTTGCAAGCTTGCGAACAGTTGAGGGAACACGTCGTGGAGAAGAGAAAAAAGAAGAAATAAAGAAAATAAATAATAAAAGAAATGAGATAGATGATCATAGCCACCATTTTCCAAATGATTTTCAGAAGATATTAAAAGCATTTAGCATCGAGAACATCACAATGCAATAGAATTTTCAAAAACGTAAATAGATTTAGAACTTGCAGGATCGAGAAGCAGGCAAAGAAACTTAACAAAAGGGTGGATAAACTGCTTGTTAGATCTTTGCAGAGAAAATATCGCCCATCATTGGTTTGCACGACCTTGAAAGTAACAGTAAAATGGTTGTTTATGCATGCATCCAAGCATGACAAATTTAGCAGTTTTACAAATTAGAAAAATCAAGCTAAGCAAGGTTTTTTGACAAACTCAATAGAATTACTCTAACACAAGGAAGATACATAAAAAGGTACAATCTAGCTTAAGTTAAATGAAAACGTAATGGCAAGATTATTCATGTTTATCTTCACATTCTCCACAACTCCATATAAATAACAAGAAGATAAATTAGGTATGGACCAACCCAAAATTCTCACGGTCATCCAGAACTAAGGTGATCTCATAAATATCCTCGAATCTCTCACCAGCTCCATATGGTGGCATCGCTAGTTCGGCAACTTTGATCTCTGAGCTAGTATTACATGGTGGTAAATTCATCGGATGATCCTTTATAAGTTGAAAAAAATCAGCAATATGAGAAATTCTAGCATTTATAAACATAAGTAACAGGAGACATGCTACAATTGTTACTCAGAAAAGTAAAATAAAATGCATTAAAATCATAGACAAGCATACAAGTGATGTGCAAGGCTGGATGATGAAAGAACGTTGATCAGCGGTTGCATTACAACCACCATTAAACTTTAGACCTTCACAACAACACACTACTTTAAATAAGACCAATAAAAGAAATGAAAGCATTTACTCCCAGTGAGCTTTGAACTCCTTTTTCAGTAAAAACAAAACAATGTACCTGAAACAGAGGAAGTGCATGCAGAAGCCGTGAAAGCATCCTTTCCAATATGCTCTTCAGACTCAGAATCAGATATGTCAAGCTGCAGCCTATCCGGATTCTGAACATGCAGATTGTGAAAGTAACCATTTTTGTGCAAGCTTATTATATAACAAATAATCACAAGAAATGCTAAACCAGACAATCGCATAACATCCACTTTGCATGTGCCCCATCTCTCAAACTCCGAAAGAAAATTCATCTCTCAAACTTCGGAAAGCAAAAGATTGGCAACTTCTTAACTGATGCTGAATTTGTAACCATGAACCTCTAAGTAAAATGTTTACCTGAGCTTTCTCTGCCTATTCAGATCTAACCAAGGCGACACATGGACATGGTTTCAAGCAAGTATGATTTTACTTTATGGCCTCCTTCCAACACGTAATTTCACCAGCCCTCCTTCAATGTTCTTCATCCCGCTTTTAACATCTTCCTATAGGACATTAATGGTTTGGAGGTAGTGCAGTGTGCCTACCACCAAAAAGACCAAGGTTCAAATCCCCCCCTTGTGGGAGTTGCAGCCAACAGACAGCGTAAAAAATCGTCGGATCTTTTCAACATGGATTTGAGCAAGAATCCATGTCACTGATCCTACTTAAAGTGGGAGAAGGCTTTGTCATTTTTTACCACTCCAACATTTCCCCCAACAATCTCAATATGAATCTATTTTTTTTAGTTGCGCATCTATCCAGCATCTATATTTTTGCCACCGTCATCCTCTCCATGAGTGCATACTGAGGAGCCCACTATGAGGACAAAATAATACATCGAGAAAGAAGTTCAACATGAATGGATTAATGTTCAACTGTAACTGCGCCATCCAAAAGACCGGAGTTTGAACCTTTACTATCACAAAAAAATTAAAGCATAACACATGAATTCTTTTTTACTGAGGTAAGACCTGTACACTGAAACCCCTCCAAACACAAAACTTAGAACCTAAAAAGTCAACTGTCCCAGATGACAAGGGTTTTTTAAATTGGATTGGAAAAAGCTCATATACGATGTCATTGTTAAGAGAAGGATGGTGAAAATAAACATAGGATCAAAGCGCAATCTTTCTGAATAAAAGTAGTTCACATAACCAAAAAAACCAATATGGCAAATATACTAATTGAATGCAATCCAAAGAAAATTCCAAAATATCAAAACTAGTTCATGCATACATTCTTCAGTTCTTATTTTGTCTTTGTTTCTCGAAACTATTACATATTTTTTCATGTATTTTGAACAGTATGTACTAATTTTTACGAGCATGACAATATGTAAGTATTTGTAAAGTGTTTTTAGTTTACTCACATCCTGAAATTTAGGGAAATAGTATATTTATCTTTCTTGCGCATTTAATATAATATTGGAAACTCAATATCATTGAAATTCATCAATTTTCATCTTTTTAAGCTGTTTCGGCATGATCTATTGGATATCATTGACATGCCCCGGTCAATACCCATTTTCAAACTTGGCGAAACGGCATCGCTGCTTAAAACTATAACAGAGACGAGTAGGCAAGTAGCAACTGATCAATCGACATTAGAATCAAGTTTAACAATACATGTAAAATACATGAATAAGCACATCGACTAAATCAGAGTGCCCATCTTGTTGGGAGCGGGAAGGGTTACCGAAGGTCAGCATACTTAGTGGATTCATTAAATCATCAAAGACCCTTTAAGTATCATCACAGTATGTTTGTCACTTTCAGTAGGGATGGCGTGAGTAGTAGCATGATAGTCATTCTTGGACCAGCAAACTGTCTAGGTATGCCCAAGTTTCCCACGAAATGTGCATTGAATTTTACCACCTCCTTTACTCATTGTGGTACGACTGTGGCCACATCCTCGATATGCACCACACCCATCCCATCCTGAAAGGAGTTGCAAGGGTGGCAATCTTGCAGAAGTCGAGTCGAGGGGGACCAACCCGTTTAAGACTATCCATTTGGACAAACCGACTTTTGTTGATAGATCCGACTAGTTGGTCTGACTTTTTTATTATAAATATTTGTGTTTTTTCGTATTTCGTAAATAGTAAACTAAATCTAGGGTTCTTAATATTTGATTATCAATAAATTGTTTATTTATTGATAGTATCAAAATTGACATTAGGACAACTCCATTGCACGTGGCCAGACTTGCTACACGAGAAGCAACAAACCAGGCCATAAAGATCACGAACAAAGCAGCCTCAACAGATACATTGAAGACGCTTCCCCTTGGATTTAGCCAAACCCTCCGAATGAGAGTGATCACAAGCACCATCCACCGGCCTCCTCTACACAAACAAGCAAATAAGCAATACAACATATAATTTTTAATGAACATCATTCATAATAATCGTAATTTTGATTGGAAAAAGATGAATTAAAATAGATTAGAAAGTAAACTTTTTATTGAACTAAAGAAAAACAATACTGATTGAATATGTCGTGGATCTGTGATTTTATATCACTATATTATTACTACTTACTAAGTATCAACTATTTGATATTAATAATAGTAACATGTACAATAAGTCTATGCAAACTTTCCTTGATCAACTTTAGAGTTGCTTCATCTTCATTGACAAAAGGAAGCCAAGGCCACCACTCAAAATGGGTCTTATTGTCATGTCGGCAAGCCTAGGGATCCAAGGGGAGAAAGTGTGCTCCCCTGCAGTGGTGCAGGAGCAATGCCCTGAACCCGAAATAAAATTATAAATCATATTGTGTTTTAACATAGGTAGTAGCTATAAAAGCAAAATCACAAACAAATCAACCACTAAAAGTTAAACAAATATGTGATATCAAGCACTATTGACCCAATATCGATGGTATAGGAGAAAAGTTACACTGAAAACCTCTCGTTTCGATCGATACGGAATGATACGCCAGTATCTCATCGATATCTCGTGAGGAATCGGTCGATTTACTGTAAATATGATATACATTATGATATCGAAACCCTTGCCCCATCGATGCATCAATAAATGTGTGATATGTCGCGAATATCTCACGATATGATGAACCATGCTCGAGACTTGCTAGATCTTACCCTTCCATACGCTCAGTTATGGGAAGTGGTTGCTTTTGCATATTCTCGAGAGACGAAGGAAATGGAGGGTACTATTTATGATCGCTTTCTTGAACACGTACATTAAATAAGGACAAGAATGCAACGATGGTTTCCAATTACCCAAGTTCCTAGAGGGAGGAGAGTACATAGCCTTTTGTGTTCTCCTCAAGCTTTTCAAAGCAACATCTTCAGAATTTTCTAAGCCTAGCAAAGGAGTTATCATCCATCATTAGCTCGTTCTTGACTGGTTGTGATCTTTGAACTTGGGGGAGGGGAAATTTCTATGCATAATAAACTAGAGATTCTATACTTGTCAGAGATTGTCGATTGATTCCAAACATAAATGCCCTGTCAAGGGTGACCATCCCTTTGTCGAGTGACGACGAAGATGTGCAAGACTCGCTTCTTCTCTGTTAGTGAAGTCACTTGCACTATTACCTATGGGATGAGGTCTCCCATGAGGCGATTGTGACATAAGCTGACATCTCATCAACACATGGTTTTTAAGAAGTATTGTTTGGGTTACTTACTGATCCAAGATGGAGAGGATGAGGGTGTTTGCTTGCTTCTCAATATTTTGGTTGTATATGAATGCTTCTATTTTCCATGATGAGCACTTTTTATATAGTGAATATTTAGCTCACACGTGACTCTAGTGGGATTCATGGTTCTAGTAGTTCTAACTGTAAACTTTTGTGGCT
Source organism: Ottelia alismoides (assembly GCA_037367405.1). Taxonomy (NCBI): domain Eukaryota; kingdom Viridiplantae; phylum Streptophyta; class Magnoliopsida; order Alismatales; family Hydrocharitaceae; genus Ottelia; species Ottelia alismoides. The sequence goes on along the minus strand of JAZKJV010007814.1, from coordinate 167,433 downwards.
AGTGGAATAAGTTTTAATAAGTGAACGTTTACCAAAGATGTAGCCCCTCCCTTTTCAAAAATAACAAACTATTTATATCAATAAAAAAACATCAAAAATCAATTGTGTAGTGAAACTCTTAAATGACTAAATATGAATAAATGAAGACTTTTAAAATAAATAAATGAAGAACGACCAAGGGTAGGCACTTGGATGCATGATTTTCGCTCATACATTGTTTTAGAAAATCGGATGAGAGGGGTCGATAAACTTGTTCTCTATAAAGTGATAATATACTAATAAAAATGAGTGTGTAGAGGGTTAGAGGGGGGTTATTCTAAACTTATCCCTTGAACATGTACTCAACAAGTTAACCCTCACTTTCTCAAATGAATTATTGACTACAAGAACTTAATACAGCTTACTAGAATGAAGAAATAGCAATGCAATGCGAGATATAAAAAAAATGGGTTAAAGATGAAATATGTTGCATTCCGAAGAAATACATTTTTAAGTATGGATTTGGTTCTTTAACAAAGTGGAGAAATGAGAGAAGTCACACACTTAAGCAATCTTTTTTATGGAAAAGAGGGTAATCTCCCGAGGTGAGAGTCACCGCAACATCTATTCATTAAAAAGATTCGGAGTACGTTACCTTGAGACCCAAGAGTTATATAGCATGTTACAATGAGCTACAACATTTTCGAAGTAAAATCTATGCTTTTTGAACACTACAACATTTTTCCCTACCCATATGGCCCGCAGAATAGCAAATGGCTTGGAACAATCATCCGATGAGCTGGACCCCACCGCCCGAACCAACCTCCAGAAATCCACTGCCCCGTCAGTCGCCACCCACGCAATCCCCACCTCTCCAGACCTGCTCTAATGCCGAGCATCTGAAGAACAGATGATCCAAGTCCTCCACTGTCATGTGGCATCTGACGCATAGAGTGTCCTCCATGCCTAAAATTTTTCCCCTCCTCGCTTTATCGCACACTCGATTCCTTCTCAGGCACCACAGGAAGACCTTAACCATGCATGGGATCTTAGTTTCCCAAATCACCTTCATGTCCTGACACGGATCCGAATCTTGCACCTCTTCCACTCTCCCCATTTCCTCATATGCCTGCTTAACAGAGAATCCCGCGCCCTCCCACTCAAAGTGGTCCATGCCCTGATCTACGTCGTCCGGTGGCAGACGTTCCACTTCCAATCTGACAAACTCCTCCAAGTGTTGCTCCGAGTCTTCGACAGGTCCGACATGAAGATCAACGACCACGTACCTGAATCTGCCACCTGCGCAACAGGAGTCTCCCTCGATGCCGCCAACACAAATAGCCTTGGAAATCTGTCTCCAAGGGATCTCTCCCCCATCCAGTCGTCGCGTCAGAACCTGAACATGCGACCATCCCCTACCTTAGGTCGCAACCTTTGAGCAACCAAAGGAAGCACCTCACGGATCCCGACCCAGAGTGGGGACTCATACCGCACTCTCCTAGCCACCAGCTCACTCCTCACACCATAGATCTTCCTCACAAGCATGGTAGCCAGCGAGCTAGAAGGATCCCAAATGTGAATCACCCACTTCGCGAGAAGCGCCTTGTTCATGGTCTCAAAATTTTGCACCCCCAGACCTCTGTCTTTATGCCCTTTCCTCACCTCTTCCCATCTCACCAAATGTATCTCGGATCTCTGCTACTTCCCGTCCGACCAGAAGAACCTCCTCATCAAAGACTCGATCTTCTTCCTAACCCCCACCGACATCAACCGAACAGAGAAGTAGAAGACAGGAATGGCCGAGAGCACATGCTTCAATAGAACCAACTCCCCCCCCCCCAGACAGCGTGACTGCCTTCCACCCATCCAGCCTCTGCTCCATTCTTTGCACCACCACATCCCAGTCTGATTTCCTCAACTTTCCTGCCACCAACGGCAGCCCCAGGTAGGAGATAGAAAGGTCTCAATGGGTACCCAGTCAAATCTGCAAGCCTGGCACAATCTACATCGACCATCCCAAACGTGATGACCATCGACTTGTGTCTATTGATCTCCATACCAGAAAGGCTGCTGAAAATATCAACCAGCTGAGCCGCATTACCATTTCGTTCCTCATAGCCACCAAGCAATAAGATCGTATCATATGCATACTGTAGTATAGGGATAGAGATATCCTCCAGCCTAAAACCTTCACACCACTCAGCCTCCACTGCATGAAAAGAAAAGCCAACGCATCCGCCACTAACACAAATAGCATAGGGGCCAACGGACATCCATGCCAGCCCCCCCCCCCCCCCGTTGTTGAAAGAACCCTCCTTCCGGCTTGCCATTTACCATGATCGAATAGGAGGAAGTGAAATGCACCGCTTTATCCACGCCACCCAGATGTCAGGGAAACCTCTCATCCATCGAGATCGGGATGCCCACACGAAATTCCAGTCGACATGGTCATAAGCTTTGGCATAGTTGATCTTCCACATAACCCCCTTCTTCCTAGACAACTTCCACTCAAGGTAAATTTCCGAAGCCATTACCAAGCCATCTGTCATCTGTCGCTCTGGGATGAACGCCGACTGTCCATGCAGTATCACCGAGCCCAACACCACCTTCAGTCGGTTCACCAGAACCTTAGCCACGATTAAGTATAAGACGTTGGAAAGCGCAATAGGTCTGAAATCATCCACCCTCACCGGAGTCTCCTTCCAAAGGAGGAACAAAGCCCGGTTGACCTTCTCGAAGCCTTTATTCGCTTCCTTGAATTCATTAAGCACCTCCATAACCTCCTCATTCAGCAACTCCCAAAACTCCCGGTAGAACGACATCGGGAAACCATCCGGACCAGGAGCACCATCTGCATTCAACCTCCAAACAACACTCTTCAACTCTGCCATAGAGAAGGGGGCCACCAACCCCTCCATCTTCTCGCCAGATAAAGTCTCCATCCCTCTCCTCAGCACCCCTAACCATCCCCCATCCTCTTCCGCATTGCCTCAAGGAAATGGCACTGCAACGCACTGCCAAGTTGTGCCTCCCCCGAAACTGCACCCCCCCCCCCTGATCTCAATCTCATGCAAATAATTTCTTCTCCTCCTCCCTGAAGCTACAGAATGGAAAAATCCGGTGTTTGCATCCCTTTCTTTCAGCCACTTCTACCTGGATCTTTGCCTCCACTCCACCACTTGTTTTCTTTCCTCCAGCATAATCTCCTCGAGCAGGCCCAGTCTCTCTGTCAGCTCCTCCTGGTTCAGCCCTCTCTCATCATCTAAACCGTCCAGCCGCGCAACCCCAGCCTGAGCCTCCTCCCTTATAGCCCCCTGCCTTCCCTTGACCTCTCTCCCGAAAGTAGTTAGAAACGACCTCAGCAACCTCAACTTCGCCGCTAACCGAGATACAACCGAGCCCTTGGGGAACAGCTCCTCCATCGCTCCACAACCGTCTCCTTGAAACCCTCCTCCGATAGCTAGCTCTGCTCGAAGCAAAAAAAGAATCTGCTACACCTGTGTTCCCCAGATGATCACGGGATTGCCGTGTGGTCAAAATGGGTCCTCGACAATGCCCAAGCACGAGAAAGTGGGAACGCCTCTGCACCCTCAGGAGACAGTAAGAATCTGTCCAACCTGGGTTGCGATCTCACATTGTGCCAAGTAAACGCACATCCAGTCGCATCAACAATCGATAGCCCCAGACTATGGACCACTATCCTCATCTCTTCTGACTCAGGGTCTCTGCCACCACTCCGTTGCGGGATATCATCAAATAGAAGAGTAACATTCAAGTCACCACCAGCGACCCATATCCCAGCCGCCCTCGAATATCCCAACTGCTTCGACTCTGCTGCCAAAGACCCCCTCTCACTTCCCGTCGGACCATAGATATTCTTGATAAGGAAGCAAAGCCTATCCATCCGCCTCCTTGGGCACATGGACAAACTGAACAAGGACTTCGACTCAGCCAAAAGCTCGAAGTCATCTTTCTTCCAGCCTGTCAGCAACCCACCCGACGCGTCATGTGCCAAGGAAGCCCGTAGCGCAGCCCTCGCCCCCTTCCCAGAACTCCTCCGCCCCCACTCCCCCCTCTTATAGGCCAAACCAAAGCGCCCCTGCCGCAAGCCCCCCTCCCCTTCCAAGAAAGCCAGGCTCGAGAGCCCCCCCCCACCCCCCGGCTCCAGCAGGCGACCCACTCAACCCCACAGAATTGCCCCCACGAGTCCGGCATCGACGCCAGTCTCCCCAGCATCCAGATGACCACCAAGCTCCCCCACACCTGCAGGAACTCCGTCCTCCGACTTCAGAACCCCCAACCCTGCCCCAAGCTTAGCGGACCCGCCCCCACCCGAAGCTTCCAGGCGCGCAACGATCTTCGTCCCACCTGAAGACCCCAACCAAACAAGCCGTGGCGCTGCGACGGTAGCTCCCCCTCCCCCCACCGCCAACGCAGGCAAGAAGGGAATCCCGCGAGGCGAACCGAAAGAGCCTCCGCAAAGAGAGGCGACAGCACCCGGGCCCGCACCCTGACCCGCCAGAAGATCCGAAGAATTCGAAGTAGCCCGAACGCCCAGCACATGAGGTTGCAAGGCCACAAACTTCGGATCAGCGACCTCCACCCGACAACCCGACAAACTCCCACCCCCTTCGACCCGCAACTCGTTAGGATCCGAGCAACCGGGAAAGCAGGCGACGTGAACCCCTCCGAAGAAAGCCCCACCACCTTCAACAACTGCAACCGCCTCTTCCGTTACACGCCAGGGCAGGAAAGCGACGCCTGCCATGGACCCCCAATCCCGGGAAAAGCGTCGAACCGTATCTTCTCCCTCGGGGAACTCGCACCCGTCGGAAGTGCTCCGCCTGCCGAAGGCAGCAGCTTCTCCGGGAATCGAGCCCGCCCGCCCAGCGGCTGCCCACGGGACACGTTATCCCCACCGCCATCCATAAGGACCGCCGGCACCGCCGGAGCCTCCCACCGCTTCCACCCCGCCGCGAGTTAGCCTCCACAGCATCTGCATCCAGCAGCTCGAGCAACAGCCGCTTGCCAGCTAGGGACACCTCCCACCATCCAAGCACGTCGGACCCCACCGGCCGAACCCGAAGAACCACATCCAACCCCTGACCAGGTTGGCAGCCAGTGCTCTCGACGGCGAGAACGTCGACCACACCCCGCAGCAATCGAGAGATGGTCATTTTCGATCTAACCCTCACCGGGACCCCCTTCACGACGATCTTTGCCACCAAACCGGCTTCACGGCTACGTCCGCATCCGTAGGAACGCGCCACCTCAGCTGCAGGGACCGCTCCGCCGAGCCCCGCAAAAGAGCCCACGCCTTGGAAGCAAGGAGCCCCCTCGCCATGGCCCGCCAGGGAGAAAGACGCGCCACATCACCCTTGAAGGCCGCCTTGGAGACATGCCCCACATCGGAGGTTGCCAAGAAAAGCGCCCCTGTGCCGCCTCCCTCACCAATCAGCACAGACTGGTATGACCTAGTTCCAGGACAGTTCCGCCGCGAGTGCCCAAAACGGCGACACCCGAAGCAACGCAAAGGTTCCCGACAAGACCGCGCCCAATGATCCAAGCCTCCACATCGGTAGCATCCATGGCCGAAAGGAGACTCTTGAGGTGACGCACGCATCCTCCGAGGACCAGGCTCACATCCAGAACACCGGCGCCCCACGACCAGCCGCCACTCGCCTGTGTCGCCCCCGCCCTCGACCATGCGCTCCCTCATGCTCGAAATCCGAAACTCCATATATTTTATCATCATTCTACTTAGTCAGAAATCCTTACATTATATGGCCTTTATTGCTCGAGTATCATAATATCTCCATCTCTTATCCAGTTCATCAGAATATGTGTTTCCATATAAGATACACCGTGGCACCTCCTATAGATGTACTTCATCAGTTCATTCATAATCAAGGTAAAATCTCAAGAATGATCTTTGTTGCAGACCGATAATGGTAGAAGTATCGTATGTCTGTCCAGAACCCCGCACTTAATACTATTCCAAGGATAGCTTCTTAACAATGATATACAACACAGAGACTCCTTTCACATACAAATTTTCCCCATGACGTTTCCACAAGAGTATTGTAAACCTTCTCCAAAATACAATACATATGTCCTCCCTTTATCTGTGAACTTAGATTGACTACCCTAAAATTTTAATAACCTCGATTGCCTACAATGCATAAAGCCTACCTGCCTCCTTTCAATTCACCGCTCCGCGCACCTTTATATAATAGTATGACTCATCCAATTCTTCGATTACTGCTGTATTTGCACAATTATGCGCATTGTTTCTTCTTATATATAGGTATCACAAGGTTTTTCCTCTATTCAACCGGCTATTCCTAGCTCTGCTAAATGGAATTAAAAAGTTTTGTGTAAGACAAACCAATCCTCATAGATCTTAAAGTCCACTTATTTCCTCTTAACTCTTCAATAACAAGCACAGCTCAAAAGCTCCTGCATCAACTAACTCTCCCGAGGTAATCTCAAATTTAATATGGTCACTAACTTCCGTGAACATTTTATATGTTTAGTACAAATGAAGATATACATATATATATATGACCACAAAAAATGATCAAGTCCATAACAAAATTATCAAAGAAATGGTAGTGTGAAAGCAATAGAAAGAAAAGGTAGAGAAACATGTCACGTATTTAAAGTAATCTAGACATTTAAAGAGAAAGACAATCAATGCATGGACCAAAAGGAGTAGAAAGTGGAAAGATAGGCTTTACACAAGGGGTCCATGAAAAGATTGAATAAATTATACAAAGAAAATGTTATGCATAATCTTTGAATGCAGCAAATCCATATGGATCACCACATACTTAATGTGGGAAAAGGTTTGGTTTATTTCTAGGTTGGGTGTGCACGATAAACAGTGAAGCTGGAGCACCTTTTTCACAAGGTCAAAAACTTGAGAAATAGGGCGCAAAAGTATTTAGATTGTATATAAAGAATAAATTTTATTTTGGAAAATGGTAGAGGGAATGAAGAGCATTAAAAGAAACTAATAGAAGAAATCAAAAGGTGGATAATAGTAGACAACCCTGCCACACCCAGACAAAGTACAATTTCATAAAAATACAAGCAAGATATAGTATTAAGATCTCAAAGCAGTCAAGGTAAGGGACTCATCGATCAATGGAATATGTATCTCAGAATGACACAGCAAAATAAATGGGTGGCTGAGACATGAGAGAGGACGGTGGCCAACTTGACAAGAAGGTGGAAAAGTGGAATGATGTAAAGATAAAACAGAAATTGGATGCCACAATAAATTATGCTATTGTGGAAGAATGCAAAATTAGCATCATGGAGCAAAGTAACAACATGATCCATGATTCATAGTTCCCTATAAAATATAATTCTACTGAATCTCTCCCCAGGGTCACTGAATTGGCAAAATAGTTTCTCTTTTCAAATTTTATATGAACACAATAAACATTTAGATTTAAAAAGCATATGTAACTGGACCATGGACGAATTGGACCTCATTTTCTAATTTAATCCATCTAAAATACAAGGGTTTTCACAATCCTGCCATGAAACTACCATAAAAAATGTAGTAGTAAGTTTAGAATGCCATTACAACTAAACTTAGGGGCATGCATAGAAAACTGTAGTCCAAAATTTAGAATGACAGTAGACTAAAATTAGGAGAATGCAATAGTATCTTGAGAAGTATAGTTCTCTAGAAGATTGATACATGAGCTTACCCCTGTAAAAGAAGCAACAGCAATATCAACTGAATGTATCGGTTGACTAGAAGCAGTTGATGGACGTGTATTGTTTTTACTAGTGAAAGGAGCCACATCCCCTTCTAATTCATGTGACATAGAAGATGTCACTGACCCATTTGTTTTAGATATGAGCTCCCTCAGATCACTTGTTCCAGATCTCACAAGGCACTCACGAGCAGATTCTTGGCCTTCATCAGTTAACATGTACCTTCAAGAAATGAACAGATCAATCTCATGATTGATAATTGCAGACTATCGCAAGTTGGAAAAGTCAAACTAAAATTAGATAACAACAAAACCACAAGAGATAGTATGGAGCAACAGGACGGCATCTAGAAAAGGCAAAACCAACCCAAAATATTAATTACGATATCTTGTGACGTACTGACATGGCATGGCCTATGTACTTGCAACCACTGAAATATGCTAAATACAAAAAAAACTGGCTCTAAGAAATCCCTTTTTTATGAAGGATTGCTGAAGTCAAGCATATGGCTTTACATCATGGGCACAATGAATAAACCTAGTAAAGAAACTTCTTTCACGGTGAGTAGGACCTGGAAGGGTAAATGGGATATACTTTGCTGGGCAGTTAGATTTCACAACCAGCCCCTTAGAGATCAAAGTCTTCATGCAACTCCAGCCAGTATACCAATCCCTCGGTGAACTTCCAAATTGACTTGGCTTTCCTACACCCTTCTCCCGCCTGCATAGTACGATCAACCGCATGTTATTGCTCTCCTTGCCATCAGCAGAACCAGGCAAACCACACAGGTCTCTACCATAACGGAAGAAAGAGAAACATACTCACACAATGGAAGTTCCAGAAAGACCACTTGCTTCTGCTGCGTCAATCAACTCCTGTTTCCTCATAAAACCACTCCCATCCGTAGAAGCTCTGGAAACACGAAATGTTTTTAAACTTTATTGAGACCAATAAACCATCACATTCAAATCAGTAAAACAGACATGCATGAAGAAACCCACTTCTCAATATAAATCAGAATTCTGAAATAAATAGATATATAAGCTGAAATGACCACTGCAAAACAGATGTCATACCTGTAGAGGGTAATCAACAATGCATATGCGACGGAATTCTTTCGTGGGACATACCGTTTAGGCTCTTTTGGTTTCCTCCCTGGGAGGAATTTTAGCAAAAAAGTTATTACAACAGTGAGGTTGCAGGACAACATGCTGCAAATTGTACAATTTTCAACAACTGATATAAATTCACAGAGATTATCTTAAAAAAACTGCCAGTACTATCTCAATTGGCACTCAATTTCACAAAATTTAGAAATAACAGATTTTTTTCCCAACATATTCTTTAATTTATACACAGGAACATGTAAGTAAATTGATCGAAAAGTCGCACCTTTTTGCTTCTCATTGCAGGACGGAGCCCCGTCCACCTCATCGGGGAAGAACCCTTTCATGAGCCTCAGGATCCATTTCCCCACACCCCTAAATAGACAATGCACAGCAAATTCAAATGAAAACCTTAGTAAAGGGTACTCCCGATCTCTTCGCGTATAAGGACGATCCTTACTTGATCTTAGAGAGGTCCTTGAGCGTGACGATGGGGGTCTTGCAGCTGGCGATGCTGCGGTAGGCGTTGGCGAGCGTCAGCTGGAGGTTCTCCGGCAGGGCGTTGCGATCCGCCAAGTCCCGCTGCTTCTGCAGCAGGTGGGTGGCGATCCCTTCGTTCTCGCTGCATCGGATGGCGTGCGTGATTTCCATGAAGGTGTCTAGGGTTTGCCAGGAACGATAGAATTTTCTCCAGGGATTCGGGATTGGCGGTTGTCTACTGACCGGCAGAGAGAGAAGAGGGATGAAGAGATGGAGGGAGTTCGACTTTTTTTAAAATGGAGACGGCGCCGCATGCAAACTGCGAGCGGTGCTCGAGGTGGTAATTGATTTTTTTTTTCGGAAAATTGATTGCAAGAATTTTTGTTAGTCAGTTTGGTTACTGGAGTGGTGTGGGTTAGGGTAACATCATGTGAATAATAATTGTTCGGATGGTTACGAGGGTTAGAGAGGATTTGAAATAAGGATTGTGATATGATGTCATCTTGATTTGTGATGGAATTCCAACCTACGAATGCAGGAGATACACCGGTTTATCCCATGATAACCCGATAACCAAACAGACCTTAGAGATGTCTGGAAATTTTCAAATTTGATATTCGAATTCAGATTCGATTCAGAAATAAATGAATCGAACTTGCATACAAGTTTATGCTCGATTAAATAAACGAATTGAACCTAAAAAATAAAATTCGCTCAAGTTTGATTCGTTAAAAGCTCGATAAACACACACATTATACACACACGCGCACACACACGCACACAGACATATAGAGATCCTTGTCTGAATATGTGGATTTTGTCCCAGTATAAGTGGACTTTCTCTTGAGATAAGTGAATATTTATGGGATAAATATGTTTTATCACGGTTTAAATTATCTCAAGCATCTATAATCTATTTGTCTAGTATTTTTCCCTTCTTTATCCTCAAATCAACAGAAAAAGTATAAACGTTACTTATCGCTTATGCACACATTATTCCTTATCCCCATCTGAACATATATAAAAATATATTATAATTATACTTTTTTCGAAGAGATGAATCCTTATTAATCTAGATTTTTGAAAATATGAGGAAGAGTTAGATAATGAAAAAAACCGAATGAATAATTATTCTAATTATAGATATACATCTATATTTCTATTTCTTTTCTTCACTCCTTATTAGAATATTCTCAAGTTTGATATTTGCTTTACGTTCGATTCGATTATATAGAGGTTCGATTCATATTCGGTTCGAAAATAAGTGAGCAGAATTTGAACACAAGTTTAGGCTCAATTAAATAAACGAATTAGGCCTTAAAAAAGTAGGTTCGCTTAGGTTTGATCCGTTTACGCCCCTAATCACCACATACTTCTTTACATGTTGATGAACCTTGGTTTCATCATGCTAAATTCCATATTTTAACCCTCTTGCTTAAATTGATGTCAATAAAAATCAGAATAATTATTGTACATATCTTGGTTTTAAAATAAATTAAAAATACAAAAAAATACAAAATCAAAAATTATAGTGTTTTTATACCTTTAAAAATGCTCTCAAAAATATTTGTGTCCTTTCTTTTACCTATTTTGGGATTTTCATCAACATGAAACTTGTAATCTCATCAAGATCTACAACGTTCATGTTTTGAGTTTTTCCAAATTCGTCCTCCTTCTATTTCTTCTCGATTTTTCTTTTATTTTTATATTCTGAATAATCCCATTGGGCCACGTAGCTCATTCTGGTTGAGCCACGCAGCCCGTTGTCCTTGCGCCAATCGTTTTCCTCCCAAGACGTATGATCTTCTTTGCGCGCCTCCATCTCAGTCGCTTGTTCTCCTTCCATCCTCTGTCATTTGATCTGCCTTCAGATTTCATCTGGAGCGTGGCCCCCGCTCTCTCCACAACAGTTGGATCACTAGATCCAACGGCCATCTGCACCTTGTTCATAGCCGCACGATGTGCCCTGATCGATTACATCAATGTCGCTCCATCGTGCCCAAATCTCAACCGTTGGAATGCAAGATCCAACGGTCAAGCCTCCATCTTCTACCTACATCCATCCCCTCTCTCCCACGATCTCCTCTTCGCGCAAGTCGCCCCCTTCAAATTTCTCCGACCTCAATAGCCACCTCCTCCACTCTCTAGCCACGCCAATTCCAAGCCACACCCCCCGTCATCCTCGCACGCCACCTAAACTCGATCCTCCCCTCTCCGTACAGTCAGCAAAGCCCACGAAGTCCTCCATCCCATGACTTGCACCTCGTCCCTTCCTCCTTCAAATAAGCTGTCGTCGCCTGCATTTCACCCTGTCCACCTTTACGAGGGCCATGGTCCAGCTTCTCTCCGTCTCCTTGTGACATGGGGAGGTTGGATCGACGATGCGAAGATTGTCGTGGCTACGGTGACGACCCATGGCCATGGTAGGCCATGATCCAGCCCTAAACCAGCTGGCAAGCTACTCGAACCGATCGCCGGAGTCCAGCGAAGACCGGAGCTCTTCTTGGAGCTCAACCCATACCACCCTCGTCAGCCCCGATCTCCAGGTAAGTATCCTCTGTTCCCCTATGCTTTTCCTTCTGGTTTCTTCTAATTAATTAGGTGCCCCTTCTCATTTCCACCCTCAATTGATCATCGCACGAGCTTCACCTCACCTCATTCATTTTTGCACCACATCCCGCCCGCCTTCTCCTATTCTCCATCACCTGACCACCGCCTCTCCACCTGCTCTCCAGGTCACCAGAGACGGAGCTCTGGTTCCCCACTCCTTTGCTCACACAGGACCCACCCCATTCACCTAACACTTGCACGCTTCGGCTAGGACTAACAAATGCAAGTTCAATCCTTCAATGGTCGAAGCTTTGCCGAGGTTGATTTCAAAAGCTCCATCTCCGATCAGCTCCGCTTGTCATGATGCCCTCGACCTCTCCGGTGGTTGACCTGCGTCAAAGCTTCATCGTCGACTCCTCCAGATGCTCCCCGAGCTTCAAACGTCTGATGGAGGCCTGGTGGAGGAAAGGGGAGCTCACCGGAGCCCCGCCAAGTCCGCCGCAAGCGGCGGCATTGAAGAACTCGGCGTGCAGTTGTCGTCTGATCCTCATGATCGGACGAACCATAGGGAGCCACATGTCTTCACCGAGCCTCTGCATCCAGCCTCTAGGTGTGGGGCACCCGAGCCAAGCCAGAGCACCACGTGATGACACGTGGCTTGAGCCTCCAGCCTCGCACCGAACCTCGCACCGACCCCCGGGCCTTCTTCCGAGCCTAGCCTCACGTGCTCAGGTTGCGTGAGAGCTGGGAAAATTGCAGGGGTGCCATGTCTACTTCTTCATATTGCATATAGGTCCTACTAGCTCGTGCCTAGCATGTGTATCTGGGATTATTTGCATTCTAACCTCTCCGGATTTTAATAATTGCAATATAACCCCTATGCATATGGAAAAATTACAGGCAAGGTCTCGTACTTTATTTTAATTACATTTATGCCCTTTCAAGGACCTGTTTGTAATGCTTTTCTCATTATTTTCATGTTTTCTTTACGTTTATGCCCCTGAACTCTTTTGCAAATATCTTGAGCATATGATCTTCGTTTAAGTTGATTTCGATTTCGTTTCGAAGCTTGATTCATTGTCTATCTATTGGCGTTATTTGTTCATTGTTTTAACACTTAAATTCGAATGATTAATTTTAGGTATGAAGTGTCATCTATTTAATGATTATAATGCTATTGGTTAACTTATCAATTAAGTTTGCTCCATGAATTGATCATGAAATTGACTACACTTGTATTGCTCATTGATTTCATCTAGATAGGGCATAATTGCATATCTTTACACTTGCATTATGTTGCATCATAAAAACTAAATAAAAAATGCTTCATCTGTTTGCATTGTTTTTCCTTGCGTGTTGACCTAATAATTATTTATTAATCACTTGAGCCGAGTATTAGGAGTCTAAATAATCACTTAAGAGGCTCCTGTCCCTGAGTTCGACCTTGGACTTGCTCAAGTAAAATAAATTTGACCGCTTGCGTTTAATTGATAAATTAATTAGCAGTTTTTGATCGATCCGATTTTGTCCGACTGCAGCGAAACTCGAATATTAATTTGACATTTTTAAGAGGGCGATATTCGTGGTCCGTCAAATGGCATCATTGTCGGGGACACGACTCATCTTTTGTTTTATTTAGATTTTTTATTATTTGATTAAGTGGTAATTTTTAACCTTTAGGTCATCCATTTCATTTGCATTGTGTTGATAATTCTCTGACATCCATCTAATGTGTGCTTATTATGGCAGGGACCCTTGGCGACCAAGGACACTTGGTAGACATGGAGGCAAGGAGCATGAGCTCCCCGCTGCGAGGAGTCGCGGAAGCACCGTTGGAGAAATTAACGAGAATTAAGGTTTCTCGCATTTTTCATGCATTCATGTAATAATCATCTTTACAGTGGTCCTCGTTTGAAGACTCGTGATTGTAAATGAATGGAGAATATTATGGTTGTGTGGGGTCTGCCACACGTGAGTGTCGACTTAGGATTAGGCACGCGACTCTCTGAGCTACATTTATTTCGTGCCATATGTGTTTGATCGTAGGTACGACATACTAATTTGAGACACGCGTAGACATCGCTTGACTTAGCCAAAATCAAATATGTTCTTTCCCCGCTGATAGAAGCATGCTAGGTATGATTTTCATCGACTTGAATACATATGTGATTTCAGTTCAGTCTTATTTCTCACGAAGAAAGTTAAAGGCACTGCGAGTTTTTTTAGCATAGATCATGATTTTATCGTATGCATCGACTTTTTCTCGACTTCTCTTCCTGGATTGATCACCTAGGATTAAATGGAAATTGGGAATGATCGTTAGATGATGCTTGATTGATTTGTGTTCACGTTAAATCAGTGATAATCTTGAAGCTAAAATTGGGATTGTTAATGCAAGTCGACCAAATAAAATGGAGTAAAATCATTCTGGGAGAGCAACCCCTCTTTACGTAGGATATTTTGATTTGATGTATCTTTAATCCTTGCATAAATGAGAATGAAGTTGCATTTATCATTAATAAAAATGAAAAGATAAGTGACCAACATTTGTTGGTTTCATGTGTGAGTTGGTGAATCAAGAGTGTTGCTTGTTTGATTGAGCCTTGTTTGTAGATTTTTCCAAACCCTCCCATAGATTCTAGGTACTTCATTCATCTCCGAAGATTCATTCATTCACGTGTAAATCCATCATAACCTCTATGTTCTCCTCAGGTCTCTCCAACTACACTTATCCATCTCTTTACTGAGGTTATTCTCATCCTAAGTATATAGGGGACTTGAGTCCCCGTGAATTCCAAACCCATTTAGCCTTCTCTCCGGTACTTAGGTTATTTTAACCTAAGTATAGAGGGTGTCCTCCTCAGTTTCAGTATCTCTTCCTATATCTTAACTTGAGCTATGGCTTTATATCACTTAGTACTATGAGGACATAGCATAAGTTAAGTATAGGGGGGTATACCATATATATTGTATATATACTTTAGCCATACCTCTTATGTTGAAAAATTATGAAAAATTTAATTTTTTTGGGGGCTAGAGTATACATTTTCTGAACTAAGTGGGATAAAGAGTTTTCCAAGTTTGAAAATTTTTCTCCACTATGTTACACTATTTTGAAGAAAATATTTTGACAATGGTTTGAAAAATAGGTTTAACTTGTTTTAAAAAAATGTTTGAAAAATGTTTGAAAAAACCTTTACATATATGTAACACTGTTTGGAAAATCTTTTCAAAATATGTTCAAAAAGGAGGGTATAAATGATGTGTTTGTAAATATTATTTTAAAAGTTATTTGATGAAGGAGTTGGTTTAATCACTGACATTTCCACATTCACACAAGATTAGTGAAGTTCAGGAACACTTGGTTTACGAGGCCTTGAGATTTTGAGTAAACCAGCCTTAGTTATTAGGGTCTTTTGACTTATTTATCCACATTTCCCTAATTTGAAAGATATGTATGCTATATTGCATGCTTAGTCTCTAACCTCAGGAATATGATCACTACCTCACAGACACGAGTACAATTATGATGAGATGAGTTGAAATTTCACTTGAGGGATTGGGATGAGGGATTTGAGTTTGGACCAGATTTAATGATGCTCGAGGATGGGATAAAATCAATGAAGGCTTCATGAAACCTGGGTGTCACCACCTTTAGCCAGTATGAGAACATGGTTCTTATATTATCTCTTGACATTTACCTATGTGTCAGGGTGTGATGAAATAAAAAAAATGTTGATCAGTGTGCGCCAACTCTTGGTAAAAGTAGTGGAGCTAGCCAGAAGCAATGAAAAGAAAATAAATGTTGAAAGAAAAGCTCTCACCATACATAATCAAATATCAAAGAGCTTCCACCAAAGGGAAGCGCTCCCAACCATTTCAAAGTGTCCACTTGAACCACCACTATTAGGACCAGGAGGGTAGCACCAAAAAAGGGCTCTACATCGTAAATGCAAGCATCGATTAGATCAAGGCTGCTCCATCGCGCCCAAATCTCAACCTCTAGATTGCAAGATCCAACAGTCAAGCCTCCATCTTCTACCTCCAACCATCCCCTCTCTCCCACGATCTCCTCTTCGTGCGCGTCGCCCCCTTCCTATTTCCTCGACCTCAATAGCCACCTCCTCCACTCTCTAGCCACGCCAATTCCAAGCCACAACCCCCGTCATCCTCGTGCGCCACCTAAACTCGGTCCTCCCCTTTCCATCCGGTCAGCGAAGCCCATGAAGTCCTCCATCCCACGACATGCACCTCATCCCTTCCTCATTCAAATAAGCCGTCGATGCTTGCATTTCACCCCCATCCACATTTACGAGGGTCACGACCCAGCGTCTCTATGTCTACCTATGACAGGGAGAGGTCGGATCGACGATGCGAAGAGCATCGTGGCTCCGGTGATGACCCATGGCCATGGTAGGCCATGATCCGGCCCTAAACCAGCCGGCGAGCTACTCCAACCGATCGTCGGAGTCCAGCGAAGACCGGAGCTCTTCTTGGAGCTCAGCCCAGATCACCCTTGTCGGCCTCGATCTCCAGGTAAGTATCATTTGTTCCCCTCTGCTTTTCCTTTTGGTTTCTTCTAATTGATTAGGCGCCCCTTCTCATTTCCACCCTCAATTGATCATCACACGAGCTTTGCCTCACCTCGTTCATTTTCACGCCACGTCCCGCTTGCCTTCTCCTTTTCTCCATCACCTGACCACCATCGCTCCTCCTCCTCTCCAGCTCGCCGGAGATGGAGCTCTGGTCCCCCGCTCCTTCTCTCACACGGGACCCACCCCACTCACCTCATACTTGCACACTTCGACTGGGACTAACAAATGCAGGTTCAAACCTTCAATGGACGGAGCTTCGCCGGGGCTTATTTTAAAAGCTCCATCTCAGATCAACTCCCCTTGCCATGACGCCCTCGACCTCTCTGGCGGTTGCCCAGTGTTAGAGCTTCATCGTCGACTCCTCCAGATGCTTCCCCGAGCTTCAGACATCTGATGGAGGCCTAGTGGAGGAAAGGGGAGCTTGTTGAATCCCCGCCAAGTCCACCGTAGGCGGCGGTGACGTTAAAGAACTCGGTGTGCAGTTGCTGTCCGAACCTCATTATCGGACGACCCACAGGGAGCCATGTGTCTTCACCGAGCCTCTGCATCCAGCCTCCAGGTGTGGGGCACCCGGGCCAAGCCAGAGCACCATGTGATGGCACGTGGCTCGAGCCTCCAGCCTCGAACCGACCCCCGAGCCTTCTTCCGAGCCTTGCCTCACGTGCCCAGGTCATGTGAGAGCTGGGAAAATTGCAGGGGTACCCACCGGCTTTTCCATATTACAGATAGGTCCTCCTAGCACGTGCCGAGCATACGTGCATGGGGTTATTTGCATTCTAACCCCTCCGGGTTTTAATAATTGTAATATAACCCCCGTGCATTTGGAAAAATTACAACGAAGGCCCTGTACTTTATTTTAATTGCATTTCTGCTCTTCCAGGGACCTGTTTGTAACATTTTTCCCATTATTTTCATGTTTTCTTTACGTTTATGCCCCTAGACTCTTTTGCGAATATCCTGAGCATGTGATCTCTGTTTAAGTCGATTTTAGTTTCATTTCGAAGCTAGATTCATTTTATATCTATTGGCATTATTTATTTCATGTTTTAACACTTAAATTCAAATGATTAATTTTAATTATTAAGTTTCACTATTTAATGATTTTAATGACATTGGTTAACTTATCAATTAAGTTTGCTCCATGAATTGATCCTGAAATTGACTACACGAGTATTCCTCATTGATTTCATTTGGATAGGGCGTAGTTGCATATCTTTACACTTGCATTATTTTGCATCATAGAAACTAAATAAAAAATGCCTTCTTTTGTCTGCATTGTTTGTCCTTGCATGTTGACCTAGTAGTTATCTATCAATCACTTGAGTCGAGTATTAGGAGTCTAAATAATCACTTAAGAGGCTCGTATTCCTGAGTTCGATCTTGGGCTTGCTCAAGTAAAATAAATTTGACCACTTGCGTTTAATTGAAAAAGCAGTTATTGATTTTTGATCGATCCGATTTTGCCCGACTGCAACGAAAATCGAATTTTAATTTTGACATTTTTAAGAGGGCAGTTTTTGCGGTCCGTCACATGTTAAATGTTTTTTTGAGATGAAAAAGGATGTCACGTTGATGAGACTCCCAACCAAAAAACTTCTATATATTCCTTTTTCACCATTACGTTATATAAGCCAAGAATTACGCATATTCTTAACATGCTCAAGTACACTCTCCACTAAAGCTCTCTCTCCCCAGAAAATGGCATTGTTTTGCACCAATCTCAATGACCACAGAATAGTTATGATCCCAACCAAGACATGCCCAATCGCATGACCTAATTTGTTAGTGGACTCCCAAAAAAACGTCTAAGTCCTCCACCGTCACTAAGCCAATTTGCGTTGTTTCCCAAACATCCTTCGATACATCAGAATCAAAGTAAATGTTTTGAGCGTCTTCCACTGTCATATTGCACCACTGACACATGCCATCAACACTCAGAAAAATTTGGCCCTATGCTCTCCAACATGTTCATCCTCAACAACCATGCTAATAACATAACTCGTAGAGAGATCCTCCATCTCCATAGCTATCTATAATGGTCCAATGCAATCCAACAGGTCAAAAACTATCCTAATGCGGAAAGCCATGTATGTTTTCTGCAATGCCCATCAACCCATGTCCACAAGTTTGGACTCTCCACCAGTACATCAATCAGCGACAACAACTCTTCAACCATATAAAGATATGCACGAAACCAAGGCTACCACCCATTAGCCTCCATGCTCTCCCTGATGAAACAAATCCCATCTACTGCCAAATCAAATAGATGCGAAAAGCAGATTCTAAGTACACCTTGCCCGGTCCAATCATCCATCCAGAATGAAAAGTACGACCATCCCAAAGCAGTTCTCATGAGTGGGGCAACCCTAGGGAGCACATAATATATGCCCCTCCCAAATTTTGAGGGCATGCTCACCCTAACATGCACCGAGAGATCTAAATTGACCCTCTAAATAAATATGAATCATATTGTATAGCAAATACGAGCCACCACAACAAATGCGGGTATCCAACTCCGCTAAGTGTGCATTATTGATTTCCTTCAAGCTCAAAATGCCCAAGCCTTTATATTCCTCTAAGAGCATCCATCTTCTCCAACTGAATAGAGGAAATCCCTTTGCCTTCCTTGATGATGACCAAAAGAAATCTCCTCATCAATGCCTTAAGTCTTCCCCTCACCACAACCAGAAGAAGACACATCAGAATAAAGAAAATCATTTCAACGATTAAGACCGCCTTAAGAAGCTCCTTACATCCACCTCAAAACAAACGCGTGGTCAGCCATCCAACCAACTTTTATTCCATCTTATCTATCAAAGGAATCCTCTCAACCTATCTCATTTTCCCATCAACTAAAGGCAAACAAAGGTAAAGAATTAGGAGCAATGATGAAATCGTGTTTAATCCGCCTTAAAATTGAAAATTGAGCTAAATTCTTCGATAAATATAACCTTCCATGCGTCAGTATCAATATTTCATAAATTCATTCTTATGAAAATAAAAACATATTTTATCCCTCAAAAATCACTAAAAATATGCAAAGCAAAAATAAGGAAATAGGAAAATAATAGAATACAAATAACACAAAAGTACCCAAACTTCAAACCTTTTTAGTTATTTTTATACAATATTGATTAGATTTATTTCTTTTGCAATAATTCGATGAAGATGTATAGAAAAATATTAAAAAATAAAAAAATATCACTGTAAAATAATTGACAAATCACAAATGAAATTAGTCCAATTTCCGACTATGCATGCATCCCAAAATTTATATATGGAGCATACGAAGTACATTCACTCAAATTTACTTTTAAAGTTTGTCACTTAAAATACTTTGAATTAAAAAAATAATTTGAAAGTGATTGGGATTATTTGTTAAATGTCAGTTTCGGGCTCCATATTTGAACTTGTTTAAAGCCTTTTCTTTAGTTTACACATACTTCATTTTAACTCTTTTTTTCTTTGTTTCAATTCTATTTTATTACTTGCATACGATACTTATCTTTAAAATATAAAGTTGACTGAAAATTATAAAACTAAATGACAACAAAAAGTGTGTTTTTCTATTCTTGTCAATTTTACATGTATTCTATGTAAATTATTATTTATTTTTTTATTTCACGGAACTAAAAATCAACAAAAATATATCCAAGTAACTTATTCTATCCATTACTATGATAAAACATAATATGATGTTGTTATTAATAATAAAAAATCAATTTTTATATACCTAAAACATATAGTTTTGTTGTTTATCTTTAGTTTTAAGTATTTTTGGGAAAACTTTCTTTCGTAATCTTTTAGATACACTTATTTTGAGAAAATGTTTTTTTTAGTTTTTTTATTTTGAACCATCTTTTTACTTTTTTTTATCTATTCTCCACTTTTCCTTCCCTTTTTGTCTGTTCGTCCATGCAGATCATTTTAATCACATTGACCCACACTTTCTTTCACCTCTATGTCGTTAACACTCCCACCATACTCATTTCCTATTAGACAATACCCCTACCACACAACTTCTTCCCCCTTTGAGAAAATTGACTACAGTCAACTATATCTTCCCCACTCATTTTGGTGAAAGATCAACCTACCTCTTCACTTCTCCCCTCCTTGGTTTCTCACCTCGATGAGTCTGGTTCCTCCTTCGACATCGAATGACCGCCTTGACACCGATGCCATTCAGAGCACATAGACTGCCTTACTCTATCCTCATCGATCCATAGCCCGCATTAACCAAGCCAAACCCCAGATTTCAAATTCCTCTGTTGTAACCAAATCTTCACCGCTCCAGTTCCTTTACCCATCAGAGGTGACAATTCTAGCTGCCACATCGAGCTACGATGGGTGGAGGAATAAGGTTAGGCGAGATCCCTTGGTACCCACCATTGTAGCTCAATCACATAAAAGCGTGCTCGAGCTCTCTCCTCTATGACGGAGAAGACAAACCAAGATTGAAAATCTAACGCTCCATCCCAAGCAAACGTAGGACCCATCTTCTTGTGTTATTACTTGTCTCCATCTTCTTCACGTCTTCGTCGACTTTCTTATTCTTTTATTTATTGTTTAAAACCCATATACCCATATTCAGCAACTCTTCCCTTCCTCCGATCACCACCTACACATCTTGCTTGTCGTAAGTATAATCGCTTCTTTACCATTATTCCACAATCCCCCTCACTAGCGATGATGACAGAAACTTCTACACGGGGGTGCAAATTGCTAGGCATTATTTATATAGTGTAAATCATATAGTTGTTAGTGTTTGGGTTGCGTAAATAGTTGACACTATATTTACAAGAAATTTCACATAAATGCCCATGTAAACTTGCAATTCCACATGAATACCATTACAAACATTGTCGTAATAAAAAAGTTCCTTACAAAATTATTCACTTCACATAATTACTCTTTTATTAATGTGATGTAAAATAATTCCATTAAATCTAACTTTTTAAAATAAATAATGATATATGATGGAGGGAGTCTATACCAAGATGTGTACGTGTTTATGTCTGTGTATGATAAATCTGTGATTTATCATCATATCTTTCATTTATTATCCGTCTTACTTAAATTATTCAATAAGATTGGGCTTAATTCATTGACATTAACATCTAACTCTATGTATATAATTAACCCCTAATTATTGTATATAAATAATCCTATTAATGTACATTTATTTATGTGTCTCATTAAATACTAAAAATCATATAAAAATTAGATTAACGTTGTACATATTTGTTTTGGTATTAGTTACAACTTAAAAATATAAAAAATCAAAAAAGAAATTAAAACAAGTATTTTTAATTACTTAAAAATACTTCCAAAATTTTATCTATGTATAAATTACATCTTTGACTTTGTGTTCCACATGTACATATTCCTTTTTATTTTTTCTTTGATTTTCCTTTTCTATTTTTCCTATTGGACCACATGGTGCCTCCACCTCCAACCACATGGCCCGGTCTTTCGACACCACCCACACCCTTTTCTTATCATCTTATCATATCGATTAGATGGTGCTTGGCCTTCCACGTGTGCTTCACCTTTCAACCCTCTGATCATATGATCAGAGTGCATCATTGCCACCCATTTTCACCCTTCTCTCAGTCGTTGGATCGTATGATCCAACGGTTGAGACCTGTCGTCTACCTACAACCGCTCCCATGGAGTGACGTCAACCTTCACAACCACCCATCTTATCCATTTTCCCCTAACTGCTTCACACCTCCTATCCACCTCAATCAACCTCATAGGTCTTGCCCTAACTACCCTCTTCCATGCAAGATCCCTAACCTCTTGTTCCATCTCACGTCCCGCAATGGGGAGGTGGTTGAACTCTCAACCACAACCACTTGGAAATAACATCCACTTCTTCAAATACTACACCATCGTCGCATGTGAGCGCAATCCACCATTTCACATGTCAAAGCTTAGTCATCCTCCTCCTCCCGTGACAAAAGAGCGAGGCTAGGAAGGGCGAGGCTTAGGTGTTGACCCATGGCCACTCAGGCCATGCCATGGCCTCGTTGACGGATGTTTGAACTTCTTGGTAGGATGACCAGGTTAAGTGATGACCGGAGGCTCTTTTTGAGCCTCACCCTAAGCCCAACACCTCGCCAACAGTTCTCTTCAACTCCAGGTAATGCAGATATTGCCTTTTGTTTGTTTGCGCTTATTTTTCATGTCATGTACAACCACCCTCACTCCCAATCCCAGAGGCTCCCTAGATTCATCGTGCATCATAGATGCACACAAAAGAAGCTGTAGACCACCTCATCCTCACCGTCAGAACCCCATACACCTCGAGTCCTTCCTCCTCCAGTCATGGCAGAGGAACCCACTAAGGGTCTTCATCTTCTTCGCACGCAGGCCCTCTACTCACCCCCAGCACACACATACTTGCTTTGCTTTGCCTCTAATCCTTGCAGGTATCGAGAGTTGTTCAATGGATGGAAGCCTTAGAGAAGCTCCATTCTAGAGCTCCACCTTCAACGAGGCCTCATCGTTCTAGTCGCCAACCATCTCTAGACCTTCCTCTAGCCTCCAGCTCCTTTGCGAGGCTCCCAGGAAGCTTCATCGAACTTCGGGCTAATCATCGGAGCAAGGAGGAGGAGGATAGACTTCGTCGGAGTTCTCTTTTCGTTGCAGCCATGGAGGAGGAGGAGGAGGCGACGTAGACCAACGCTTACCATCCAATCTCTTGATAGAAAGACCCTCGTTCCTCCAATAGTTCAAACCAGACATACCATGCTCGGTGGGATCGAGCCACCTCCGAGGCCCCTCGAGCTAGCTACATGGCTCGAGGCACCTATTGCCACCCAAACCTACCTCGAGCCTCTCAATGCGTGGGGAGCATGTGAGTGCATGGTAATTTGCAGTCAAAGCCATAACACTTCTTTAAGTTGCACTCAGGTCCATTCCATGCACATGTAAGCCACGTGTGGGGGAGGAAATATTACCAAGAACCCCTATCGGGTTCCCAAAATTGCACTTGTGCCCCCACACAGTAGAACATTTATAGATCCAGCTTTAGTTAATTGTTAGTATGTCCCTGGAAGAACTGAAATGCATTGTTTGTATTTATTTTCTTTATGTTTTTTTGCATTTGTTCCTTTGGACTATTTCCTTTATAACTTGAGCATATGAATTTGGTTTTCAGTGATTTAAATTCCATTGTGATGCTTGATTATTATCTGCCTAATGGTATTGTTTATTTTATGATTTGGCTCTTGAAACAATATGATTTAATTAGGGATAGAATGTGTCATTTGTCTGTCATTTAACTGTCATGGAGTGAACTTAGACATATTTTTATGCATCAGATGAATCTTGAAGTTAATTATATATGTAGTGCTCAATTAATTGATCATTTTAGGGGCATGTTTATGCATATACCTTTGTTTGCATTGCATCACATTTTTGTATAATTTTATTCTTAAAATAACTTGCATAAAATCACACTAAAATGCACTTTCTTCGTATGTTTATGTTTATGTTTTACATCATTTCGTATGTGCATTATTGACCTAGATAATTTAATGATCACTTAATCTATATATTGGAATTTAATTATTCACAATGATAGCTCGTGTCCCTGAGTTTGACATGGACTTATCCATGTTACAAATATTTAACCGAGCCACTCCTCGCGGAGATATCCGGCTCGGTTCTGATTAATGCGTATCTGGTTGTACGACAATTCAACACTATTAGCATAGCTAGATACACGCTCGTCAGATGGCGTAGTTGCCGTGGATACGACTTCATCTTCATGACTAGTTAGATTTTGATATTTAAATTAAGGTGATTATTATGATATTTAGGTCAACATTGTGTTTTATGAATAGTTTGCATTATTTTTATGATGTGTGTGTTACTTATTTATTTTTTATGATATATATAATGTAACATCTGAAATCAATTAAAGCTGAATCGACTTGATTAGGGTCCGTATAACTCTATAAATTTATTAATCAATATTAAATAACCTAAATCGATCAGTTGGTCGTGAATCAAAAGTCATTCGGGTGAAATCAACCAAAAATCAATCGCATCGTAATGCATGTCCAAAAAGTTGTAATGTGAAATTGGAAACCGCAAAATAAATCGAGATCGTCATTAAATCTAATCTGACAAAACAAGATCAACAGAATCAACAGTTTGTCAATCAAAGGTCATTTGATATTTTAATTTCATAGAATTTAGATCCAAACCGAAACCGTATCTCAAAAATTTCGGGCATGCAAACCCGGTCTAAAATATCAATAATATACTCGTTTTGATCATCGTCCAGAAACGGTCAAAACGAGATGTTGCACATACAAATCGAAGACTTGAGGTGCGAGTACGATCAATTTAAGTGTGTCAAGTAAAGAGAGTTTTTGTAAAATAAATAAATAAAATAAAATAAAAATTATTTTAAAACAGTTACAAAGAACACTGTTATGTACTTTTCCAGAAAAAAATAATATATATAATAAATTTGGGAATTAATATACAATATAAGTTTATGACTTCATATATGATGTCATTATAAATGATATCATTAGTGACATCATTTTGATGATGTCATATATGTGTATAAAAAAGATTTTAATTTAAGAGGAAGGTTCATAGAAGGAACCTCCCCCTCCCTCCTTTCTCTCTCTATCCCTCTTATATATTCCAAGTTTCCAACGAAACCTCTACCTCCCCATTTCTTTCCCAAATCCATCAAGGAGCAAATTTCCATTTCTTCTTTCTTGAGTTGCTTCGGCAGTCCCCATTTGCTGCCTGCTGATCAAGTGGCTGAGAGATGCTACTGCCTTCTTTTTACAATATCTTGCTACTCCAAGGACAACCTAAGGACTGAAGCATTTTCTTCTTCTTCTTCCTCCTCCTCTTGTTGTCCAACAGTTGTAGAAGCACTTGCATGCAAGTTTTAAGGTCTAATTAGGTACAATTCCCCCTCTTTTTGCTGCCATACATGGGTTTTCACAATTGATCCTTTTTTGTTGGGAGAATAAGATTATATGTCAGGAAATTTATTTCTAAAAATTAGAATTTTAGACTTGAAATTAATTCCATGAATGTACTGCTTACAATAATTACTATAGATGTACTTTAAAAAAAATAAAAATTTAACTAAAGTTACTTTCCAGTTTGTGCAGGTTATTAATTTGCAATAGTTAAATTTATATATATTAGGATGAATTAATACAGATTGCTTGTTTAGACAATTGTAAATTTTGAGAATACAAAATACACACACACATCTGATCCCTGTAACCTTTGAATGTATTCAGTGGTTATTTTAATTCTAAATTATTAAAGCCCGCATTATGGTTTTCTAAGCCATGCACTGATGTTCTGTTTGTACATTTTATTATATGATTTTTGATTGCATATAAAAAAGATAATGTATATTAAAAAAATCTCTATCAAAAGTCATTGATATTAGTTTAAGTCGTAAATAAACATTTGGAGGTTGCCTGATAGTTTCACAAATGATTTGAAAATTTTGTGCCTAATTAAAGACCCGTGTCTGAAGAAGTATTTTTGGGACATAAAGCTGATCATGGAGAAAGTTTCAATGGTTAATACGATGAGAGTTATGAGAGGAAATTTTAGCCTGCACAAATTGTTTTATAAATAAAAAATATATCTTAATAGTCATCGGCTTTTGTTTATAAAAGGAGGGCTGGGTAAGTTTAGAGAAATATTATTTAGTATGTTTATTCAAAATGAATAAACTGTGTACGATGATATGAATAGGCCACCAAGATTGTTCCATTTTTATTTAAAGAAGTATCTTAGAGATCATGTTTGGTAGAGGCACATGCCACCTAAACGAAGCACATGACACCTAATTGGGACCATCACTCTAATATCATGCTTTAGTCAGTTCGATCCATTCAACCAATTACACTGCCTATCTTTAGTACTGAAGCTAAATGAACAAATGATCAGTACAAAACCAATTATAGACCTTCTTTTATCTACTTCAACATAATTAGTCTCAATAGATCGAATAAAGTCGACTTGAATTATACCAACTTGCAAAGCACTATCTGATGCAAGTTACATGTACTTTAATACATACTTTACTTTTTACTAATATCAATTGCTTGAATAAGCTTTGTGCTATCCAATCATATTGACAGTATGAATAGTATCTAGGTTGAGCATTGGATTGTGCTAAGAACAATTGGGAATGATCATTAATTTTATTAGCACAAGCTTGGCATAGTATGGGAGAAATAGACAATATAATTGGCATATGACTATGTCGACTACTCTTCTAACTACTGATGTGAGTGACTAATAGATTATGCATAAATAATGAGTGGTAGAATCCCTATGTCATGTACTACAAGCAACACAAGCTAACATAGACATTGAATTGATGAATCAAGTAAAAGATGGTGAATAATTGATGGTTGTAAATTGTGCCAGTCATGATGAACCTTACACTTGACCATGCGAGGGTGCAATGACCTTTAGCTGGGCGGAGGAAAGGAAGCCCGGTTAGGGCAGCAACCACCAAGTGCACGGGTCTAGGATCCCAGTCTTTTCATAGTATTTATGCGAACTCGTAATGTTTTTACGCCTCGTTGGGATCCCGACTTTTGACCATTCGGGCTCGTCTAGAGTGACTTTTCCGAAGATCTCTCTCACTCGGCTCAATGACATAGTTTTGGAGTAGACCTATCCCTCTATTGGACCACATTTCCAATTAGAGGGTGAGACAGAAGAGTCTCTTAGGAGACTTCCTCACCGCTTGAGTTTTGGTTACTTTCCGCCAACATGCTTGGCGATGCTATATATGAATCATTTATATCTAAATCTGAATCATCTACAACCACATTTGAATCAGTTACAGTTGGAATTGGAAAAGTTACAATTGAACTCGGAATGAAACATATTGGATTTTGGCTAAAAGATGAAATCAATTGTAAGTTGTGTTGGTTAGAGTTGTTTATAATTAAGTTAGTGGATGTGTTGGGAACTTAGTCAGGATGCATTACACCCCATCACATGCCTACGAAGGAACCTCAACCCTAAGGCACTCTTCATGCCTTAGAGTCATAGTGTGAGGTCACACACAGACCAATACCACAAACTATCCATTAGGCTTGAGAAGTTAGATAAAATCAAGAATCAGTTCAAAACCTCATCGTCCCCATTTTAAAAATCCATATATAAGATCTCTAAATAACAAGAGATTAATAGATATGCATATATTTGTGTCATTAACCACGATATAAAAATATGACAATGAAAGATAATGGGTAAAAATTTGAGACATTCCTTCAAGGTAGTTTGAAAACCTTTTTCATAACAAGTAGTTGTAAATTTTTAGTTGGTTATGCCTTACTACTTGTTTCTTTTGCAATCACCTTAAAATGCCTGCTTGTTTTAATAGATTTTTGGAAAGTATCATCACTCGCTGATGTCTCTTGTATCTTTCATGCATGGCAGACAAGCAACCTGCAACTCAGTAGTTGGTTAATGATTCCAGATATCCGCTGCTATTCTAGACAATACAGTTACTTTTGCCACCATTTAGTTCATTTATGATGTCAAATACTTTTCTTTCTCTTCTGTGTATTTTTTGGATACATATATATAATATCAGCCCCTTTTGTACATGTTGTAAATATATAAAAAATTATAAAATGAAATGTTGGTGGCACTTGTTGTTGTTGGTATTGTGGTTGTTATATTGATGTTGAATGTCATTGTAGAAACACAAAAAATTTCCCGTATTTTCATGTAACTTGTGCGATCTTTTAGGAATGTAATACCGTGAATGTATTGTAAATGAAAGTAGAAGTTCTAGTATGAGAACTAGTAGTAATGGCAATGATTTTAATATAAGGGGAAGATCTAATGATCTTGATATAAATAAAAAATACAGGCATTTATGGGTTCAATGCAAAAATTGTTATGGATTAAATTATAAAAAATTTTTTAGATCAAAAATGAATATTTGTGAACAATGTGGATATCATTTTCGGAATGGTTTGTGGATTCCGAACAGCTATAGTGACCGAACCTAATAAGATAGCAATTACGACCCATGAAGTGATAAGTACTTGAGCATGTACTTGTAAACCCCCTATTTGCCAATATAAATGTTGGCCTACTTCTACAGAGATGGTGCGATTTGATTTTTTTCTTGTTTTTTTAGCCCTTAGTCTTATGAGAAAGAGACATGATTCAAGATAGAAATAAAAAGGATTATTGAAATAAAGCTACGCTTGTTGAAGGTGAAGTTTGTAGATGTAACAATTCCTTATGGATTTCACATCTAATTGAATTGTATGAATATGATCAAAATTTTTTATGAATTGTTCTATTAGAATAGTAGAATAGAATAGAATAGTAGAATAGAATCCAGCGATTCATACTTTCAAAAAATCATTCACATCTAATCATTAGCTTTTGTGGTAGGGCCCGCATCGACCAAGGACGCTTGGGAAATGCAAAGGAAAAGGGTCGAGAGCTTCCGATGTGAGGTACCATAGATGCATTTTTTGAATAGCAAGAGATTTAATTAGATTGTTGTTGCATTCATTTGTTATCCATATATGTAGTAATTGTCTCTGCAACAATCCTCGCTTGAGGACTCACAATTGTAATTGTGGACTTGGACTTTATTCTTTGTGTGTTGAGCATGTTTCACCCCTTACCCG
Source organism: Ottelia alismoides (assembly GCA_037367405.1). Classification (NCBI taxonomy): domain Eukaryota; kingdom Viridiplantae; phylum Streptophyta; class Magnoliopsida; order Alismatales; family Hydrocharitaceae; genus Ottelia; species Ottelia alismoides. The sequence continues at coordinate 138,306 of JAZKJV010007814.1, read as the reverse complement.
AGTGGCCTCAACTCGAGTGCCCGACATTAGGACTAAGCATGCATCTCTTAGAGCTATCTTTAGGAAATATCTCCACGTGCTTGATCGTAATGTAGGACACAATAATAAGCATTTATTGAGATTCACATCATATCAAAAGATTCATGACACACATAAACATCGTTCTATGTAGCCAAAATTAACTAAATACTTCTCTGCTAATAGTAGCATGTTTAGGATGCGAATTTCTTGACTTGCATGCATTTAAGGTAGATTTTATATTCACTCTTGCACTTGCATGAAGAAAGCTGGATGCACCGTGAGTATTTCTCTCTCGAACATGCATCATGATTTCTGTTTGCATCGACTTTTCTTGATACTCAAATCTTGGTATACAACTTAGGAACTAATAGGAACCAGGATTGGATGGTAGATAGTGATTTTTTGCTTGGTCACATTAATCTCAATGATTATGTAAGAGCTTAAAATTGAGACTGATAAAATGCAAGTTTGTCTTAATAAAATGGAGTAAAAATCATTTTGTATTTATGAGAGAGCAAACCCTACATTTTACCCATGTATATTAAGCATGTTGAGAGGTGAGGATGCATCCTTAGGATAGTGCCCAAAACCCATATTAAACATGTGCATAATGGACTCATACCTTGGATTATCACCAATAAAATTGACAACATTAAATAACCAATACCTATTGGTCTTTATGTGTGAGTCGGCGAATTTATGGTTCTTTGATGATTGGCTTGAGCCTTGATTGTGATTTCTTTACAATCACTCCCATAACCCTAAAGACTCCATTTTCCATCTTCTAAGACTTATTTCATCATTAGAGATTCACTTAGCCTAACTGATAGTGTCCCAATCCCTCCATCTTTAGCTCCATATTCTACTACTTAAACTACTCTTCAGCCTAAGTATAGGGAGAACCAAGTCCATCTCTGATTGTTCATCTCAAGTCTCTTCGAATTCATTTGACATCTTTCTACTTAGGCTCTTCTCAGCCTAATTATAGGAGGGGACATGAGTCCCCATCCACTTATATTCATTTCTCATCAAACCCTCTTCTTGGCCCTCTTCTTATACTTAGGTTATTTTTAACATAAGTGGGGGGGGGGGGACCTGAATCAGTTCCCGCATGTCCTCTTGCATTTAGGATGAGCTATGGCTTCATATCACTTAGTGCTATGAGGACATAACGCAAGCTAAGTATAGAGGGTGTACCATATATATTTCCTATATACTTTAGCCATAACTTATATCTTCAAAATTTTCAAAACTTTTTATGCTAAGGGTACAGTATCATTTGAGATGATTTTGTAGAAATAATTGTAAATGATTTGAAAATGTTTATAATTATGTGACATTATCTTTGAAAATTGTTTTACAGTGGTTTGAAAAATGGGGATTTTATTTTTTTTGAAAATCATTTGTAAACTTTTTGGAAAATCTATACTTATATAATATAGTTTATAAAATATTTTCCAAATATTTTTAAAAATGAGGGTGTAAATGAGACTAGCATATGTTTTGTAAATAATTATAACTTTATTCAAAAAATAAAAAAATCACAAAAATACTAACCAAATGAATTGGTGTAATCCTTGACACTTCCACTATCACATAAGACTTGATGATTGAAGAACACTTGGTTTATGAAGTTTTAAGATTCAGAGTTAACCAACCTTAATCATTACGATCCTAGACTTAATAAGTTACACTTCTCTAGTTTGAAAGATATATGTGTTATATTGCATACCACATCTCTACCATAAAAAATGACCCTCACCTTACATGCACTACTACATATATGAAGAGATGAGTTAAGGTTTCACTTGAGAAACGTGGATTTGAGATTTGAGTTTGGACCCGATCTAATAATGCTCGAGGATGGGACAAAATCGATGAAGGCTTCATGAAATCTGAGAGTCGACAACATTAGCCAATATGAGAACAAGTTCTTATACTATCTTGTGATACTTACCTAAGTGACAGGGGTGTGATGAAACCTAATAAAATGTTGACCAATGTGTGCCAACTTGGTAAAAGTAGTGGAGCTAGCGATGATAAAAGAAAAAGAAAGAGAAAAGGAAATGAAGAACTCTTACACTACGAAGACAAATTCAAAGAGCTTTCACCAAAGACGAGCACTCCCAACCTTTCATAGTGTCCACTTGGACCAAACATTTTAGGCTTTTATGAGTCAGGCTAGCACCCGAAAGGGCTGTACATCGTATAGTGGTACAAGTCTGTGTGTCGGAGGTATATTAGATACTTAAAAGAGACACACCTGGTGCATTACTAGGAAAACAAGTGCAGACGACTCAACACTCTCTTTGATGGTCGCACTGATCAACACCAAAAAAATACATGTGTTGAGTTAATAAGGTACTCGAGAGGCTTCTTATTCCAATAAGAGGGAGAGAAGAAAAGACATCAACTTATGCCCTCCATCAGCTAGCCTTCTATCTTCACTTTCAAGTCTGACGACTAAAGAGGCGATGGGTTGAATGCAAGAAATGATCTAATTCCCTAGTGTTGATGATTGGGTCTTGAGGAAAGTCTCTTGGACTAAAACTTTGAGTGACGCTTCAACTCTACTCTTATAAATACAGCCTACTCTAAATGTCATATCCTTATGTTATATGTATACAAAGAGAGTCTGAAAATTAGAGAAGTTGGATACCTTTTGACTAGAGCTTGGTTCATCTTAGAAATTTAGGATCATTAAAACTAAGGATTCTTAACGAATCAAGTCTTGTACATTCACATGCACATTCAGGGATTAATCCAACTTATTCATTATTTATTTGCTCGAGGACTAGCAAGGTTTAAGTATAGGGTGGTGATAAATCCATGATTTACCATCATATCTTTCATTTATTATCCCTCTTAGTTAAATTATTCAATAAGATTGGACCTTTATTCATTAACATTAACACCTAACCTTGTGTATGTAATTAACTGTAATTATTTTATATAAATAAACATAATAATGTACCTATACTTTTGTGTTTCCTTAAATATTAAAAATCACATAAAAATTAGATTACTGTTGTACATATTTGTTATAACATTAATTACAAATTAAAAATACAATAATCACAAAAGAAATTAAAAAGGGTATTTTTAATTACTTAAAGATACTTCCAAAATTTTATCTATATAAATGAGATATTTTGACTTTGTGTTCTACATGAAACTTGTAGATCTTGAAAAGATCTATAACTTTCATATTGAACACATTTTCATTTGAAGCAAGTACATATTTCTTTTTATTTTTTTCTTTCTATTTTGTGTTTTTCTATTTTTTTCTACTGGATCACATGGCGCCTCCACCTCCAGCCATGTGTCCCAACCTCTCCACACCACCCGTACCCCTTTCTCATTGTCTGATCATCTTGATCAGATAGTGATTGGCCTTCAATGCATGATTCACCTCTCAGCCCTCTGATCAGATGGTCAGAATGCATCATCACCACCAATTCACACCTGCTCTCGACGGTTGAAACCTGTCATCTACCTCCAACCGCTCCCATGGAGCGATGTCAACCTTCACAACCACCCATCTTACCCAGTTTTCCTAACTGCTTCACACCTCCTCTCCACCTCATTCAACCTCCTAGATCTTGCCCTAGTTACCTTTTTCCACGCAAGATCCCTAAACTCATGCTCCACCCCATGTTCCACGATGGGGGGGCGGTTAAACTCTCACCTGTAACCACCTAGAAATTACCTCCACTTCTTCAATACTATACCATCGCCGCTTATGCATATGGTATACCATTTCACGAGTCAAATCCTAGATGTCATCCTCTTGTGATAGAGGAGCGATGTGATGGCCCGAAAAACCCCCAAGACTCGGGTGAATAAAATAGATCAAGGGTCATTGCAACCCGGATCTCAGAGACAATTCGGATCAACAAGAAAATATGAGATCAGACCACCAAAACAAGATAAAAATCAAAGAAACTCAATAGTGGCCCTGGCTATTAGATTAGCCTGATATAGCGACCAGGGTCGGACTCAGGGAGCACGTGATGGCCTCGCGGCCTACGAAGTAGTCAAAAATGAAAACAAATAAAAGAAATTAATTTTTAGTGGGTTTTCAATATTTTTTTTATATTTTTTTGGATTTTTAAAATAATAAAGAAAATAAACAATCAAGGAAACAAGCAACTATCAACAATTATTTAACTACTCAAAATTAGTCCAAAATTTCAAACAAAAATATTTTTATGTTTTTTTATATTTTTTTTATGTTTTGGTTAATTTTTGGTATTTTTCTGATTTTTATAGAATTTTATAAAAAAGAAACAAGACAGATAATGCAAGACACTGTCCAGTCAGGCTTCTACAACCATTTAAAAATGCTAAATGGTTGTTTCAAGGCCTGGAGGTAATTTTCCTGTAAAGATGAAATATAAGGAAAAATTAGGCACTTGATTTATTATTTTTGGATTTTTCAATTATTTATTAGAATTTTTCTAAGTTTTTCAATGTTTTTTAATTTTTATAATTTGTATAAGTCCAAAAATGACCAAACTTGGTCACAAAATCAAACACAACAAAACACACCAAATCTAATTTTTTGTAATTTTTGGAAATGTTTTTATATTTTTTTGTGAATTTTAAAGCTGAACAGTAAGAAAAATAGATGTTTTTGAATTTTTAAAAATAACAAAAATGCTCAGAAATGTACCCAAAAATTAGAGAAAATTTTACACAGTGGCAGGAGCCACGTGTCCAATTTCACCGAATTTGGGTTAATTTTGTTATTTTATTAAAATAAAAAATGAACAAACAGTGCACAAAGACCTATCTGTAAGGAAAATAAGTTCCAAGGGCCTAGAAATAACAAGGCTGGAAAACTGAGGGCCCAAAATGTAAAATGCCCCGAGGCCCACGCACGATACACGTGACTCAAGCCTGGAAGGACCAAAGTGTCATTCCTATCTTAAAAGATGCAAACAATAATACACAAAGAACACAGGATAGATCATGCAATTTCACCAAAACTCATGTGTCGACGCACGTGTCCATCATGTACAGGGGTAAAAATGCAAATAAGACAAACAACAGGGTCCTCTATGCAAAATAACCAAAATAAAAACAACTACTAAACGTATTTACAGAACTAAATATTAAATGCAAAAACTAAAGGGGCCTAAGAGCAATTACCCCTTATTATATGCCGAGGGCTAGATGGGCGCCACGTGTGATATCCAACGGTCAGGGGGGGTGGCGCCTCAACGAAGGACTGCGGCTCGGATCTGACGGTCGAGGCTCAGCCACGTGGATGATCGGACGTCTCCTGTGCACTGTGGCTAAACCTCGCTGATCTGACGGTTTAGATCCATCCTCTGATGATCGAACAGCTGGTGCTGCTCCTCAAATGGACGGCTCGATGTGAATCTGGAGCTGGAGGGCTGGATGGACGGTCGGGGAGGATCCACGAAGAACAGATGGCCGGCGAACTTCGCCGGCCCAGTGCGCGCACGGTGGTCCTCCTCTGAGGCTACTCATGATCGGAGAAGATGCGCCTGGACCTCACACGTCTGAAGAGCCCCTCCGATGGCGCAACGGAGCTCCGGAGAGCTCAGGCGACGCCGGCGGAGCTGGAGCTGCTGCTCCTGAACGTCAAGCCCTCAGATTGGCTCGTCTTGACCTGCAAAGCAACACAACAGACTCCTGGGTCGAGGGCAAAGTGCCTCGACCCGGTTAGCGGTGGTGGGGATGATCGGTGCGTCGAGATGGGGAAGCTCCGGCGAAGCGACGTCGGTGGAGCTCCAATCCCAGTTCCTTTGCGAACTGGGTTGAATGGTTGGGCGGAGAAGGTGCGTGAGGGGAGTGCGAAGGTGTGGGTCGAATCCGATGATCGAGACGTGGACGAGGGTGGTCGGAATCGAGGGTCGTCGGCGATGGGACGATTTGGGCGTAAATGAAAATCAGCGAAAGGGGGAAAGAACTAGGGATACCTGATGGAAGAGGTCGACTGGGAATGAGCCGATGAAGCTCTAGGTCCTATCCTCGAGGGATGTCGATGCCCGAGGCTCGAGCACCACATCTGGGCGGCGCACGGCGGCGCTATGTCGCCGGATCGATGGTCCGGTCACCCTCTCCTCGCTGCAACACCACCGGCCGACTGCTGTCACTCAGGTGGAGATGATGGAGGTCCTGGTGTGGAGAATGCACGAGCCAAAGATGCGTAAAGGAGCGGCGGAGCTCATACTATATATGCCTAGGGGTCCGGCTATCTGGGAGTCGGGCGAGAAGCTCGGAGCGCGGATCCCAAGAACCTCTGCCGGGCGTGGATCAGGGATGACTAAGGAGCAAATGGAGCCCGGGTTTCACGGGTTTGGGTGTCGGATTGAGTGGGGATAATATCGAGAAATCGGGTTATGGGCTCGGATCCGGAACTCTGTGGTCCAAGGGGGGGGGTTGACCGGGGGGTCAACATCCCCCGTGGACCAATCAGAAGAGGCCATGTCATAAATGATTTGAAAATTCGAAATAAAATAGAAAATGGCCGAATTATTAAAAACTCAAAACATAAAAAATGTTTATTTTTTATAAACTATTTTTTTTGTGATTTTTAATTATTTTTTTTAAAATAAAAATAAAGTATGTACAATATAGTATAATATACATAGGTATATACAATATAGCTTTTTAATTTTTGATTTTTAATTAATTATTTTAAACATTTTTATTCCCATTTTATATTTTATTTATTTATAAGATAAAATTTGGAATATTTTGATATTTTTATTTTATTTTTATTACTTATGTAAAAGGGTTAAATGAATAGATATATACATTTATATACATGGTATATTTACAATGTTTCTTTTGATTTTTAATTTTGCTCTTTTTATTTTAATGTTTGTTTTTATAGTTTTTATTTTATTTATTTACATAATAGGATATGTAATATATACAAATTTTTATGGAATTTAATTTATTTATTTACAAGGTGAAATAAATAGAGAAAAGGGGGTCTATGTACATGATGAATATACAAGTGAAGAAGACATTTTTATTTCTTTTTATTTTTCTAATTTTTATTTTGATTTTGTATTTACAAATATTTACAAATATATACAAACCCATTTTATTTTATTTTTAGAGGAAAATATTTTTATTATATTTACTGGTATATTTACACACATGTGCTTCCTTATCTCTCTCTACTTGGGTTTTTTATGCGGTCAGGCCCATGCTGAGCCCTCCCTTGGGATTAGGTTGCTCAATATTTATTCTAAATATTTCCCTCTTTTTCTTTTGTATCTTTATTCTTTTATTTTTGCATAAAAACATGCTAATTATTGATTTTTATACAATGCATGTCTTTTGTTAATTATTTGTATTTACAGATATCTACATGTATTTGCAAAGGTTTTTGTAGCTAAAATATAAGAATAAAGAGTGATGAATGAGTATTCATCACCCCCCTATACTTAACTTTGCTAGTCCCTTAGCAAACACTTATTTGAAAAAGAAGTGAAAAAGAAAAAGAAAAAGAAAAAGAGGAGAATGTACGTGGATCAAGGTTGAATATTAAACTCGCCTTCATTAAATTGAATTATGGAGCTCGATCAGATCTTTGGATTATTAATGTGTCGGAACCTTATTTGGACTTAAGTTTAAAACTCAACAGCCTCTAAGATCCACTAATCTATAATCAGGACTCCTCAACAATCCAGATCAGAACAAGTCACCAAACACAAACCCTGAAGACCATGAATTTTTCCTTGTACTGTGAATGTGAAGTATAAGCTCTCCACCTCAGAAGTGGCAACTTGACACCCTCCCCAACAAGGTAACTCTATGACCCCAATCTGGCCACTCTTTCCTCGAGGAGTGGGGTATTCCCTTCTAAGTTCAAGTTCATCCGGCTCAAGAAGAGGGGGAAGAAGAGAATGGACCATGGCCAGTGTAGCCATGTATCCTTGGGAGCTCAACCAGTGTAGCCAAGTCTCCCTGCTGCAAGCTACATAAGGTGGGACATGAATCTCAAGCTTTGCTTATTGCACTATATACATACCCCGGTGCGATTATCATTTTCTATCAGACCCACCACTTTTTTGGAGTTATTTTCTTTTGGCATTTTTTTCAAGTGCATCTATGCAACATATACATGTGCAACATATATACACGGAGTTTTTCCTCTTGAGCCAGTAGACTATCCCTCTTTTGAAGCATTATTGCAACCCACTACTCCTGTCGTTAGACCTCATGGCAACCAGACCAAGTTGAGACGCACTTCCTTCTCTAAAAGAAGAAGAGAGGTTCCGCCTAGAAGTACTACCCTCATATGCTACCCCAAGTCAAGGAAGACTGCCTCCTCACCACCTCATCCATAGAGAGCTCGGTGCTAAGTGCGGTGTCCAAGTAAAGCCATTGTCTATATGAGTCATGTGTGTGTTGTTAAGTGTTCTACTTAGGCTCATTGAGATGACATGTGATCATAGCCTAGTGGACTCAAAGAATTAAGTCATCATGGACCTGAAAAGCCTTAACCCTAAGCACTATAAGGTTCCTCTTAGACTTAGGTGGATTAAGATCTTAATCAAGCTCCATTCCCAATTTAATTCCAGGCCTATTTAAATGTCAACTATAATCCGGGAAAAACTATATACAAGTATATACAAAGATGCTATTTATACAATATTTACAAACATGCAAAGTTTTTGAAAAATGTTTTGAAATCATGGACGTATGCATGAATGCAAGTTTTGCAAAAGATTTACACAAATTTACACAAGGTTTTTTTGCAAACTTTTGATTTTCAAAACATTTTGTCAAAATTTTGTACTATATACATAATTTTGATATGAAAATATTTACACAAACTTTACACAAAAAGTTTTTGAAAACATTTTTACAAAAATAATTTGTACAATAGCTATGTATGTGCAATAAAAGAATGTTTATTTACAGGGAAATTTTTTTAATTTTTATGGATTTTAGGTTTCTTAGCCATTTTTATTTATTTACACACTCACACAAAGTACGAGTTATGGCTAAAGTATATATGAAATATATACACACCCCCTATACTTAGCTCGAATGATGTCCTCATAGTCAAGAGCGATGAAGAAGACATAACTCGTGCTTAGTATAGGGAAGTGAAAAGGAAGGCTATATACAAAGACGAATGAATGAATAGAAAATCAAGAGAGTCTCGGCTTTTCCCCCTATACTTAGGATCAAATAATCCTAAGTATAGCAGGCTGTACACAAAGGGAAAACCGAGTGGAGAATGTACAGGGTCTACCCCCCTATACTTAGGGTAAAATATCCCTAAGTATAGGCAGCAAAAACAGGAGTAAAATGAATCAAAAGAAATACCCAAAGGTCCTACATCCCCCCTATACTTAGGGTAAAGTACACCCTAAGTATAGCATAATCAGAAGATGAAGAAAGGGATGTTGGACTATAGAATGTAATGATATGGACATCTGGATCTATACAGGTCGGAAGAACAGTGATAATCAGGCGTGAGATGCAATAGATGTGAGTCAAGATACCACATCTCACGCAAAATGAATAGGGGCAACATCAACGACCCGCGGCTCATGATCTAGAAATGGCTTGAGCCGCTGGCCGTTCACTCGAAAGGTACTCTCAGAAGACAACTCAGATATGTCAATGCTCCCGTTGTCATGTACCTTTCTCACAAGATAAGGTCCCTTCCATTTGCTCTGTAGCTTCCCTGGAAATAGACGAAGCCTAGCATCAAACATCCATACTTTCTGTCCAGGCTCAAAATGCTTGTGGCTGATATGAGAATCATGCCACTCCTTCACTCTCTCCTTGTATTGTAGGCTGTTTGAGAAGGCGGTATCACGAAGCTCCTCCAGGGCTGCTAACTCTGCCCTCCTTTGGTCTCCTACACTATCTGGATCCAAAGGAATATCTGTAACTGCCCAAAGTGACCTGTGTCTCAGCTCAATAGGTAAATGGCACGGCTTGCCATATACGAGGTGAAAGGGGGATGTGCCCAAAGGTGTCTTGAAAGACGTCCTATATGTCCACAAGTCCGAGTCCAAAAGCTGTGACCAATCCTTTCGGTCAGGGCGGACGACTTTCTGCAATATAGTCTTGATCTCCCTGTTCGACACTTCAGCTAGACCATTCGTCTGTGGATGGTATGGAGTGGCAACTCGATGGTGTATGTCGAACTCGCTAGCAAGGGCCTTCACCTGGTCGTTGATGAAATGAGACCCCCCGTCAGAAATCAACACTCGAGGGACCCCGAACCGCGTAATGATGTGCTTCCTCAAAAATCTGCAAACTGTCCTGGCATCAGCGGTTCGGGCGGGGATGGCCTCAACCCAACGGCTCACATAATCGACGGCCAACAGAATGTACTCAAATCCCTGACTCTTAGGGAATGGACCCATGCAATTGATGCCCCATGCGTCAAAAACCTCACAGAAGTGAATGGGTTGCATCGGCATCATATCACGCTGTCCACAAGTGCCCATCCTCTGACAATCAGTACACCTCTTCACGAACTCATCAGAGTCCTTGAAGAGGGTAGGCCACCATAGGCCGGATTGGAGCACTTTCTGCGCCGTTCTCCTCCCAGAGTGATGTCCTCCTGCCTCAAGCTTGTGGCAGTAAGTGAGGACGCTATGGTGCTCCTCCTGAGGAATGCACCTACACCAGACGCTATCCCCTCCTTCGTGGTAAAGGATGGGATCCTCCCAGTGGTAGGACTTGGCCTTCGCGAGGAAGGTCTCAAGCCTCTGCCTGGGCCAATCTTGTGGAACCTTCTTAGCAACGAGAAAGTTCACAATATCGGCATACCACGGGAGGGAGGCGATAGCAAGGATCACCTCATCTGGGAAGGTCTCACAAATAGGGTCAATCTGCTCAGAATCCTCAAGATGCTCTAATTGGGAGAGATGGTCCGCCACCACATTCTTGACTCCAGGCTTATCCTTAATCTCTATGTCAAACTCCTGGAGTAGAAGGATCCATCTAGTCAGTCTGGCCTTGGCATCTTTCTTTGCCATGTGGTACCTGATGGCGGTATGATCTGTGTACAAGGTCACTCTAGATCCAATAATGTACTATCTGAACTTATCTACGGCGGACACTACGGCTAGCATCTCCTTCTCTGTGACTGTGTAGTTCCGCTGTGCGGAATCCAATGTGCGGCTAGCATAGTGGATAACAAATGGAACTCCATCCCTCCTCTATCCCAGCATGTCCCCCACGGCAAAATCGGAGGCATCCGTCATGATCTCGAATGGGAGAGACCAATCCGACAGCTGAAGAACAGGAGCCTCAACAACACATCTCTTGAGAGTCTCAAACGGCGAAAGACACTTGTTATCGACAAGGAACTTAGTGTCTTTCGTCAGCAGGTCAGTCAACGGCTGGGCAATCCTGCTGAAATCATGAATGAATCGTCGGTAGAAACCGACGTGCCCCAGGAATGACTGTAACTACCGCAAATTGGACGACGGTGCGAGTTTTCTAATGACATCTAGCTTGGCCGGATCAACCTCCATGCCCCTGTTGGAGATGATGTGGCCAAGCACCGTCCCTTGAGTCACCATGAAGTGACTCTTCTCCCAAGATAACACCAAGTGAACCTCTATACATCGTTGAAGGACTCAGTCTAGGCAGTCAAGACAGGAGTCGAATCCGTCGCCGTAAACTGAGAAATCATCCATGAAGACCTCCAAGCACTCCCCTACCATGTCCGAAAAGATCGACAGCATGCATCTCTGAAAGGTCGCAGGGGCATTGCATAGCCCAAATGGCATGCGTCGGAAGGCGTATGTGCCGAAGGGACAGGTAAAGGTAGTCTTGTCCTGGTCCTCGGGAGCGATGGCCACCTGGTTGTAGCTCGAGTACCCATCCAAAAAACAGTAGTGGCTCTTCCCCGCCAGTCTCTCAATGATCTGATCTATAAAGGGCAGGGGGAAATGATCCTTCTTGGTGGCCTGGTTGAGTCTCCTGTAATCAACATAGCCCCGCCAAGAAGTGGGTACCCGTGTAGCAATCTCCTCTCCAGACTCACTGACCACTGTAGTGCTGCCCGTCTTCTTGGGTACCACATGCAAAGGGCTGACTCACTTGGAGTCGGAGATGGGGTAGATAAAATCAGTGCTCCACCATTTCGATACCTCCTTCATGACAACCTCTCTCAGATTCGGGTTCAGCCGCCGCTGGAACTCACGCGACGGCTTCGCCTCATCCTCGAGATAGATATGGTGGGAGCACAGGGCCGGACTTATCCCCTGGAGATCTGCTACGCTCCATCCTATTGCCTTGCGGTTCTTTTCAAGAACCCCCATCAAACGGGATTCCTGCTCTCCAGTCAAATCGGCGGAGATAATGACTGGGTACATCTCATGCTCACCCGCAAGGAACCTATACTTCAGCGACGCAGGAAGTGGCTTCAGCTCTGGACAACTGGGTGCTGGTGGATCTGGCCTCTGAAAACTCTACGTGAAGGCTGCCAAATCCACATGGGAGAACTGAAACTCTCTGTCACTCTCTGAATCTGGAGAAGGCTGCCCTGATAGACTGTCTCTGCTCTGCTCAGCATCTACCTCCTCCCTAGCTGCAGGCTCAGTGGAAGTCAGATCTGGTTTATAATCATCAAACTCTGCCCCAGTCAAAACCTGACTCCGAGGGATCTGTATTATCCAAGGTGGCCTCAGTACCACCATCATCACAAAAATCAGTCTCGCGGTCGAGTACCGGCTCTGCTGCCTCAAAAGTATCCTGGACCAGGAATGTGCTCTCCAAGCTCTCCTCTGCTGGCATCTCTACATCAACGGACTCTGAAGGTGAGAGGATGGCCTGTGCATCTGGATCTGCCCATACTGCCTCATCATCTGTAATCACAAAGTTGCAGTCCTGGTGGATGTCTAGCCCAGCATCTGTCATCTGCTCTGTATCGGAAGTAGTATCTGAGCATGCTCTGTCTCTGGCTCTGCTATCCTCGACCGTCTCTATTTGTACACTTTTGCCCTCGACGCGAAAGTATACCTTCCCGCTATCATGGTCAGTCACTGCCTTGGCTGTGGCCAAGAACGGGCGACCAAGAATGATGGGGGTATCGGTCACTGACTCAGGGATCTCCATGTCCAACACTACGAAGTCCACGGGGAATTGCAGGCCCTGAATCGTGACGACAACGTCTCTCAGCAACCCCTTCGGCCTCTTGACATATCGATCAGCAAACTGAAGGACTGTCATGCTCTGGCTAAGAGTGCCCAACTCGAAGCGATTGAGAAGGGCCGCCGGAAGTAGGTTGATCGACGATCCGCTGTCTAATAGAGTGCAGTCGAACCTCTGCTCACTGATATGGCATCTGACATATGGGGCTCCTGAATCTGGCCTCTTGGCCGGCAGACGGTTTTGGATCGCGAAACAAGTGGCTCTCGTCAGCACATGAATCTCTGAGTGGTGGTTCCTCCTCTTCCTCCTGACTGTGGTCCTGTCTCTAAGTGAACGCTGGAGTAGAGGGATGTGCTGCAAAGCCTCCTGAAGAGTCAACTGAATGTGGAAACGATCTATCATCTGCTGGCTAAACTCTTCCTGCTCTCTCTTTTGGGATTTTCATTTTTTCTTCCCCTTCCCCATCTGAAGGGCTCTATGGAAGGGGATCACAGGGTCCTTCTCAGATGAAGGACTAGGAAAGGATCTAGACGGCTCGACGGCGGATCCACACATACATCAGGCACCACAGTGGGACCAGAAGAAAATAACCCTTTCCTTTATTCACAGAAGTGTTCCGAGATACATCAGTAACATGAAAAACAACAGGAATCTCAAAAGAACTGGTGGCATCAGCACCACCATTGGCTGGTAGACGAGCGGCCTCAGTACCGTGCTCTGGCTCGGCAACAAGGGTGGCCTCAATACCACCTCCTCCAACTGGTGAAATGGCGGCCTCAGTACCGCCGGTGGGATCAACATCCATGGTGGCATCAGTACCACCGTCATCATCTCTAGCGGCCTCAGTACCGCTCTCCTCCTCGCCTGGCGCTCTGGATGTATCCTCAGGGTGTCACTCAGACGAGTCGCCGTCTACTGGCATCCTATCGCTCCTAAGTGTGACAAAATCAGTATCAAAAAGATATGCAGACATATCACCAAAAGTATCACTCGGAGTGGTTGATGAGCTGTAAAATCGGCCCTTTAAGAGTGCTGGATTAGCACATGGAATTGTCGTAGCAGTCGGGCCAATTCGAGTCATCAAAAGACCATCTCATTTAAATATATGTCAATCAAAATGCGATGGTCATGTTTTTTTTACTTGGTAATATACCAAGGTCGAACTCAGGGACACGAGCCTCTCTCGTATTAGTCGGATTTTAGTCTACTTAGCTACGTGTTGAGTTGAAGCCTATAGGTCAAAGTCATGCAAAAAGGACAAGAAGACACAACAATGCATGCAAAATTATTTTATTTTATTTTATTTTGCAAGTAAATGCCATGAAATACATCACAAATATGCCCTAGGTTAAAATGATGAGCTGACTAAACCACCAGTTAATTTCAGATGTAAGTGAAGCAATAACTCACTTGACATAGATTGCAAGGTTAATCAAAAAGGCATAGAAGACACTCGAGTTAATTAAAGAAATGCATTAAGATCATAGTGTCAAAACAGGCGAACAAGTATGCCATTAAAAAGTACGTCAAACAAGCTTTAAAATGAAACTGAAATCAACTTAATAGGAGTTACGAGGCTCAAGATATGTATGAAGAAAGACAAGGGCATAACTGAAAGGAAACATGAAATGATAACTACAAACAGGTCCCTGGGAGGGACTAAAATGTAATAAAACTAAAGAGTGAGTCCTTCCCTGTAAATAAACCAAATGCGCGGGGACTTTTTGCAATTATTTAAACCCACAAGGGTACGAGTGCAAAATGTCCCAGGCGCACAGGTGCTTCACGTGACTTAGGACCTGGTTGCAAAATTGAAGACATCCGTGGGCATCTCTGCAAATAACCCAGTGTAGCACGTGCCACGCACGTGCTCTTCCAGGTTCGGGTTGGCTTGGAGGCTCGGTGCAGCTTCGGCTTGGTTCGGGCGTCGGATCAGGCTCGGTCTACGGCTCGGTGATCCAAGCCTCTAGGTTCGAAGGGGAGGTTCGGTGCAATCTCAAAGAATGCCACGTGGCCGAATGACGACCATTGGATTGTGATGATCCAAGGGCTACTAGTGAAGGTGCTCCCGGGCGACGTGGCTGCTCGAAGGTCGTTGGATCGAGAGGATCCAACGGCTGCTGATGTCGATGGCATGGCCTCGTCTGGACCGTTGGTTGGTCGCTGAGAGAAGACCATCCGACGGTCCCTGTGCTTTCTCCTCCACCGAAGGCTGGCGACGGGTTCAGAGCTCCGGCGAAGGAGCTCCTCCTCCGCCACTCCTTCTTGATCACGGCTGGCGCCGTTGCCGGGGAGGCATTGCTTAGGTTAATTTTTAGTGATATTCTCTGTGTTTGATTTTCTTTCCCTGGGTAGTCTGACCCCTGGTTTCTTGTAATTATTTTCTCTCTCTTTTATTTCTTTCCATTATTTTAATTTTGTGTCACTCTCTGACCTCAATTTGTTCTTGTGCGAGGAATGCGAGGAGTCGACGATGCTTCGAGGATCTAGCATTTTAACTTTATTGAGTGAAAGAGAGGCTTTGTAATTTAAATTTTTATTTCATTTTCTTTTTTGCATCATTTCCAGCGGTTCCCGTTTGGGTTCTCGCGCGTGTAAGTATAGTGGAACTGTGTCCCCGTGTGCTATGTGGATGAATTTAAATCAGCTTGCACTAGCGGCTCCCCGAGCCAATCTAGGAATTGCTTGTGCTCGTAATCATTAGGACCACACAACTCACTTAAAAGACACACTTAGACCGCAGGACTTAGCCAAAATAACATGTTCTTCACGCTAATAGAACTGCTTGTCTAGGAGCGGCTTTCATCGCCTGCATTTGCATTTAGATAAAGTTTTCAATTCTGTTTTGCATCCTGCATAAAAAAAGCGAAGGGATCACTGTAAGTCTCCTGAACTCAGCATAACATCATTATTTTAACTTGCATCGGCTTTTCTCGATTTCTCCCTCTGATTTTATCACATTTAATTAAACGGAAATTGGGACTGTCCGATAGGCGTGCTGTGTGGTTGGACTTAGTCAGTGAGAACCTAACTTAAAACCGGGACTGCTAAACATTATTGACAAAAAAAAGGAATAAAATTTGAAAATTGTTTGCGGGAGATTAATCCCCGACCTTGTTTTCAGGTTGAGTGAGGGTACTTGAGTGTGTGTGAACACCTTAAGCAGAGCCCAAATCCCCGCCTTCCATATCACGTTCTGACTGATCCTAGCAAATATCACAAGTCGAATAATTTCAGATTCATTGACTAGTACCAAGTAGCCTCCGCCTGTCTCAGGTAGATAGGGGCGAAATTGCGGTACTTTGCGACAAGTTGCTAGTAACCCCCCGGGGTGAAGTTCCGGCCTTGTCAACCTCCACCTGCTTGCAGGTAGATAGGGGTGTGGTCATTGAATCCATCGACTTGGGATAGGAGCGAAGAAAGGAAGGACCGGCGGTATCTTAGGCGACAGGTTAAACAGGGAAGACGCATCCGGCTCTGAGCCGACTTCCCTATAGGCCGCGTAATCCTTGCTATTTTTGCTTGAAAAATCACACTTAAAAACCACAAGATTAATTGGACTTGATTTCGAGTCCTTCACTGTGTTGAGTGTGAACCCAGGGTCTTGGATTGATTTGTTTGCTTCAGGTAGGAGTAAAATCCTATCTTCTTCTCGCCATATCAAGATGAGCAACTGGGGAGATCTCGACGCGTTATTTACCGATCTCTCTATGAGTCCCCCAAGTAACTCATCTTCATCGGTCCAAGCGCACCTTAGACCACCCAGGACTCATGACCCTCTTGAGTCTTGGTTCCCTCACACTCAGGGTGGTTACTCTCAAACCAACCCTTTCATCTCCTCCGAGATTACCGAGGAAGACCATTGCCTCGGTAATCCCTTCCTTGATTTGTCCTATGACACCAATCTCATTTCTCACCCAGGACTAGAGGACAAGATGCCACCAAAGATGCCACCGAATGAGGAACAAATCCGACAGATTCTTGCTCGTCTTGCCGAAGCCGAACAGAAGAATGCAAATCTCACAGTGCAGATGGGACAGATTATAGTAGCTGGAGGAATCGACCGACCAATGGTCGATACCTACAACCCAGCAGAGAACGAGATTCAGAATTGGTTAGCACCAGCGGTTCCCACCCAGGCATTTGAGCTGAAGCCCCGCTTCCTTAGTCTGCTTCCGAAGTTCAATGGAAACATAAATGAAGAACCATACACTTTCCTCCGTGACTTCGAGCTGGTTTGCAACAATCTTAGCCATCCCAATGTTGGCCAAGATTATATTCGACTGAATGCCACCCCTTTTGCCTTAGGAGATAAGGCTGCTCATTGGCTGAAGAACTTAGGGGTGATATGTACTACCTGGATGCAGTTCAAGGACCTCTTCCTGAAAAAGTTCTACCGTCTCAGTAGGACTAATCAAATGAGAACAAAGATCGCCAGTTTCTCCCAAGGACCTAGTGAACCCTTCCATGATGCATGGGATATGTTCAATGACTTAGTGCAGAAATGCCCCTGTCATGGCATTTCGAAGGCGATCTTAGTCCAGACCTTGTTCTGTGGTCTAACCCCGGAGATGCAGGGGTTAGTCAGTGCCGCCTGTGGAGGAAGCTATCTGAACAAAAACGAGCACGCAGTATGGAAGATCTTGGAGCAGATGGCGGAAACCGGCAGGTCACAGGCCACCAGGGCCTACACGTTGTCTCCCTCAATCCTATCCAATGAGACAACCCGAAGGACTGTAGCGGATCTGACCGAGGACCTCATCCCCAGCATGGGGATGATTGCCAACAAACTTACCATGGTCGAGCAGATCCACAAGAGGGTCACTGACCTTGAGTCTCTCTCGCGTCTACCGAAGCAAGTGGAGGAACTCACTGAGAAGGTAGCCAAGATGAAGCTACATGCCCCTTCTGTGCCACCT
Source organism: Ottelia alismoides (assembly GCA_037367405.1). NCBI lineage: Eukaryota > Viridiplantae > Streptophyta > Magnoliopsida > Alismatales > Hydrocharitaceae > Ottelia > Ottelia alismoides. Next base: position 120,241 of record JAZKJV010007814.1, on the reverse strand, counting down.
GCACCTGTGCATCGAGTCCATCTTGTGCAGGAGCAGGCACCGGGGCCTCATAGTGGCTGGGTGGAGGATCAGACTTACACCCAGCAGGACCAGCATGCACACCCACAAGCAGGGAACGGATACGAGGACCCTCCGTAGGTGTTCGAGATTAACGGTCTGTGGTACAACCGCGACCCCGTCAGTAGACAGTCGGGGATGGGGAATGGTTAGCCTCACCGACCTTCCCCAGCTTACCAAGCAACCAGCTCCGTCCCTGCACCGCGCTTTCAGTTCAGGCCAGAACAAGTGTACCAGCCTCAGCAGCACCAGCAGCAGCAACGCACATATCAACAGGGTCCAGCACCGTCCCACCAGCAGTAGCAGTATCGGCATGGCCAGCAGGGCCACTACCGAACCTCGTCCGCACAGCAGCAAGCCCAACCCACCGAATTGGAGTCTCTCACCTTGGCGATCCAGACCCTGTCTGATAGGGTCCAACAGATGCAGAATGACTACCTGGACATGAGAACCGATATCAATCGGGTCTCTCGTACCCAGGACCAACAGATGGCGCCAAAGACCCCAATTCCCGCACAGGTTCAGGCCAACCCGAATAGCTTACACCATGGCCAGAACCGACCTCGAGATCAGGATATTATTCAGATAATTATTTATCTGAACATGAGATCCTTTCGTACGATAATGTAAATCATATGTCCCTCAGGAGCGGAAGGAGCGTGACCATACCTGATCGGGCACGGGCGCAGAAGGAAGGAGCCTCCGAGACTCTGCCTGAGGAGAACTCGGAGGAAGAAAAGGAGGAGCATCACCACCACCATCGCCGGCAGAAGAAGAGGACATCTGAGTCCTCAAAGCAGCATTCTCGCATCCGCATGGAGTCCGACGAAACCGATGAAGAGCCCGTACCTCCATCTGAGGAGGATTGTCCAGCAGTCGCGGAAGAAGCATCACCGGTTTTGCCCCAGCATTTTCATTTCAGTCAGAGTCAGAGTCCTAGTTTGTTTCAGAGTCATCGTCATGTAAAGAACTCAGTTCCAGAAGTTAATGAAAATCTTTCAGTTTCCGAACATGAGTTAGAGTCAATAATCTCTTTCCCCCGAGCTCTCAAGGGTGGAAAGAAGAAAACCAAAAAAATCCAAAAAGATGACCCTGAGATGGCAGAGTTCTGCAATAAACACATCAAGGTCACAATCCCCTTTGACAAGTTCATGGAAATGACCCCTGCATTCCAAAAATACCTTAAGGTGAGATGCACACCTACTAGGGTTAGCAGGAAGACCAAAAGCCGTGTTGAGAAACACGTTTTATCAGTAGCCACGACTTGTGCAATAAAGAACTCGTTTCCAAGGAAACGAAGAGACATGGGTGCACATTATGTAATGAGTCATGTTGATGACATCGCGTTTGCACACACTCTCCTGGACAATGGTTCCTCAATCAATCTGATGCCTATAGCCCTCTATGAGTGGCTTAATCTCGGACCTCCTAATAAATCTAAAGCTCTTCTACAGTTTGCTGATAAATCAACCAAGAGGTCCCAAGGAGAGTTAAGGAACATTGTGATCAAAGTCGAGGGGCAAGAATATATGGTGGACTTCACTGTCCTGGATATGGAAACCCCTCGTAATTGGAGAGATTCCCAGATCATTCTAGGTAGGCCCTTCCTCAGAACAACAGGGGCCTTATTTGACTATAAGATCGGGAAAATTCAGTTCCAAACTCCAGGCGGAGATGAGGAACTTGAAATGAAGCAGACAAGATGGCAGAGACCGGATTCAGAATCCAGCACCGAGTACTCTTCTACCGGAACAGACTGCGAGCATGTAGACTTAGTTGGGCCATGGAGACAGAACCCAGCCAGCACCGATGTGTCCATCTCCTCCGAAGATGATCCAGTGCATGAGTCAGTCTGCGAGATCCTCAGGAACGAGTACAGCTCTGAGCCTGCATCGCCCTACATCTTCGATGACGTAGAGGCCCAGTTGGGCCTGTCGGTCCTTACATCTCTAGGACAATCGGAAGATGAGGATGACGAGTCAGACGAGGCGTTTGCCGATCGTATGGAGACCTTTGACGATCCGACTCCAGAGCCGAACTTGGTGGCAACTATCACAGAGAATGATCCAGCCACTTCCAACACTGAACCAGATCAGGTTGAGCCAGACTTCTTAGACGATCACATTATTCCTAAGCTCAAACCCTTGCCCACAACCTTAAAATACGCATTCCTTGCGGGTCAAGACAAGAAATTTCCGGTCATCATCAGTTCGCGATTGACCGAGGAGCAGGAATCTCGCTTGCTAGAGATCCTGGAGAAAAACCACAAGGCAATAGGCCGGAGCATTTCCGATCTCCACGGGATAAATCCTGCTCTGTGTACGCACCATATTTACTTGGAGAATGAAGCCAAACCCTCTCGTGAATTCCAACGCCGGTTGAATCCAAATTTACGAGAGGTCGTGAAGAAGGAGATAGAAAAATGGTGCAACGCGGGTTTCATTTACCCAATCTCCGACTCTAAGTGGGTGGCCCCAATCCATGTTGTCCCGAAAAAGTCTGGAATTCAGACGACCACCAACGAGGACGGAGAGGAGATCGTGACGCGAGTACCCACATCATGGCGCGTCTGTGTGGATTACAGACGTCTGAATGCCGTGACGAAGAAGGATCATTTCCCCCTACCGTTCATTGATCAGATCTTAGAGAGACTAGCAGGGAAAGAGTTCTTCTGCTTCTTAGATGGGTTCTCGAGCTACAATCAAGTAGCCATATCTCCAGAGGACCAGGAAAAGACCACGTTTACATGCCCCTTTGGTACCTATGCTTTCAGGCGCATGCCTTTTGGGCTATGCAATGCTCCAGGTACTTTCCAAAGGTGCATGATTGCTGTATTCGCCGAAATGGTCGGCGAATTCCTAGAAGTATTCATGGATGACTTCTTGGTCCACGACGATTCCTTCGATTCCTGTCTTAGGAACCTGGACCGAGTCCTCAAAAGATGTTGTGAGGTTAATCTGGTGCTCTCCTGGGAGAAAAGTCACTTCATGGTGACGGAGGGCATAGTGTTGGGGCATGTCATCTCCAAGAGAGGAATGGAGGTTGACCCTGCCAAGGTGGATGTGATCAGACAACTCCAGCCACCAACCAACGTAAAGCAGTTGCGATCGTTCCTCGGGCATGTTGGATTTTATCGGAGATTCATTAAGGATTTTTCTAATATTGCCCGACTGCTAACTGAGCTTTTAGGCAAAGACATTGAGTTTGTTGTTGATCACAAATGTCTTGAGGCCTTTAAGCTTTTGCAAGGAATGATTATGGACGCACCCATCCTACAAGCCCCAGATTGGTCTCTACCTTTTGAGATCATGACAGATGCCTCAGATTATGCTGTAGGGGCTATGTTGGGACAAAGAAGAGATGGCGTCCTGTTTGCAATTCACTACGCAAGCAAGGTGCTTGATACTGCTCAGCGTAACTATACAGTTACGGATAAGGAAATGCTTGCGGTAGTGTTTGCCTTGGACAAATTCAGATCTCACCTAATCGGATCCAAGGTAACTGTGTTCACTGACCATACGACACTACGGTACTTGATGGAGAAGAAAGACGCGAAGGCGCGTCTTCTTCGATGGAGTTTACTTATCAAGGAGTTTGACTTGGACATCCGTGATAAACCTGGAAAGAAAAACGTAGTGGCCGATCATCTTTCTCGTCTCGAAGATCTTAATACTTCCAAGGTTTCACCAATTCGAAACTCCTTCCCTGACGAGTCAATTTTTGTTATCGACTCACTCCCATGGTACGCCAATATCGTGAATTATCTTGTCTCCAAGAAAGTTCCCGAAGATTGGCCCAAGAGCCAAATCGACCGACTGAAGTCGGACGCTAGACACTACCATTGGGAGGATCCGATCCTTTTCTTTGAAGGACCGGATTGTGTCTGGAGACGATGTATTCCTCAGGAGGAATACCAGAGTGTCCTTTCTTTATGCCACAGCTTAGAGGCAGGAGGACACCACTCCGGGAAGAGGACCGCATGGAAGGTACTTCAATGTGGCTTCTACTGGCCAACTTTGTTTCGCGATGCCACCGCCTTCGCGAAGTCGTGCCCAGTATACTAGAGAATGGGAGGAACCATCGGTTCCAAGGATGAGATGCCAATGTAGCCAGTCATCATCTGTGATGTCTTTGACGCCTGGGGCATCGATTTCATGGGCCCATTCCCTGTTAGCCACGGGTTCGAATATATCCTTCTTGCGGTAGACTATCTATCCAGATGGGTGGAGGCTATCCCGACCCGAGCTGCAGACAGCAGAACTGTCTGTAAATTCATTAGAGAGCACATCATCTCTAGGTTCGGGATCCCCAAAATGATGATATCAGACGGGGGTAGCCACTTTGTGAATCGGGAGGTGAAGAAACTCCTGAAGGACTACGACATCGAACACCGTGTCGCAAGTCCTTACCACCCACAAACCAATGGTATGGCTGAGGTGTCGAATCGGGAGGTGAAAACCATATTGCAAAAGCTTGTCCGTTCGGACAGGAAGGACTGGTCTCAGATCTTGGATCAAGTCCTCTGGGCATATAGGACAGCTTACAAGACACCGTTAGGCACCTCCCCATTCCGAATGGTATTCGAAAAGCCGTGCCATTTGCCCGCAGAGTTAGTGCACAAATCAGAATGGGCAATCAAGAAGGTCAACTGGAACATGCACCTGGGACAGAAGCAGAGAGACATGGATCTGAATGAGCTTGTGGAAGTCAGAAACCACGCATACGACAACAGTTTGGTGTACAAGGACAAGGTGAAGCGTTGGCATGATAGATATATCAGACGAAAGACCTTTGTTCCTGGACAGAAGGTATGGTTGTTCAATGCTAGGCTGAAGATTTTCCAAGGCAAGTTGAAGTCTAAGTGGACAGGCCCATTTGTCGTCCGTACAGTGCATGATAGTGGATGTGTCGAGATCTCATATCTCGCAGATGACGCACCGACATTCCTAGTGAATGGACAACTGTTGAAGCACTTCGTCGAATCCAATGAGCAGTTAGTCCATGTTGAGGAGAGTGTATTCATGCGCGAGACAGATACAACAGATACACCTCGAGCTGCGTATGAGACCTTGCAGCAGTGAACTCCAGCCATCCGCAGCATCTCGAAAGATTCAGACCGACTCATCTGTATATATCATCATTCTTGTACATCCTATCCTTTCTCCCGCGACTCTAGTAACTCATCCCCGTCTCATTACATCACTATCTTAGACTATACTTAGGATGACCAGATCCTAAGTATAGGGGAGAGGAGTCACTTGAGTCGGTTCTTTGTACATTCTCCAGATCACATTGGTCCTCATACTCACTTCCGTCCTATACCTAGGCTGACCTGAGCCTAAGTATAGGGGGGACCGATGCCCGCGTTGTATATTCATCCACTTCTCTCCTTGACCTCGTCCGCCTCACTTTCTGATCTTCTTCTACACTTAAGCTGCCAGAGCCTAAGTATAGGGGGGCGGGACGACTTCTATACTTTTTGTTATTCTAGCTCTCCTACGCTTAGCACGAGCTGTGTCTTTTTCCTCGCTTTTCGTGCTCTGAGGACATATCACACGCTAAGTATATGGGGGCGTGTATATATTACATATATACTTTACCCTTAGCTCGTACTTTCACGTATTTTCACGTACTTTTGTATTTATTTTGTAATAATTACGGGTGGGTAAAAATTGAAAAAAAATTATACTTGTTGTATAATACTTGTATAAGAAGTTGTAAAATTTGTTGTAAAATAGGATGTATACAAAAAAAAACTTGTATACTATGTATATTATGTGTAAACTACAAACTTGTTGTAAATAATAAAAATTCTTGTTACCAATAAGGCTTCTTATTTACTCTTGCATATCATCCTTGCATTTCAAAAAAAAAATGTCTTGCATTTCATTCATAGCATGTCATCCGCACCTCTCATATGCATATCTTGCATATGCAAGGTGGAAAGCTAGTGGGTTCTGAACCAAGTTATGAGTAGATATTGATGATGGACTTGATTTGACCTTAATCCACCTAATTTCAGAGGAACCTTATAGGAACTGGAGTTAAGATTTCTCAGGTCAAGTGACTTAATTCTTTGAGTCCGCAAGTCTATGTTCACATGTCATCTTGATTAGTCTAAGTAGAATATCTCGTGCATACGCAGGATTCTTTTAGATAATGACCTAACTTGAACAAGCACAATGCACGTAGCTCTTCATTGATGAGGTGGTGAGGAGGTAGAATCCTTTAGCTTGGAGTAGCACACGGGTGGAAACATCCGTCCTCCTCTAGGGAGGGTAGTGCATCTCAACCTAGTCTGGTGGTGTTGACATCTAAGGACAGGATGCTGTGGGTTGCAATAATGCTTCAAAAGAGGGATAGTCTACTGACTCAAGAGGAACAACTCCTGATGTACATGCTGCATCGCGTATGAGTTAAAAAAAAGAAAAGAAAAAAAAGCAAAAGCAAAAACTCCAAAAAAAAATCAGACAGGTCCAAGTGAAAAAAAAATAATACATGTCAGAGTATGTATATTAGCAAAGAAAATGCAGCTGGATGACTTGGCTACACTTGTCAAGCATCCCGGGATAGGTGGCTACACTGGCCACCGTCCATTCTTTTCTCTACCCCCTCCTCTTGAATTGGTTGCACTTGAACTTAGAAGGGAATACCCCGCTCCTCGAGGAAAGAGTTACTGGACCGGGTTATTGAGTTACCTTGTTAGAGGAGGCTGCTTCCGAGCCATTTCTGATGTGGAGAGCTATACCTCACTTACACAGTACAAGTAAGAATCATAGTCATCAGAAATTTGCGTTTGAGGATTTGTTCTGACCTGACTATTGAGGAGTCTTGAATAGAAGGCTTGTGGAACTTGAAGTCTGTTATGTCCTAAGTTCAGGTCCAAATAAGGTTCCGCCATACAACTAATCCAAAGGTCGAGTCAAGCTCCATTTTTAACTTTTGTTCATGACCTTGGTATGGAACCCAAAATCATTTCACTCTTGCATTTCATTTAGTTGCTCGGGGACGAGTAAGGTTTAAGTATAGGGGGTTGATGAATATGTGATTCATCACTTCAAAAGTTAAAAATAGAGCCTTGTTCCCGAGTAAATAGAGGCATATTTCCCTTTGTAATACATAAATAACATTCATGCATGCATACATAATACATGCATTTTAGCAGTCCATTTGCATTTAAATAAGAAGCCAAAATCCCTTTTAAAATATCCACTTGTTAAAATAACCTCTTCCTTATAATATGTACTCCTTAGTTAATAATATAGGGAAGAAAGCCAAAAATCCCCCTTGTAAAAAAACCAACAAAGCCCTAGAATCCCTGGATCTAAAAATACACATAAGTCCCTCATACAAACTCCGAAATAGGTCTACTCACTTTTAGAAAAATACACATTAAAAGACCTTTAAAATGAGACTAATTTCATCCAATTTGGAGCTCGTATGAGAAAGTTGGGTTTTTGGGCCTCTTTGTATACTACATGTATGTATATTTGTATATTTATATTTATGTATCATATTTGACCTCATTTCCGTCTTTGGCTAACATGAAACTAGTAGATCTCATCGAGATCTACAACTTTCATGTTTTGGGTTTTTCCAAATTCAACCCCCTCTTCTCTCTACCTTTATTTTTTGGTCCAGCCAACCACAGCAGGCCACGTGGCGCCCTCTGGTTGCGCCACGCGGCCCGCATCCCTTGCCCAGGCCGCCGCAGCTTTCAGCCGTTGGATGGTCGTCCAGATCCAACGGCCTAGCCGCCTCCATGTACGCCCTTTACTTTGATCGTCAGATCAAACCCCCCGCCTCATCTCCATCGCCCGTTCGCGCCTCTCCCTCATCATGCCACGTGGCGCATTCTGCGCCATCTGATCACGCTCCAGTCTCTTCATCTGAGCCGTTAGCCCCGCAAGCATCTGGACCGCCCAATTAAACTCCTGATGTTCATCACAGCCGTCCGCCCACGCCCCGTTCCCGTTGCACCACGTGGCCGCTTCACAACGCTCGGATCGCCACGACCAGATCTACATCCAGCCGCTCCATCCCGCTTCGATCACCACCGTTGGATAACAAGATCCAACGGTGGAGACTTCGTCTTCCACCTCGGGAGCCCCTCTCTCCCACGTTCTCCGCCTTGCGGGAGGGGCACCCCCTTCCTATTCTTGGCCGCGCCTCTACCACCGTAGGCGACCACCACCACCTCCACGATGACCCCCACTCATCCCTTATCCTCGCCAGCTACTCCATCACCCACGTCGACCTCCAGCTCTCTCCCACAAACTCCTTAAACATCGCTCCATCGTCAGCATGGCCGAGACCTTCGACCTTTAAATACTCCACCACCGGCCATCGTCGCACCCATCCGCCCTTCGTGAGAGATACTCCGAGCTCGGAGCTTCCAGTTGGTGACAGGAATTGCAAGTTCTTCGAGCGAAGACGACCGTCTTCTCCGGCGAGATCCTCGGCCACCGCCGAGTCGCAGCTCTCCACCGCCGAGCCACTGCTTGAGCTGAGGGACCCACCGCCCCTTCGAGCGACGACCTGGAACTCAAAGTCGAGCTCCAATCCCCAGGTGAACGCCTCCATCCCCGATCGATCTTCATTTCATTTTTTTTCGATTTCTCGCATTTTATTCGCCGCCTACGGTCACCTTCTCGCCTTTATTTCACTCCGCCGAGCTCCGCATCGGAGCTCTCATCTTCGTAGTCACCTTTACGCCCGCCGACGACGCATCTCACCATCCATCGATCTCCAGCTCCGCCACTTGGCCGGAGCACCGTCGCCGGATCATCCCCCTCCGCCTTAGGCATCGCCAGTCATCCACCCACCTCCACGAGTGCACGCCTGAGCTTCGGCTCCTTCTCTAACGCTTGCAGGTGCCATCTGATTCACTGATCGGAGCTTCGCCGGAGTCGCCATCGAGCTTCGTCGCCAGCAGCCTCCGACGGCCTTCTCCAACTCCTGAGATCACCGTTACCTTCGCCACAGCGCCACGATTCTATTGGGATAGCTCTGACAAGTCAGAGAGCTTCATCGACGTGAGGAGGCACTGGCAGAGCAAAGGCCGCTTCGTCGGAGCCAAGACATCTCCTCCGCAAGCGGCGGAGGCCCGTTGAAGGAGAAGCCCAGCTGCCGTTCGATCACCCCGATCGAACGGGTGTCATCCTGCCACGCCACCTCTCAGCCGAGCTTCACAGGAACCATTGGATCTCTCCAGATCTAACAGCGCTTCGTGAGCCACGTCTCCCACCTCCGCAGCAGCTGACAGCCGTTGGATAATCATCTGATCCAGCGGCCGGCAAGCAGCCACGTCGCCCTCTCCATCGCGAGCCAGGAGCCGTTGGATCAACTTAGATCTAACAGCCTAAGGTCTCGCCACGAGTCTTCACCGCCATCCGTTGGATCGAGCTTGATCCAAGGGTCCGCAGCACGCCACGCAACCCTGGTCCGAGCCTCTTCCCCGAGCCTAGGCTCGGGCCGCCCAAGCCTCACTTTAGACCTCCAGAAGCGCCCGAGCCGAGCCCCGAGCCTCCGCAGCCATTCGAGCCTAGGCCGCCCACGTGAGGAGCACGTGCGGCCTGGGAATTTTACACAGAGGCCCTCGAGACTTTTCATAATTGCAACAAGGTCCCTGTGAAGCAGACCCCACGTGAGGAGCACGTGCCCTGTGGAGAATTTGCACTCCAGTCCCCAACATTATAGGTAATTGCACTTAAGTCCCTGTTAGCATATTTGCTTTATGTAATTTTATTTTCCTGTATTGCATATACACCCCTGTGTTTGCACGCATCCCTAGGTTGTATTTTACATCATTTTTAAATTCCAAAAGTTGTATTTTGTTGAGAAACTTGTCCTCTATCTATTGTGCCACGTCATATTTTTGTAATTATAGTTGATTTTTAAATGAATTAATTGGTTGAAATGTGTAATATTTTACCCAGTGACACCTTTTAATTTCTAATTAATTTTCTATGATTCCAAAAATCCTCAAAAATTCACAGTAGCTCTAGGAAATGAACTTAACATTGCATAAAAATTTCATGTTATTTGCACACATACCGAGGCCTGAATAAATTGTTGAGTGATTTTTTTATTTTAATTTTAGTAAATTCATTTCACATTGAAATTAAGATTTGTCAATTTTCCTGGATTCCTAATCTATAGAGCTATCTAGGATTATTTTATCTCCTGAAAAAAACGTGATTTGTTATTTATTAAAAATTAATTAGTGAAAATCACCCTGTCTGCATGTTTAATTCACTATAAATTCATTTAGTGTCTAAAAATTCCCAAAAAAGTAGAGTAGCTTAGTTTCATCATCATTAATCATCTGGCCAATTTTCAGAATTTTTGGATTCCATTTGATATCTTAATTGAATTAACTTCAAATTGGCTTGCGAGTTGCATGTGTCCTGCATAGAAATTGAAAAAGAACAAAAAAAATTCTCCGAATATCCATTTTGATAGCCGTCCCGCACCCTTAGTTAATTCGAGCAAATTAATTGTCTAAATTAAGTTAAAGTTGTTCGTTGCAGTCGGATACGAGAGGGCTAATCAAAAACCACTTAAATCAGATTTGAGTCAATTTCAAGCGATGATTTTTTTACTTGGTAGTGTCCAAGGTCGAACTCAGGGAGGCATCCGTCTCCTTAGGTGAATTTTAGTAGAGATCGAGTGTTGGATTTTCAGATAATTATTATTTTTTTGTTCTTTTTCAATTCCTATGCAGGACACATGCAACTGGCAAGCCAATTTGAAGTTAATTCAATTAAGATATCAAATGGAATCCAAAAATTCTGAAAATTGGCCAGATGATTAATGATGTTGAAACTAAGCTACTCTAATTTTTTGGGAATTTTTAGACACTAAATGAATTTATAGTGAATTAAACATGCAGACAGGATGATTTTCACTAATTAATTTTTAATAAATAACAAATCACATTTTTTGTAGATGGAAAGCATCAAGCGAATTTGCTCGATTGGATATATAGTGACGGCAAAAGTCAAGGTAGAGAGAGAGCCTCGGTTTTTCAGGAGATAAAATTATCCTAGATAGCTCTAATGATAAGGAATCCAGGAAAATTGACAAATCTTAATTTCAATGTGAAATGGATTTACTAAAATTAAAATAAGAAAATCACTCAACAATTTATTCAGGCCTCGATATGTGTGCAAATAACATGAAATTTTTATGCAATGTTAAGTTCACTGTCCTAGATCTACTGTGAATTTTTGAGGATTTTTGGAATCACATAAAATTAATTAGAAATTAAAAGGTGTCACTAGGCAAAATATTACACATTTCAACCAATTAATTCATTTAAAAATCAACTGTAATTACAAAAATATGATACATGGCACAATAAATAGAGGACAAGTTTCTCAACAAAATGCAACTTTTGGAATTTAAAAATGATGTAAAATGCAACCTAGGGATGCGTGCAAACACAGGGGTGTATATGCAATACAGGAAAATAAAATTACATAAAGCAAATATGCTGACAGGGACTTAAGTGCAATTACCTATAATGCTGGAGACTAGAGTGCAAATTCTCCACAGGGCACGTGCTCCTCACGTGGGGTCTGCTTTACAGGGACCTTGTTGCAATTATGAAAAGTACCGAGGGCCTCTGTGTAAAATTCCCAGGCCGCACGTGCTCCTCACGTGGGCGGCCTAGGCTCGAATGGCTGCGGAGGCTCAGGGCTCGGCTCGGGCGCTTCTGGAGGTCTGGAGTGAGGCTTGGGCGGCCCGAGCCTAGGCTCGGGGAAGAGGCTCGGACCAGGGCTGCGTGGCGTGCTGCGGACCCTTGGATCAAGCTCGATCCAACGAATGGTGGTGAAGACTCGTGGCGAGATCTTAGGCCATTAGATCTAAGTTGATCCAACGACTCCTGGCTCGCGATGGAGAGGGCGACGTGGCTGACTGCCGGCCGCTGGATCAGATGATTATCCAACGGCTGTCAGCTGCTGCGGAGGTGGGACACATGGCTCACGAAGCGCCGTTAGATCTTGAGAGATCCAACGGTTCCTTTGAAGCTCGGCTGAGAGACGATGTGGCAGGATGACACACGTTCGATCGGGGTGATCGAACGGCAGCTGGGCTTCTCCTTCAACGGGCCTCCGCCGCATGCGGAGGAGATGGCATGGCTCCGACGAAGTGGCCTTTGCTCCGCCAGTGCCTCCTCGCGTCGATGAAGCTCTCCGACTTGTCGGAGCTATCCCAATAGAATCGTGGCGCTGCGGCGAAGGTAACGGTGATCTCAGGAGTTGGAAAAGGCCGTCGGAGGCTGCTGGCGACGAAGCTCGATGGCGACTCCGGTGAAGCTCCGATCAGTGAATCAGATGGCACCTGCAAGCGTTAGAGAAGGAGCTGAAGCTCGGGCGTGCACTCGTGGAGGTGGGTGGATGACTGGCAAGGCCTAAGGCGGAGGGGGATGATCTGGCGACGGTGCTCTGGCCAAGTGGCAGAGTTGGAGATCGATGGATGGTGAGATGCGTCGTCGGCGGGCGTAAAGGTGACCGCGAAGATGAGAGCTCCGACGCGGAGCTCGACGGAGTGAAATAAAGGCGAGAAGGTGACCGTAGGCGGTGGATAAAATGCGAGAAATTGAAAAAAAATGAAATGAAGATCGATCGGGGATGGAGGCGTTCACCTGGGGATTGGAGCTCGACTTTGAGTTTCAGGTTGTCGCTCGAAGGGGCGGTGGGTCCCTGAGCTCAAGCAGCGGCTCGGCGATGGAGAGCTGCGACTCGGCGGTGGCCGAGGATCTCGCCGGAGAAGACGGTCGTCTTCGCTCGAAGAACTTGCAATTCCTGTCACCAACTGGAAGCTCCGAGCTCGGAGTATCTCTCACGGAGGGCGGATGGGTGCGACGATGGCCGGTGGTGGAGTATTTAAAGGTCGAAGGTCTCGGCCATGCTGACGATGGAGCGATGTTTAAGGAGTTTGTGGGAGAGAGCTGGAGGTCGACGTGGGTGATGGAGTAGCTGGCGAGGATAAGGGATGAGTGGGGGTCATCGTGGAGGTGGTGGTGGTCGTCTACGATGGTAGAGGCGCGGCCAAGAATAGGAAGGGGGTGCCCCTCCCGCAAGGCGGAGAATGTGGGAGAGAGGGGCTCCCGAGGTGGAAGACGAAGTCTCCACCGTTGGATCTTGTGATCCAACGGTGGTGATCGAAGCGGGATGGAGTGGCTGGATGTAGATCTGGTCGTGGCGATCCGAGCGTTGTGAAGCGGCCACGTGGTGCAACGGGAACGGGGCGTGGGCGGACGGCTGTGATGAACATCAGGAGTTTAATTGGGCGGTCCAGATGCTTGCGGGGCTAACGACTCAGATGAAGAGACTTGAGCGTGATCTGATGGCGCAGAATGCGCCACGTGGCATGATGAGGGAGAGGCGCGAACGGGCGATGGAGATGAGGCGGGGGTTTTGATCTGACGGTCAAAGTGAAGGGCGTACGTGGAGGCGGCTAGGTCGTTGGATCTGGACCACCCATCCAACGGCTGAAAGCTGCAGCGGCCTGGGCAAGGGATGCGGGCCGTGTGGCACAACCAGAGGGCGCCACGTGGCCTGCTGTGGTTGGCTGGACCAAAAAATAAAGGTAGAGAGAAGAGGGGGCTGAATTTGGAAAAACTCAAAACATGAAAGTTGTAGATCTCGATGAGATCTACAAGTTTCATGTTGACCAAAGACGGAAATGAGGTCAAATATGATACATGAATATAAAGATACAAATATACATACATGTAGTATACAAAGAGGCCCAAAAACCCAACTTTCTCATACGAGCTCCAAATTGGATGAAATTAGTCTCATTTTAAAGGTCTTTTAATGTGTATTTTTTTAAAAGTGAGTAGACTTATTTCGGAGTTTGTATGAGGGACTTATGTGTATTTTCTGATCCAGGGATTCTAGGGCTTTGTTGGTTATTTTAGAAGGGGGATTTTTGGCTTTCTTCCCTATATTATTAACTAAGGAGTACATATTATAAGGAAGAGGTTATTTTGTTAAGTGGATATTTTACAAGGGATTTTGGCTTCTTATTTAAATGCAAATGGACTGCTAAAATGCATGTATTATGTATGCATGCATGAATGCTATTTATGTATTACAAAGGGAAATATGCCTCTATTTACTCGGGAACAAGGCTCTATTTTTAACTTTTGAAGTGATGAATCACAGATTCATCAACGGCAGACCTCCCCGGAGCTCCTTGGATTGACGTCGAGGAAGATGGGAGCTCGGGGAGGGTCCAGGAGCCTCTGGAGCGATGCTTCAGAGCTCAGGTGATGGCTGCAGAGTCGACGAAGCTGGATCCGACGAAGCTCTGACCATTGACGTCTCAAGGCTCTGCAGCGTTAATAATACAACCGAAGCACAAGGGCGTGTGTGCGTGAATGAGACGTGAGCTTGGTGAGCGATGAACGTGGGAGCTCGGATGCTCCTCCGCTGCGAGGGCGGAGGAGATGGGTCGGACATGGTCTGGGAAGCTGGAGGAAGAAGAGAATGATCTGAAGACGACGCGTGAAGGGGGGAAGTGTGGCGGAGCTCGGAGGGGGCTTAATGGAAGGTGAAGACGGCCGGAGAGGCCTATTTAAATCGAAGAAATTGAATAAAAAGACAAAGGAGGAAGAGGAGACTTACCTGCTCAGATATGGCGGACGGGGGCTTGGGATGGGGCTCTAATCGAGCCCCGGGTCGTCGCAGAACTCCGGCAGTGACTCGGAGCAGCTCGAGCGGGCTCAGCAGCACCGCAACACCGCCGGGATTGGCGGAGGGTCGACACCGGAGGATATCGTCGTCATCGCTCGATGCTCCGCCTCCCCCTATCACAGGGAGACGGAAGAGGGGTGGGCGATCCCTCGCGTAAAGGTAGACGCGGTTGATAGAGGGTGGTGGCGGTATATTTGAAGATGGTGATGGCGGAAGTGGTGCATGGAGTCGTGGGTTGGCAGGCGATCGTGGAGCAGATGAGATGGGGTCGTGGGTATTGGAGATACCGGCGAGGATGAAGGATGAAAGGGGGACGTCGTGGGGCAGTTGGCGAGAGGAGGTGGTCGCTGGAGTCATGGAGAAAAAGGGAAGGGTGAAGTCGCCGCACGAGGTGGAGATCGTGGGATTGACGGGCGATCGTGGAGCAGATGAGAAGGGGTCGTGGGTATTGGAGATACCGGCGAGGATGAAGGATGAAAGGGGGACGTCGTGGGGCAGTTGGCGAGAGGAGGTGGTCGCTGGATTCGTGGAGAAAAAGGGAAGGGCGAAGTCACCGCACGAGGTGGAGATCGTGGGATTGACGGGCGACCGAAGGTAGGGGACGACGCGGGGGCCGTTGGATCGGGGGATCCAATGGCTGTGAATTGGGCGTTTACGAGCGGTTCAGATTTGATCAAGACTGCTAGATCTGATGGCGCAAGAGATGCCATGTGTCGAGCTCATAGGAAAGCAGAAATGGGCGGTTCAGATCATATCTAGAGATCGATCGGAGGGTTGAGGTCAGTAACGGGTTTGGATGGTAAGGATGGGATCTAAGGAGAGCCATCGGACGGTGGTGAAAATGACACGTGGCGCACGGGGGAGAAAGGCGCTAGCGGATGGCTTGGATGAGATCTGGCGCTTGATCAGACGACTGTTGTTGACTACGGAAGGGACGGAAGTGATCAAGGAGATCAGAAGGTGACCAATGCTCCACGTGGCGTGCGGAGAGATGGGCGCTGATGTGCGGTGTAGATCAGAGGCGGGAATGGATCAAACAACTGAGGAAAAGTGCGGACGGGGAGATGGTCTGGCTATTGGATTATGAAGGTGATCCAACGACTAGAAATGAGAGCGGATAAGACAAAGAAGAGCGGGCCACGTGGCTCACCCAGAACGGGCCACGTGGCCCAATCAGATTATTTAGAGAGTATTTTTGATTTTTGAAGGTAATTTGGCCGAATTTGAGAAAACTCAAAACATGAAAGTTGTAGATCTTGACGAGATCTACAAGTTTCATGTTGACCAAAACTGGAGATGAGATCATCTGTAGACACAAAATATTTTTAAGGGTATTTTTAAGGCTAAAAACACCACGAATTTTTGTTTTGCCAATTTTTTTGTGGTTTTTAATTTATTAGAGACTCCGATAAATACAGGGCATTATCTGGATTTTATTGACACAATTTTAAGCAAGGAGGTTAATAATAGAAAATAAAGACGATGAAATCGAGTTTCATCACCCCCCTATACTTAAACTATGCTCGTCCTCGAGCATCAAAGAGAATGACTAAGTTGGATTAACCCCCTTGTGCATGTGAATACAGGATCCAATCCGATCAAGTTGAATCTACTTTAGAGATCCAAAATTCTAGAGTTCAACCCAGCCTTAATCAAGAGGCATCCAATTCCTCTACTTCTCCAGACTCTCTCTGATGTACATATAATCTAAAGGATATGACACTTTAGTGTTGACTGTGATTCTGAGAGTAGGGTCAAATCATCACCCAAAGTCTTGGTCCGAGAAAATCTCCTAAGGACCCAATCCTCAACACTAGGGAATAAATCAAATCTTGCATTCAGTCCACCGTCTCTTTAGTTGTCAGACTTAGAAAATGTAGATGGCAGGCCAGTAATGGAGGATATGGGTTTGTGTCATTTCTTCTCTCCCTCTCATTGGAACAAGGATTCTCTCTAGTTCCATTTACGCAACACATTTTTTTGGTGTTGATCAGTGCGTCCGTCAAGAGAAGTTGGAGCCGTCTGCACTTGTTTTCCTGAGAATACACCGGGGTGTGTCTCTTTTGAGTACCTATCGTACCTTCTACACCCAGAGTTGTAGCATTTACGATGCAGAGCCCTTTTTTGGTGCAAGCCCGACTCCTGGTCCTAATAGCGGTGGTCCAAGTGGACACTTTGAAAAGTTGGAAGTGCTCACCTTTGGTGGAAGCTCTTTTGATATTTGACTTTGTGGAATGAGCTTTTCTTTGGAATTTCATTGACTTGTATAATTTGTGGCTAGCTCCACTGCTTTTACCAAGAGTTGGCGCACACTGATCAACAAATTTTTTTATTTTATTCACACCCTGGCACTTAGGTCAATATCAAGAGATTAATATAAGAACCAAGTTCTCATATTGGCTAATATTGCTGACACTCAGGTTTCATGAAGCCTCCAAAGATTTTATCCCATCCTCGAGCATCATTAGATCAAATCCAAACTTGACTTCCTCATCCCAATTCCTCAAGTGAAAAATCAACTCATCTCATCAAAACCACAGTCGTGCATGTGATGTGCTGATCATATTCTTTTTGTCTGAGACTAAGCATGGAATATAGCATGCAAATCTAGAAACCTAGGGGAATGTGGACGATTAAGTCTATGACCATGATGGCTAAGGCTGGTTAACCTAAAATCTCAAAGACCTCATCAAGCTAAGTTTTCTTGCTCATTTCAGATCCTGGGTGGAAGTGTAAGTGTCGAGGATTACTCCAACTTCTTCATTCAAAAACAAGAGATTTTTTTTCATCTTTAAGAGATATTAGAACTGCCTAAACTTAATTGAGCATCTGCAATTCAGCCAGTATGGATGTAAGTACAGGCCGAAGCCCGTTGCTTGAGGACGGGGCCTTACGTGATGTCCTCTAAACCATCCAATCTGCTAAGGGCAAACCCTCACTGAATGCGGCTTACTTAATTGGGTTTAGTAGTCACCAATGGCTCTTAAAGGGTTTTGGTTTTTTCTCATTTTTATGGATTTTAATAAAGGTTAAAACACAAGTTAAACTCAACTTTCCTTGAAAAGCGATGGAGATTTTTCAAAACCATGTCACACAAAAAAGTTTTTCAAAACATTTTCAAAAGATTTTTTTCAAAATAAGGAAAAATCATTTTCGAAAATATTTTTATAAAAATAGCGTAACATAATATCGAAAAGCTGCGAAATCATTTGAGTTCTCTTAGTCCAAAGAGATTTACCTTAGCCAAAAAGTTTTAAAATTTTGTGATTTTTTAGATTATAGCTAAAGTAAGTATACGGCATATACGGTATACCCCCTATACTTAAACTTTGCTATATCCTCATAGCACTAGATGTTACAAGTACATAGGTCCATTTAAATATAAAGGAATATACGGGAGCTAAGAGGGGCTCCCCCTATACATAGGTTAGAAATAACCTAAGTATAAAGGCAAGGATAGATGAGTAGAGAAAAATCACGAGGACTCGGGTCCCCTCATACTTAGGCTGCGATTAGCCTAAGTATAAAGATAGAAATGGATGTTGGGAGGGACCCAAGGGGAACAAAGAATATGGATGGATATACAGATGAGCGGATGAATCTACAAAGATGGATGGAGTGACTAAGGTTCTGGGGAATGTATCAAAGCAAACATGGCTCAATTCAAGCAAGCAAGACCCTTAAATTCACCAACTCACACATGAAATCAACCGAAGTTGGTTTATTATCTTGTCAGTTTTATTGGTGATAAATCATTTGATATTTACACAGAGAAAATGTGAAATGGAAACAATGCGTAAACGAGGGTGTTGCTCTCCCAAAACCAAAGTTTTACTCCATTTTATGGTTTGACTTGCAATTAACAGTCCCAATTTTTATTTAATGTTGTCACTGAATGAAGGTTAGTACAAAATCAAGCAATCATCGTCTACCGTTCATTCCATTTTCCATTAATCCTAGGTGATCAACTAGGAAAAAGAAATCAAGAAAAAGCCGCATATTCGATGAAAACCATGATCTAAGCTAAGCGACAAATCATGCAGTGACTTCGCGAAAAATTCGTGAAAACTTGGGCCGTTTTGAAAACCAAAACTCATGTATGCAAGTCGATCAAAAAGCCGCACTTAACATGCTTCTATTAGCGGGGAATTTTTTTTCTTAATTTGGCTAAGTGAGGCGATGCTACGTGCGTCTTTGTTAAATAGTGTGTCCTACCTACGAGCAAGCACGTAAAAGATGGAGAAAATAAAAATGAGCTCAGAGAGCCGCACGCCTGGTCCTAGGTCGACACTCAAGTGGGGAAGATCCCCACACAACCACGATCGTTCGATTACACTCGTGAGTCTTCGATCGAAGACCGCTGTAAAAGATGAATTATTATTACAAGTATGAAAATAAAAATGCAAGACACCAATTTTTTTTCTTTCTTTTCTATGTGCTCCAAATGTGCTTCTGCGGCTCCTCGCAACAGGTAGCATCCTGCTCCTCGCCTCCTTGAACCATCAAGGGCCCTGCCACAAAAACAATAGTTAGAGATCGATAGAGAAGAAAATTTTACAATGCAAAATGAATTGACAAATTGAACTATAAAATGAACACTAAATTAAATAAACAAAAATCCAAAAAATACAAGAAATGAGCCATGTCCCCGGTAACAGCGCCATTTGATGAGCCGCAAAATCGGCCCTTTAAGAGTGCTGGATTAGCACATGGAATTATTGTAGCAGTCGGGCCAATTCGGGTCATCAAAAGACCATCTCATTTAAATATATGTCAATCAAAATGCGATGGTCATGTTTTTTTACTTGGTAAGATACCAAGGTCGAACTCAGGGACACGCGCCTCTCTCGTATTAGTCGGATTTTAGTCTATTTAGCTACGTGTTGAGTTGAAGCCTACAGGTCAAAGTCATGCAAAAAGGACAAGAAGACACAACAATGCATGCAAATTTTTTTTATTTTATTTTATTCTGCAAGTAAATACCATGAAATACATCACAAATATGCCCTAGGTTAAAATGATGAGCTGACTAAACCACCAGTTAATCTCAGATGTAAGTGAAGCAATAACTCACTTGACATAGATTGCAAGGTTAATCAAAAAGGCATATAAGACACTCGAGTTAATTAAAGAAATGCATTAAGATCATAGTGTCAAAACAGGCGAACAAATATGCCATTAAAAAGTATGTCAAACAAGCTTTAAAATGAAACTGAAATCAACTTAATAGGAGTTACGAGGCTCAATATATGCATGAAGAAAGACAAGGGCATAACTGAAAGGAAACATGAAATGATAACTACAAACAGGTCCCTGGGAGGGACTAAAATGTAATAAAACTAAAGAGCGAGTCCTTCCTTGTAAATAAACCAAACGCACGGGGACATTTTTGCAATTATTTAAACCCGCAAGGGTACGGGTGCAAAATGTCCCAGGCGCGCAAGTGCTTCACGTGACTTAGGACCTGGTTGCAAAATTGAAGACATCCGTGGGCATCTCTGCAAATAACCCAGAGTAGCACGTGCCGCGCACGTGCTCTTCCAGGTTCGGGTCGGCTAGGAGGCTCGGTGCAGCTTCGGCTTGGTTCGGGTGTCGGATCAGGCTCGGTCTACGGCTCGGAGAAGGCTCGGTGATCCAAGCCTCTAGGTTCGAAGGGGAGGTTCGGTGCAATCTCAAAGAATGCCACGTGGCCGAATGACGGCCATTGGATCGTGATGATCCAAGGGCTACTGGTGAAGGTGCTCCCGGGCGACGTGGCTGCTCGAAGGTCGTTGGATCGAGAGGATCCAACGGCTGCTGATGTCGATGGCGTGGCCTCATCTGGACCGTTGGATGGTCGCTGAGAGAAGACCATCCGACGGTCCTTGTGCTTTCTCCTCCACCGAAGGCTGGCGGCGGGTTCAGAGCTCCAGCGAAGGAGCTCCTCCTCCGCCACTCCTTCTTGATCACGACAGACCTCCCCGGAGCTCCTTGGATTGACGTCGAGGAAGATGGGAGCTCGAGGAGGGTCCAGGAGCCTCTGGAGCGGTGCTTCAGAGCTCAGGTGATGGCTACAGAGTCGACGAAGCTGGATCCGACGAAGCTCCGACCATTGACGTCTCAAGGCTCTGCAGCGTTAATAATACAACCAAAGCACAAGGGTGTGTGCGCGTGAATGAGACGTGAGCTCGGTGAGCGAAGAACGTGGGAGCTCGGATGCTCCTCCGCCGCGAGGGCGGAGGAGATGGGTCGGACATGGTCTGGGAAGCTGGAGGAAGAAGAGAATGATCTGAAGACGTCGCGTGAAGGGGGGAAGTGTGGCGGAGCTCGGAGGGGGATTACTGGAAGGTGAAGACGGCCGGAGAGGCCTAATTAAATCGAAGAAATTGAATAAAAAGACAAAGGAGGAAGAGGAGACTTACCTGCTCAGATATGGCGGACGGGGGCTTGGGCTGGGGCTCGAATCGAGCCCCGGGTCGTCGCTGAACTCCGACAGAGACTCGGAGTAGCTCGAGCGGGCTCAACGGCACCGCAATACCGCCGGGATTGGCAGAGGTCGACACC
The DNA here is from genome assembly GCA_037367405.1 of Ottelia alismoides. Classification (NCBI taxonomy): domain Eukaryota; kingdom Viridiplantae; phylum Streptophyta; class Magnoliopsida; order Alismatales; family Hydrocharitaceae; genus Ottelia; species Ottelia alismoides. Next base: position 98,930 of record JAZKJV010007814.1, on the reverse strand, counting down.
AGAGGAGCTCGTCGTCATCACTCGATCCTCTGCCTCCCCCTGTCATAGAGAGACGAAAGAGGGCTGGGAGATCCCTCGCGTAAAGGTGGACGCGGTGGATAGAGGGTGGTGGCGGTATATTTGAAGATGGTGATGGCGGAAGTGGTGTGTGGAGTCGTGGGTTGGCAGGCGATCTTGGAGCAGATGAGAAGGGGTCGTGGGTATTGGAGATACTGGCGAGGATGAAGGATGAAATGGGGACGTCGTGGGGCAGTTGGCGAGAGGAGGTGGTCGCTGGAGTCATGGAGAAAAAGGGAAGGGCGAAGTCACCGCACGAGGTGGATATCGTGGGATTGACGGGCGATCGTGGAGCATATGAGAAGGGGTCGTGGGTATTGGAGATACCGGCGAGGATGAAGGATGAAAGGGGGACGTCGTGGAGCAGTTGGTGAGAGGAGGTGGTCGCTGGAGTCGTGGAGAAAAAGGGAAGGGCGAAGTCGCCGCACGAGGTGGAGATCGTGGGATTGACGGGCGACCGAAGGTAGGGGATGACGCGGGGGCCGTTGGATCGGGGGATCCAATGGCTGAGAATTGGGCGTTTACGAGCGATTCAGATTTGATCAAGATTGCTAGATCTGATGGCGCAAGAGATGCCATGTGTCGAGCTCATAAGAAAGCGGAAGTGGGCAGTTCAGATCATATCTAGAGATCGATCGGAGGATTGAGGTCAGTAACGGGTTTGGATGGTAAGGATGGGATCTAAGGAGAGCCATCGGACGATGGTGAAAATGACACGTGGCGCACGGGGGAGAAAGGCGCTAGCGGATGGCTTGGATGAGATCTGGCGCTTGATCATACGGCTGTTGTTGACTACGGAAGGGACGAAAGTGATCAAGGAGATCAGAAGTTGACCAACGCTCCACGTGGCGTGCGGAGAGATGGGCGTTGACGTGCGGTGCAGATCAGAGGCGGGAATGGATCAAACGGTTGAGGAAAAGTGTGGACGGGGAGATGGTATGGCCGTTGGATTATGAAGGCGATCCAACGACTAAAAATGAGAGCGGATAAGACAAAGAAGAGCGGGCCACGTGGCTCATCCAGAATGGGCCACGTGGCCCAATCAGATTATTTAGAGAGTAATTTTGATTTTTGAAGGTCAATTTGGCCGAATTTGAGAAAACTCAAAATATGAAAGTTGTAGATCTTGACGAGATCTACAAGTTTCATGTTGACCAAAACTGGATATGAGATCATTTGTAGACACAAAATATTTTTAAGGATGTTTATAAGGCTAAAAACACCACGAATTTTTGTTTTGCCAATTTTTTTGTGGTTTTTAATTTATTAGAGACTCTGATAAATACAGGGCATTATCTGGATTTTATTGACATAATTTTAAGAAAGGGGGTTAATAATAGAAAATAAAGACGATGAAATCGAGTTTCATCAGTGGCGTACTCAGTACAAGCTACCTGCTCAGATTTCCTCTTCAGGTTGTTGGGATTCGGCTCAATCTAGGCAGGGATGGCGGCCTTCCCTCTCATGATGTCCCGCATCTCCTGGTGGAACTCATCCATCTCCCATCGAAAAGTAGCCTGCTGATCTGTGAGAAGACGGGCTATGTCATCCAAGGCGGGGCTCTCATAGGATGGCCCCTGAGAACCCGACGGGTAGCCTCTCTGGTAGTGAGGTTGCCGGTGCTGTGGCTGAGAGGGGTAAGAATGTGGCTGATGCTGCGGCTGATGAGGCTGATCACGCCTCCAAGACTGTCCCTGCTGATAGGGACGAGGACCATACTACAGTGAATGTTGTGGCTGTGGCTGGGTATAGGCTGGGGGCTGCTGCTGCTGGTGATCCCTCTGATGGCTGTATTGGCCACCCTGACCTGACGGCTGCTGTTGGGGCTAGGCACCTCCGGCTGCCCAACAAAATCCGGGATGGTCTCGTCGGATACCGGGTTGGGGGCGGTCGTACCAAATCCCGTTGACATCCATCGATGGCTCTGAATCGTACTGGGGTGGCGGGAGCACTGCCAGAGGCTGATCCGGCCGGTATACCACCATCTGAGTGTCAGTGGATTGTGGTGCCTGGTAGGTGAGCTGCGGCTGCTAGTACGGCTCCGCCTGTACAAGATGGACCTGCCTAGGCTGCTGGTGGGAGCTGGAGCGCTGGGACGAGCTGCTGCTGCTACTCGGATCGCCTCGTGCCTGAAGACGAGGCTGTGAAGCCATCTGTGCCTCCTGGAGACACATGAGTTGTGTCTTCAGGTCACTCAGGGTCGGTGCCATCTGCTCCATCTGCGTGATGCCCTGGCACTGCTTCTTCTCGATAATCTCCATCCGGTACAGCTTCTCGCTGATAATACCCATGTCTGCGGCTGAGGACTCGGCCTGTGCTGCTGCTACCGCGGACGAACTGGATGGACCGACGTCGACCCGTGCTATCCTCTGGTACTGCACGGTCTGTGGCTGCTGGGGTCTGCCCTGTGTGTACAATCGGGTCTGGGACATCACCATATAGTTCTCGGCCATCTCCTCGTAGATGGCCCAGACCTGATCGTGATCCTTGGTGAAGTAAGACCCGCCACAAGAAGCGTTCACCAAGCCCTGAAGCTCTGGTGTCAGCCCACTGAAAAAGCTCTGAACAAGGTTCAGCTTGGAAATGTCGTGGTGCGGGCATCTGTCGGTCATCTCTCGAAACCTCTCCCATGCCTCGTGAAACTGCTCGTTGGGGAGCATGAAAAAGTTGCTGATCAGGGCTCTAGCGGCATTCGTCCGCCCGATTGGGTAGTACTTGTGCAAGTACTCGGTGCGGAGCTGCTCCCAGGTGTAGATGAACTTCCCCAAGTGCTTCAGCCAGGTGGCTGCTCTGTCTGCTAAGGAGAAGGGGAAGGCAATCATCCTGATGGTATCCTTGTCCACCTGACGGTCGTGGACTGTGCTGCAGATCATCAGAAACTCCTGGAGGTGGAGATGGGGCTCCTCTGTGGCGAGCTGATTTACATGAAATTCAAGAGAGCCTAAATGGTGTCTCACACAAGGTAGAGACGACCGTCGCTGTGGCGACCCTCAAATGAATCTCGTATTTAATCAATAATTAACCCACACTACAGATCAATAATTAGAAATAAATGTGGAGTTAAAATTTATTTTCAACTCTGCACAAATGATGTAAGCACAAATGATGTATAGGACAAGTATGCAGAGAGTTCGAACACAGGGAGCAAGCAGGGTAATTCAAATAAATGTGTGTGAGTGAATGTGAAGTGTCTACACTAAGCAAGCAAGCAAAAAATTTTGTGGGTTTTTAATTTTATTTTTTTATTTTTTTATATTTAATTTTTAATTTTGTATTTTGATTTTTTTATTTTCAAATTTTTTATAATTTTATATTTTATATATTTTTTTCTTTTTCAATATTGGAAAATAAAGACAATGCAATAAAAGAGAAGATCAAATATTTATAAAAATGTGTAAAAATAACCAAAAATTCAGAAATAAAATTTTTGATATTTTTAAGATTTTTTACTATTTTTGTGATTTTTGGGTATTTTTCAAACTGTTTTTAGTATTTTTAAATATTGAATAAAGGAAAACAGTGAAGAAGGCATTGGCTATGAGTATAATAGGAATTAAAAATAACAAACAACCACCAAAATTTTTCAAACTAATTTTAAAATAAAGAGGATAAAATATAGAACATACGTGAGCTGCGTTTATAATTTTTGGAGTTTTCTAGGATTTTATATTTTTTTTTGAAGTTTTTAAGTTTTTTCAAATTTTTAGGGGTTTTCTTTTTAGATTTTTAGTGATTTTTGGACTGACACTAAAGTAGGTTAAAAGGCACACTAGGGATTTTTTTTGGAATTTTTCGAGGTATTTTAATATTTTTTGGCATTTTCTAAGCTAGATAGTGAATAAAAAGCATGTTTTTGATTTTTAATAAATATAAAAACAAAATAAAACCAAAAACTAAAAATATGGCGACAAAGTACAAGTTAGCAGGAGCTTAAGTCTATTTTTTGAGAATTTTTGGAGTTAGAATGAAGGTCAAAATAAATACTACAAGTTCACAACAATATCACAGCCTGGCAGGGGTATAAGTGCAATTTCTCAAACATCCAGGGGCATACATGCAATTTTTCACAAAAGTTTGAACTGAATATTTAATTTACAGGACCAAATACCAAATACCAAACCCGCAGGGGTATCGTAGCAATTTTCCCACAAAAGTTTGAACTGAATATTTAATTTACAGGACCAAATACCAAATACCAAACCCGCAGGAGTATCGTAGCAATTTTCCCACTAGGGCGCGTGACTTGCACGCGCCTAGCGAGGACCAATATGTAATTTCCACAAAACCTGGGGGTTAACATGCAAACTTTCCAAAAATTTAACACTTAATATAAAAGTTCTGGGACTTAAAAGAAATTCTAAAAAGACTGAGGGCCTCTGTGCAAAAAGCCCGCACCTCACGTGTACAGGTCATGTGAGGTGACGTGGTGGAGGACCTAAATGTAAATAAAATAAGTTCGGGGGTCTTTTTGCAATTTTTACAAAACTTTTACACTACATACAAAAGTTTTTAGACTAAAAAGTAAATACAAAATGCGCGGGGAATTAGATGCAAAATACCCTCGGTGTGCGGATCCAACAGCTGCAAATCTTCACTTGGACACGTGGCGTGAATCCAGCGGTCGATGACGCATCGCTTGGACGGCAGAGATTAGATCATCTGGCGACGATCGGACGGTGGCGACGTGGCGCAATCCAACGGTTGCTGCTCGACCTGGGGGAGCTCCTCGATCCGACGGCTGGGAAGTGATGACGAAGAACAACGAAGAACGCCGGCGAGGCGAACTTCGTCGTCCCCGATCTTCGTCCTCCGACGATGGAAGGGCTTCAAAATGGACGTGGAGATTCCTCCGGTCCTCCTCTAGCTGCTGGCGGCGGCAAAAAGCCTCGGCGATGGCCGAGGGGCTCGCTGAAGGGTGGCGGAGCTACAGAGCTCCATTAGCTCCGGCGAAGCTCCAGATTCGCCTCCAGGCTTCAATGAGTGTGCGTGGACCTGCAAAAAGCATTAGAAGGTCCAGGGAAAAGTGCCTGGACCTCTGGATGGACGTGAAGATGCGTGATTCGAGGTGGCGATGGACGGCCGGAGGTGCGCTCCGGCCAACTTAGCGATTTGAGCGAAATAGGCGATGAAGCTCGGATTTTTTTGGGGGTTTTTGATCCTTAAGCTAACAGGAACTAAAAGCATGCAAGGAATAAAAGGGGGAAGGCCCTCAATGGCCGGAGCCAGAGGGAATAGTCTACCTCGACCGCCGGAGTTGTGGGAGGTGGTGGAGGCGCCCTCGACCTCGATCGCCTTGGCTGACGGCCTCGCGATGGAGCTGTCACCTCCAGGGAGCTCGGGAGCACGAAGGTGGCGACGAGGGGTGGACCAAGGGTTCTCAAATTCGAAATGAAGGTGGAGGTTTGGTTTTAAGTGGCTTGACCTTGAGCTGCAGGGGCTCAAAGACCAACGATTCTGGAGCGTCTCAGTGATCCATGGTCCGAGGTAATCACATGGCGGGGTAGACCAATGATCGAGGTTTGGTTTTGCAAAAGGAATCATCACGAAAGAGTGCAAGGATCAACCGCGAAAAAGCCAAGAAGTTGGCTCAAAAACCAACTTCTGACGCTGCACATGGGGGAGGACGGCCAGTTGACCTGGGTCAACTGGGACCGTCTCCTGATTGGTCCACGTGGACCAATCAGGAAAAATCCCTGGTAAATATTTTATAAATTCAATTAAAAATAGAAAAAGGCTGAATTAATTAATGATTATAAAATAAAAAATATTCGTTATTTTCTGTAGTATTTTATTATGATTTTTAATTTATTTTATGAGGTATATTTTCATAAGTTTACTTTTTAGCCCTATATAGGTATATTACCTATGTATTTTAGTATTTTATTTTTATTTTGTATTTTTAATTTATTTATTTTTGGTTATGATTTTATAAAATTATAAAATACTCTTATACACATAAATATATTTTTATTCTATTTTTCTGATGTATTTTGTATATTTAATAAAATAAAAGAATATATTATATAGGTATACATATAGGTATTGTACCTTGGTATTTTGTTTACATGTATTTTTATTTTGTATTTTACTTAGGCTTTTATTCTAATTTTAATATACATAATTATTATAAGTAATATTTACAACATTATAAAAATATAAAAATATAAAAATAATGAATAAATAATAAATTGAATATTTTAATCTGTACAAGTATACAATGTGGGTCCAAAACTCAACTTTCAAACCGTAGCTCCGCCAAATGCGAAACCACCGCTATTAAATAGATTATTTTATTCTATATACAATTAAAGGTGAGTATGCTGCATTTGGAGTTTTCGTTTGTGAGATACAGGTCTGGGAAGTTGGGATTCTGGAATTTTATTCAGACCAGAACTTTTTATCTGTACATTATTTTTCTGTGAAATCAATTTTGTATTTTTCTTTATTAAATTATCTACAACTTTTATGTACAAAGCTTCTTCATTTGATGTATAAAAAGTGGAACCAAAAATAGGTCCCAAAATGAATAAAGAATGAATTAAATGACAATGTGTTTTCTCTGTATTTTGACCCTTATCTCCCCCTATTTTGTTCTCTGTCGACCTATTCATTAAGATGCCTAGGTTTCTGGGGTTTGGGTCATAAAATATTTACAATATTTTATTCTTTTTCTTTTCTTTTATTTATTCTATAATTTTGGCTTTAATTACAGTATTTTATACATTAAATAGATGCACATGCATGAATGCTAAGATGAAGTATTTAATGCTATTTACAGGCATTTGCTAGGGTTTTTGGTGCCAAAATGATAGAATAAAGATGGTGAAATGTGGATTCATCACGAGCCCATGGAACCGGGCAAGGAGCTGCAAGGTGTTCGGGGGGAACTTGAAGTCCCCCACGATGGCTGGTAGAACAACCCAATGATGCATCAGTGTCGATCCGGGGTTGTGTAACTCCTGCATCAGTCTCGGTGGATCTGCTGCGGCTGCCGCGGCCTCATCGGGTATCCTCGGGCCCTCTATGCGCTACTCTCGGTCTGCTCTCAACTGCTCCATCTCTCGCCTCATATCCAACATGAATGCTCCCTGATCCCTCAACTGCTGCTGCACTGTCTCAAGGGAGGCGATCATGGTGGAGTTGATCGCACCCTGATCCAGAACGAAATGCTCATGCTGCGGACCTCTGGTGTGATCATCAGAACTGCCGGCCATAGTCTCTGCAAAATCAAAACATCCGAACTCAGGTGCCGATAAATCATCTGGCTGTCTCTCCTCTGGCACTGGTATCTCGGTCTTAGAAGAAGGGTGATCGAGGGGGAACAAGGTGGAGTCGTACTTGGGTTTGGAGAGCGGGTCTCGACTCTCGCGAACCAACCTAGATGAGCGGGTAGACGTGCCCGAAAGCGGTGCAGCCAGAGGCTGCCTAAAAGATCGTCTGCCCATCATCTTGATGTGGCGAGTAGTGCAGATGAGATCTGGTAACAACTACGATCACAAGCAAACCCCCGATTCACCAACGCAACGCGAGCTGAAGACCGTAAAGGATCGGTCAATTATCTTGTCAATTTTATTTTGGTGATCAGTCAGGATAGCAGAGCGATTACATGACATGTTGGGTTACCTGATATTTTCTCAACCGACTGTCCCATACATAAATAGCCGGTAATCAGTCAAGAAGAATATCGGAGGGCTCTACCTAGTGTTCAGGGTCACTCTCTCGCACAAGCAAACCAGACAATGAGGGGGTTGCTCTCCCCAAGACAAATTTTTAAGTGAGGTTAGCAGTCCCAAATTTTATTGTTTTTCTTTTTAGATATTTTTTAATAAAAACAAAAATGCCTAACGAATTTTTCGGTTCTCCTGGTTATTAAGTCCAAAACAGGGGGAGAAGATGAAAAAGCCGATGCGCGATGAAATCAATGATGCATGCAGAGTAAGAAATGCGTACCTGACTCCAGCAGTCTACATGCAAGATGATCCGCGCAGAATTGAAAGACGAAAATAAACTACCTAAATGGTGCAAGCGGAAAACCGAGTCCCTAAATAGCAATTTCTACTCGAAAGAACAGTCTAGCTGATCACCAGCCTCCGATCCCAAGGGTCCGGTCTCGGTCTATACCCCTCCTCCTCCCGACAAAAAGGGTTCAGGAGCAGCGCTTGGCAGGGCAGGTTGTGGCACGTAGGCTCGAAGGAAGCAAGTCAACTATTTTTATTAATCTTTTATTATAGGTCCAATTACCGAACTATAGGAACAGGCAAATGTATTAGGGTGTTTGGATCCTATGAGTTACGCCACAATCAAACAGAAATTCCTAAGGCTAGGGGCTCGAGAAAACCGTGAGAAACCGGAAAAGGCAGCAAGAAATCAAAAGCCGCGTAAAAAACTCGTGAAGAAAACTAAGGGTCCCCCGAGCACACCGGTGCTTGGCGAAACAGACCCGAGAGTGTCTAGGTCCAAGTCTGAGCTGTCCCTGTATTATTACAACAATTCAAATAGCTGGAATAAAGTCTAATCTAATCTAAACTAATCCTCTCCCACTCAGCTACTCTCTCGCGCTCTCCAGCGGCTCCGTGCAGAAGGGAGCCGCCTCCGATCACCGCGGTTGCGCCGGCTTCTCGAGAGTTGCCGCCTCGATCCTCGGGCCCTCGCAAGACAATAGCAAAGTGTCAAATACCAAATAAAATAAAGCAACTAAAGGCAGGAAAATAAACATGGTATATGTGCAGCTATAGAAATAAAGTAGACACACCAAAGCAAACAAAAATAAAAAGAAAAGAAAATAAAATAAAACAAAAGTAAAAGAAGAATAAAAAGCCGTGAAAAGCCGCAGACTCAGAAAGAGCCGCGGAAAACCGTGAAAAAGAAAACAAAATAAAAAGAAAATCACAACTGACTACTAAGCCGTGCTCCCCGGTAACGACACCATTCTGATGGCCCGAAAAACCCCCAAGACTCGGGTGAATAAAATAGATCAAGGGTCGTTGTGACCCGGATCTCGGAGACAATTCGGATCAATAAGAAAATATGAGATCAAACCACCAAAACAAGATAAAAATCAAAGAAACTCAATAGTGGCCCTGGCTATTAGATTAGCCTGGTATAGCGACCAGGGTCAGACTCAGGGAGCACGTGATGGCCTCGCGGCCTACGAAGTAGTCAAAAATGAAAACAAATAAAAGAAAATAATTTTTGGTGGGTTTTCAATATTTTTTTATATTTTTTGTTTTTTAAAATAATAAAGAAAATAAATAATCAAGGAAACAAGCGACTATCAACAATTATTTAACTACTCAAAATTAGTCCAAAAGATCAAACAAAAATATTTTTATGTTTTTTTATATTTTTTTATGTTTTTGGTTAATTTTTGATATTTTTTTGATTTTTATAGAATTTTATAAAAAAGAAACAAGATAGATAATGCAAGACACTGTCCAGTCAGGCTTCTACAACCATTTAAAAATACTCAATGGTTGTTTCAAGGCTGGAGATAATTTTCCTGTAAAGTATGAAATACAAGGAAAAATTAGGCACTAGATTTATTATTTTTGAATTTTTCAATTATTTATTAGAATTTTTCTAAGTTTTTCAATGTTTTTTATTTTTTATAATTTTTATAAGTCCAAAAATGACCAAACTTGGTCAGAAAATCAAACACAACAAAACACACCAAATCTAATTTTTTTGTAATTTTTGGAAATGTTTTTATATTTTTTTGAATTTTAAAACTGAGCATTAAGAAAAATAGATGTTTTTGAATTTTTAAAAATAACAAAAATGCTCAGAAATGTACCCAAAAATTAGAGAAAATTTTACACAGTGACAGGAGCCACATTTCCAATTTTCATCGAATTTGGGTTACTTTTGCTATTTTATTAAAATAAAAAATGAACAAATAGTGCATAAGGACCTGTCTGTAAGGAAAATAAGTTCCAAGGGCCTAGAAATAACAAGGCTGGAAAACTGAGGTCCCAAAATGTAAAATGCCCCGAGGCCCACGCACGATACACGTGACTCATGCCTGGAAGGACCAAAGTGTCATTCCTATCTTAAAAGATGCAAACAATAACACACAAAGAACACAGGATAGATCATGCAATTTCACCAAAACTCACGTGTCGATGCACATGTCCATCATGTACAGGGTTAAAAATGCAAATAAGACAAACAACAAGGTCCTCTATGCAAAATAACCAAAATAAAAACAACTACTAAACGTATTTACAAGACTAAATATTAAATGCAAAAACTAAAGGGGCCTAAGAGCAATTACCCCTTATTATATGCCGAGGGCCAGATGGGCGCCACGTGTGATATCCAACGGTCAGGGGGGGTGGCGCCTCAACGAAGGGCTATAGCTCGGATCTGACGGTCGAGGCTCAGCCACGTGGATGATCGGACGTCTCCTGTGCACTGTGGCTAAACCTCGTTGTTCTGACGGTCCAGATCCACCCTATGATGATCGAACGGCTGGTGCTGCTCCTCAAATGGACGGCTCGATGTGAATCTAGAGCTGGAGGGCTGGATGGACAGTCGGGGAGGATCCACGAAGAACAGATGGGCGACAAACTTCGTCGGCCCAGTGCGCGCACGGTGGTCCTCCTCTGAGGCTACTGATGATCGGAGAAGATGCGCACGTGCCTCACGCGTCTGAAGATCCCCTCCGATGGCGCAACGGAGCTCCGGAGAGCTCATACGACACCGGCGGAGCTGGAGCTGCTGCTCCTGAACGTCAAGCCCTCAGATGGGCTCGTCTTGACCTGCAAAGCAACGCAACAGACTCCTGGGTCGAGGGCAAAGTGCCTCGACCCGGTTAGCGGTGGTGGGGATGATCGGTGCGTCGAGATGGGGAAGCTCCGACGAAGCAACGACGGTGGAGCTCCAATCCCAGTTCCTTTGCGAACTGGGTTGAATGGTTGGGCGGAGAAGGTGCGTGAGGGGAGTGCGAAGGTGTGGGTCGAATCCGATGATTGAGACGTGGACGAGGGTGGTCGGAATCGAGGGTCGTCGGCGATGGGTCGATTTGGGCGTAAATGAAAATCAGCGAAAGGGGGAAAGAACTACGGATACCTGATGGACGAGGTCGACTGGGAATGAGCCAATGAAGCTCTAGGTCCTAGCCTCGAGGGCCGTTGATGCCCGAGGCTCGAGCACCTCGTCTGGGCGACGTACGACGGTGCTAAGTCGCCGGATCGATGGTTCGATCACCCTCTCCTCGCTGCAACACCACTGACCGACTGCTATCACTCAGGCGGAGATGATGGAGGTCCTGGAGTGGAGAATGCACGAGCCAAAGATGCGTAAAGGAGCGGCGGAGCTCAGACTATATATGCCTAGGGGTCCGGCTATCTGGGAGTCGGGCGAGAAGCTTGGAGCACGGATCCCAAGAACCTCTGCCGGGCGTGGATCAGGGATGACTAAGGAGCAAATGGAGCCCGGGATTCACGGGTTTGGGTGTCGGATCGAGTGGGGATAATATCGAGAAATCAGGTTAAGGGCTCGGATCCGGAACTCTATGGTCCAAGGGGGGGAGTTGACCGGGGGGTCAACATCCCCGTGGACCAATCAGAAGAGGCCATGTCATAAATGATTTGAAAATTCGAAATAAAATAGAAAATGACCGAATTATTAAAAACTCAAAACATAAAAAATGTTTATTTTTTTATAAACTATTTTTTGTGATTTTTAATTATTTTTTTTGAAATAAAAATAAAGTATGTACAATATAGTATAATATACATAGGTATATACAATATAGCTTTTTAATTTTTGATTTTTAATTAATTATTTTTATACATTTTTATTACCATTTTATATTTTATTTAGTTATAAGATAAAATTTGGAATATTTTGATATTTTTATTTTATTTTTATTATTTATGTATAAGGGTTAAATAAATAGATATATACATTTATATACATGGTATATTTACTATGTTTCTTTTGATTTTTAATTTTTCTCTTTTTATTTTAATTTTTGTTTTTATAGTTTTTATTTTATTTATTTACATAATAGGATATGGAATATATACAAATTTTTATGGAATTTAATTTATTTATTTACAAGGTGAAATAAATAGAGAAAGGGGGTCTATGTACATGATGAATATACAAGTGAAGAAGACATTTTTATTTCTTTTTAATTTTCTAATTTTTATTCTTATTTTGTATTTACAAATATTTACAAATATATACAAACCCATTTTTTTTATTTTTAGAGGAAAATATTTTTATTATATTTACAGTTATATTTACACACATGAGATTCCTTATCTCTCTCTACTTGGGTTTTTTTATGCGGTCAGGCCCATGCTGAGCCCTCCCTTGGGATTAGGTTGCTCAATATTTATTCTAAATATTTCCCTCTTTTTCTTTTGTATCTTTATTCTTTTATTTTTGCACAAAAACATGCTAATTATTGATTTTTACACAATGCATGTCTTTTGTTAATTATTTGTATTTACAGATATCTACATGTATTTGCAAAGGTTTTTGTAGCTAAAATATAAGAATAAAGAGTGATGAATGAGTACTCATCACGATGCTAGGAAGGGCGAAGATGGATGAAGGCTCAGGTGTTGACCCATGGCCACTCTGACCATGCCATGACCTCGATGATGGTCATTCGAGTTTCATGGTAGGCTGATCAGGTTAAGCAACGACCAAATGATCCTTTTAAGCCTCCATCCAAGCCCAACACCTCGCTGATGATTCTCTTCAATCTCCATGTAATGTAGATCTTGCCTTTTATTTGTCTGTGCTTATTTTTCCCGAACTGTACAACAACCCTCACCCCAATCCCATTGGCTCACTAGCTTCATCGCGCATCAGAGATGCATGCTAAAGCCATAGACCACCTCCTCCTCTCTATCAAAACCATGTACACCTTGAGCCATTCCTCCTCCATTCATGGCAAAGGAACCCACTAAATGTATTCATCTTGTTCACACGCAGGCCCTCCATTCACCCCAAGCACACACACACACTTGCTTGGTTTGCCTATAATACTTGTAGGAATCAAGAATTCTTCAATGGAAATAAGCCTCGATGGAGCTCCATTCTAGAGCTTCGCCTCCGACGAGGCCTCATTGCCCCTCTTTGCCAGCCATCTCCAGACCTTCCTCCACCCTCTAGCTCTTTCGCGAGTCTCCTAGGAAGCTTTATTAATCTTCAGACTGAGCATAGAAGCAAAGGAGAAGGATGAAACTCACTGACCGTTCCCTTTTCATCGCAGCTGTAGAGGAGGAGGAGGTGATGTCGAGCATCAGTTACTGTCTAATCTCATGATAGGATGGCCCTTGTTCCTCCAACGATTCGACCCAGACGTACCAGGCTCAGTGGGATCGGGCTACCTCCGAGGCCCCTCAGGCTAGCCACACGGCCCAATGCACATGTTGTTGCCCAGACCTACCCTCGATCCTCTCAACGTATGCGGAGCGCATGAGGTGCGAGATAATTTGCAACCAAAGCTGCGACACTTCTTCAAATTGCACTCAAGTCCATTCTAGGCACATATGAGTCACATGCGGGGGAGGAAATATTAACATGAACCCCCACCAGGTTCCCAAAATTGCACTTGTTCCCCTATACAACAAAGTATTTACATATAAGCCTCTTGTGCCTTTAGTTAATTGTGAATATGTCCCTGGAAGGACCGAAATGCATTGTTTATATTTATTTCTTTATGTTTTTCTTGTGTTTATGCCCTTGGATTATTTCTTTTATAACTTGAGCATATGAACTTGGTTTTCAATGATTTAAATTTTATTGTGATGCTTGCTTAATTATCTACCTAATGGAATTATTTATTTTATGATTTGACATTGAAATAGGATGATTTAATTGGGTATAGAATGTGTCATTTGTTTGTCATTTATCATGAAGTGAACTTAGACTTATTTTTATGCATAAAATGAATCCTAAAATTAATTGTATAAGTATTTCTCAATTAATTAATCATTTTAGGGGCATATTTATGCATATACCTTTGTTTGCATTGCATCTCATTTTGTATCATTTTATTCTGAAACTAACTTGCATAAAATTTACACTAAAATGTGTTTTGTTCATATGCTTATGTTTTGCATCATTTCATATGTGCATTATTGACCTATATAATTTAAGGATAACTTAACCTAGGTATTGGAATTTAATTCATCACATTGATATCGTGTCCTTGAGTTCGACCTTGGACTTGTCAAGGTTACAAATATTTAACCGAGCCACTCCTCACAAAGATATCCGGCTCGTTAGTGTATGTGTCTATGGACCTCTTATCATATATGATACATATTTTGACATGTAAATCTGTATTCGCTTTAAAACGAACACATATACAAAAAGGGTTTCAAATAGATGGATACCAATTAGAAATAGAACTTAACATATCTTCTCTCTCTCTTTTCTGCATGCGGTTTTTGAAATAAATATCTTGCAAATAATACGAATGTGGATAACTATAATTTGGATGCATGATATATATCAAGCAGATATAATTTATTATAGTATAGTGATTGTCCCATGATACTTATATTCATGAGAAATATTTTCATAAAGTTTAAATTAATAGTTGATTTATCAATTTACATAAACTAAAAATACAATAAAATACAAAAGAAAATAAAGTTATAGTTTAAATAACTTATATAATAAACAATTGAATAAGTTAAAAATTATACTTTCCAATATGCATTTGAAAATAATTTTGAAATGCAATATACCTAAAATCATGAACCAAGTTTTGTTGCATCCTTAACATTTATTTTTTTTTTGCAAAGAACTCATCACATCTTATTAATAGTGAAGAAGTGAGTACAAGACTTTGAGAATACAATCCATTACTCGTAGTTAGAGTTACAATCCAAGATATGGGCTGTTGCAATATCTTCTCAATCACATGTTCAATACTTGCACGGAATCTGTATTACTTAGTAATAAAATGTTGTTTTTCTTACTAACACCCATTCTAATGCTTTTAAACGCACATAGGGAAAACCCATTAGTGTCATTCCAATCTACCCCAGGGAGATGCTGTAGAGGCAGCTTGCGGCAACTCGCAAACCCTCCTCTCATGCTCGTAAGCTACGAAAGTGAGAGAACTTTTCGTGATCTTAACAACATGAATACTGGACCTATTGATTTGGTCGGGAAGTAGTAAAGAAAGAGATTGAGAAGTGGTGTGAAACGAGCTTTGTTTATCCCATCTCCAATTCCAAGTGGGTGGCATCTCTTCATGTATTCCCTAAGAAATCAGGCATTTGGAATTTTCTCATACGAGAAAAGAGAGGATATCGCAACATGAGTACCTACGTCATGGCATGTCTATGTGGATTAGAGACACTTGAATGTCACGATGAAGAAATATCACTTCCCCTTTCCATTTATTAATCAGATTTTGCATCTTTCATTCCTTGTGGATGGGCCTTCATTCCCAACAACAACCTACTTGGGTCAAACTATTTTTTCTTTGGAAGGAAGCTTATCGGACCTGCTTTCCAAAAGTGGTCTCCCCCAATGCCATCTCCACAGATTTCTCTAACTCGAGGTGGGGGTGGGGGCTTCTCCATGTTAATCTCGATCATTTATATGGAATTATATTATACTAAACGGATCGTCCGACGGCTTCCTTAATTAATAAAGAAGGTGAGGTAGGCTTTTTCTCGACAACTGTCAAGGTACAAGTTCATCAGGAGTGGGGATTCAAGCGAACTTATATACGATGGGCCGGAAAGGCAGGAACGAAAGCGGACATGGGCCAGCAAACGCACCTTTTTTGTTGTCCTTCTGCTATAGCGCAGTCTTCCAACTAGTATATAAACATCACTTCTTAATAGCTGTCCACAAACAACTCGACGCTCGCTCTGTTCTCAATCGGCAAATCGACTTTGCTTGTGAACTCGAACAATGCAGGCAATGAATCCCCGACGCTTATTTGTAGAGGATCGAGTACTCCCCCAATCGGGTGCTTTCGACAATTGTCCTCGTAGACGAGCGAGGAAGCCTTCCTCTTTGCATCACATAAGTCGAGCCGAGGCTTGCTACATCTCTCTTTCCATCCTCAGCTTCTTCTAGATCTGAACTCGAAAAAAGACTGAGAGCCTTCCCATAGAAATTCAGGCAAGGCGAGTGAGCGAGGCGATAACAGAGCAAGGAGTAGCCCCACGGGACCCCCCCGCGACTAAAACACAGAGGAGAAAGAGCCTTCGAGCTTTTAAGGCAAACGCGAGTGCCCCTGCCATGCCTTCATAACTCCAAATACCCAGATTTGTTACAATCCCTCCTGTAATACTCCAACCGCCCCATGAATTAGTTATTCTTAAACGAGTCATGAAAGGTATAACAAACATACCCTGTCTCCACATCGGATCAAGAACAGGGTGAGGCGCGCTGACGTACTGCGAAAATAATAGAAGGTGGAACCCTCTTGAGATTTGTCCCAGGTCTTCCTCTATCTCCTCTTTCTTTGGCTATTCAGACTTAGACCCCTCATTCAAACTTTGTCCCCTCATGCCAAACCACTCTCTTCCACAGCACACTTCGCTTTAGTCCTCCACCGTCAGTGAGTAGACATCTGCCCCATTTCTGCTTCGGAATTGGCAGAGAGAGGAATTCGGAATCCGTAGGGAATGTCACCAGACCAGCCTTCCCTTTCTCATCATGGTCCATGGAACCAGCTTCACCTTCTCTTCCCGAGTCACTTTGCCTTTCAGGCCTTTTCGGAAGCAGAGAGAGTGAGCTCAGGATTCTATATCTTTCGAGCAGTACGGCTTTAAGCACCAGACTTTCACGCAGCATCTGGGAATCCCTCTACCTATCTATCTGACTTTGGACAGAGGAAAGAAGCAACTAGATCATTGCTGCACACCTTGCGGTGCTTACACCTCCCGCCTATCGAAGTGTAGTCCAACGAGAACTATACCGCTGAAGACAACTTGTACGGAGCCTACATTGATCCCCGATTGCATGATGAGAACAACCGGAACACAAGAGATAGGCCTTCACCCTATATCTACCTTAGAAGTCGGCATCTCGCTCCCGCTCTGGCCAACTTCGCTCACTTGTAACTCTCACTGAAACTGCGCGTGTAGACTATCTGATCCTAGCCCTAGGACTATCGGGAAAGGTTGAAGGCAAGAGGCCAATTCGTCACTCGCTGCTAGAGTACTAAGATGGGAAAGTACCTGACTCCGTAGATGTCTGATCCTTCGCATGATTTGGTTTGTGTCAGCACTTCCGAGCTACAAGAGGAAATGTACGCCAATTCCCCTCCCCTAACGTGAGAGACCCACGGATACCGGAAATACTTGTTGTACCCGGGCATAGGCCAAGCAAGAAAGCTCTTCCCTCTTTTTAACTAGTATATCAAATGTCGGCTTGTCAGTTGTATAGAAATCATCATTCCGGAAGATGCAAACTCAACATATAACAGCTCCACAGAGGAGAGACGTGACGAGTATACCTATAAGGAGCTGGGTCCAGTGTTGTGGCAATTTGAAGAACAAGTGAAAGAAGACCATTAAAGAAAAGAAAGTGACGAGCCATTGAACTATAGAGAGTCGTGGTTGCCCCGACGCGAACCAAGGGAAGGAGAAGTCGAGGTGAGAGTCCAGTACCTGAAAGCATCACTAGTTTATGCTCTGACCCGAGTAGCATGGAGCACGTGGAATCCCTTGTGAATCAGCAAGGACCACCTTGCAAGGCTAAATACTCCTGGGTGACCGATAGCGAAGTAGTACCGTGAGGGGACATGAATCAACCATGGAAAAGGACTCCTGCTCTGGGCCTGCCAAAGAGGCTAATTTTCTCGGAGGGAGCAGAAGACCATGCATGCCTCGAAGCTTGCTGGCACTTATGGACCTTATGAGGGCCAGGATTCAATCGCGTCCTAATGCGCTTTACCAGGGCCCGAAGCAGGATTAAGCTGAGATGATGCCCCTCTAAGTGCAAGGAATTGTGGGCCCAACTCTCACAACTTTGTGACTCTATACACGATCCTTGTCTTGTTTGTGGGGACTTCAATGGTAATATATACACTAGGGAAAAGCTGGGTGGGTAGATTCCTCCACGAGGTGCTAAGGAGGACTTCAATCTCTGCATGGACAAATGTAAACTTCTCAAGTTGGAATCTTACGGTAAGTTATGGTCTTGGTCTAACGCGTCGATAGGTCCCTCCAGTTCGCTTGGTTAGATCATGCCCTAGTGAACACCGCTTGGATATCGCTCTTCTGCAAATGAAGCTCAATTACTTCCCTCTCCCATCGAGTGGCCACCTTCTTCTCATCGTGGAGCTTTCTTGTCTTGCAGAATGCCCCAAACCATTCGGGTTCTTTAATTACTGGGTTGATCGACCGGGTTACCAAGAGGTGGTGGTTGGGTCTTAGGTCCTCCTTGTGTAGGGAAACCAGCTGTTTCGCTTAGCCCGTAAACTCAAGAATGTAAAGTCCACTCTCAATTCTTGGACAACCATAGGAATTCTTGAATCTCATCAATGGGGGCTCTGTCGCTTGCCCCTCTAAACACTTTTCTGGAGCAATTGGAGGCTAGTGTTAAATGTCACTTAAAATTTCTTGACATGGACCTTGAGTCAGCTTGGAAGGAAAAAATTAGATGGATTGGCTGAAGCTTGGGGTTCAGAATACCAAGTTCTTTCATCTATCTGCTAATTGTCATGTCACCGGGAACCCCATCTTGACGCTCTTGGATGGTGATCAGAGAATGATTTATAGGTCAATAGAGGTTGCCAAGATGATATTAATTAACTATGGTGAACTGTTTGTCTTTGAGCTTCCACAACCCACGAGGGTTGCTCCACCGCCCCTGAAGCACCTTAAATGTGACCAAGCAATGACTTGGCTTATTCATCCATTTGGCGTGGAGGAGATTTGGAGTGCTTTATGCTCTATATCATCCACTGAGGCTTTGGGACCTGCTGGCTTTAATGCAGTCTTTTGAAGAGGCATGTGTCCTTGGTTAAGGGTGACATGTGCTTGGCTATGGCCTTCCTCCATCTTGGGGGAAAACATGGTCAAGGAGGCTAACCATACATTCTTGACAATGGTTCCCAAGATCTCCCCCATGTTGTCTTAGGTATTTTCTCCCTATCTCCTATTGCAATGTCATCCATAAAATCTTCTCCTAGCTGCTGGATATGCGCATGGCAGTTTTCCTTCCTCAGTTATCTCATTGAATCATTATGCCTTTATCAATGGTCGATCTATTAGTGATAACCTTATACTCGCTCATGATCTCATGTTGGCATTCAAAAGGAGGGCAAGCTTTAATTGAGCTTGCTTGAAGATTGACCTCTCCGAGGCTTTTGATTCCATAGAGCAATCCTTCACCCTGGAGGATTTGGGGGTAACGGAGTTTTGCAACACCGGGATCAATTGGATCGGTGCTTGCATCTCCCATCCCGCATTTTCTGCGTTGGTAAATGGATCCCCACATGGAGTTTTTAGGGAGATAGGATGATGTACGCTCTCATGACACTAAATACCTGAACAAATCAATCAACAACAATCAACATAGGAACAATAAGTTGCAATGAAAATATGCGAGGTGAAATTTATTATACCCTACAAAAATGTGTATAGTGGACAAGTAGTAGGGGTCGAACCACCAAGAACAGCGGGGGAAAGGTATAATTATTAATTATTATTATGTATTTTTAGCCTTTTCTTGATTTTGGGTTTTTAATCATATGTGAATTTTTATGGATTTTTTATCTTATATTATTTTTGTTATTTTTTTTAATTTTGCAATTTTAATTTCCTTTTTATTTTAAGATATAATATATATAATAATGATAATATATACTATATATGTAATATATCAAAGATATATCGTATATCTAGGATATAGATTTTTAAATATAAATAAATATGTTCAAAATACAGTAAATAAATGCTTTTATGTTTTTAATATTTTTATCTACTTTTGGGATTTTTTTATAGATTTTCTACTAATTTTTATGTATGAAAAAATGTAAAGTAGTGAATAAAATAATATAACTGAATTGTTTTGGGTTTTAAAAATAGATAATAGGCTAAAAATTCCCAAAACTATCTTCAATGTATATTATATATGATAAAGAAACATACAAGATAGAAAAAAAATTATGGGGTTTTAATAATTTTCACTAATTTTTATAACATTTATAGGGTTTTTCTAATTTTTATTTTACTTTTTAATGAATTTTGGATATACGATGGAATATAGAATAATATAATCATTCTATTTTTTGGAATTTTTAGGGGTGGTTTTATATTTTTTATTTTAATAAGCAAACATGAATAAAATGCTTCTTCTTGTATTGTTAGAAAATAGGCAATTACAATAAATGCCAAATAAAAATACGGCCGTGAATAAACATCATGTCAGGCATACAATTTAATTTTTATACAATTTTTAGAGCATTTAAACTATTTAACAAAAGCAAGAGACAAAAAATAAAACACAAACTGGTAGGAACTTATTTGCAAGTTAATGAAATATTTAATGCATTTTAATACTGGTCCACAAAAGATAGGGGCATGTATGCGCAACACAAGCACGTGATGCATGGGACCAAAATGTAATATTCAGAAAGTTTGGGGGAATAGTTGTAAATTTTACATAAAACATTACACTATATCTTATATTTACAAGACTATTTAAATATTACAAAAAGGCAGGAGGCATCCTGATATTTCCCCACTTAGGGTGCGATCGAGCGATGTAGAGAGCACCATGTCACTCCACTTGTCACGATCAGATGACACTGGTGCACAGTGTTTCACCTTGGAATACACTGCCCAGATTAAAACTAGGTTAGGTTCTTGATACAACGGCGGTGAGATGATCACCAAGAACATAAAGAATAAGCGCATGGAATCCCTTGGTCGCTCATATCTCCTCGACCAGGCATCCTTCGTCATCTCTGATCAACCCAAACCCTTCCTGGGAGTCAGTCGTGTCCGCAAGAGATCCTCAAATAGTTCTAGGTCCCATAGATAGGAACATGAATGGCTCCCTTTTCTTCATGGCATGGAGCTTCAAATGGAGATTTTATTCCTCGTTCCAGGTAGCTTCTCAAGACTCTCACCTGCACAAATGATTCACTATCTCAAGGAAAAGAGCCTCGACCAAGAATGGAAGCTTGCAGTAAGGGGGAGATGGACGAGTGGAGGAGCTCCATGCGAGGTTAGAAGATGAAGCTCGATGGTCCTGATTCGTGCGGAATTAGGGGGAAAGATGGGGCTATGATGGAGAATGTGTAGAGGATCGAGTCGGGCTGTTGGAGAGTCGAAAGCATGCGATATTCATGGTGATTAGGGGCTATAGACAAAGCTCCAATGAATAGAAAATCTATAAATTACACTAATATAATAACTAATTGCTTAAACTAACAACTAGACTGTGCTAAGGGAAGGAAAGGCACGGGAAAAGCATGAAAGAACAACTCATACCTGCATAGACAGGGAGAAGACGGCCTCCGGTTGAAGCTCATTTCAAGCGACGGTGGACCACTGATGAACGCGAAATCCGCCTCTTTAATAATCAATAATTGTAGTATTGGAGGCATAAAATGACTCGTCGAAGACCACCATCCTTGAATGTTGTGGAGACTTTTGCTTGGTAAGTGTACCAAGGTTAAATACATGGAACGATGATTTTTAGTTAAGTACTTTCAAATTAATTTAAATAATGAATTTAATGCTAAGTTAATATATGTGTTAGAAAATAAAAAATAAACGAAAAGAAATGTGATGAAACTGCAATGCAAAGTGAACAAAAACATAGGGAACAATGAGCATGGGATCTGTGATTTTAATTTTAATCCCAAAAGCAATAATTAATATCCTCAAAAGTTAATCACAAGTCGAAGGATATAATTTCAAGAGAGATATTCAAATTAATCCCAAACTGCAGGCAAGAAGATTAATAGATCAATTTATACTCATGCAAATAACGAAATTACACAATAATTTTATTGATGAATATCTAATTTTCAAATTCTCTCTAGTTTAATCCTCAAGAGGTTAATCCATAAAATGTCGAGAATTAAATTAAATCCTCATCGAATACTTCCTTGTAACGATTAATTCTCAAAGGATCGGATCAATTATTAAAGAGAATTAATCAGATAAAATCTCCTTAATTGAGCCCCCTGTAGAAATTAAATCCTCATAGAATGATCCTCAATAATCACAAGAGGATTGATCAAAATAAAATCCTCACTAGAATCCCTACAAAACATATCATTAATTTCCTCAATTTAAAGTAGCATACATAGGTCAATATTCAACCTGCATAAATCATCGAAGATCCTTAAGAATAATCATCGTAATAAGATTCAGATTAGTTCACAAGATATATGTCATGATAGAGTACTGAATAAGCTTTAAAATGACATGTGTGTAAAAAGTGGAGTTCGTATGAAAAAACTATGCAATAAAAAAATCTAGGGATTAAAATACAATAAAATCAAAGTTTTTCTTCTCAATTAAGTCCCTAGAGGACTTATCTATAATTATGCATTACCACTTGGGCTTTTCTGCAATTCGCCCTAACGGGCATGTTGCACGTGGCTTTGGAGCATGGGGATAATTTCATGATTTCCTGGAAGCACATGGGCATGGGTGCAATTTTCCTACAAATGCACGCGGGGGTCACGTGCTAGGTCAGGTTCGACGGGCGAGGTGGAGGCTCGGGTCCCCTAGGATTAGCTGTGGTCCGGGGGCAGTGCCCGGGGTCCGAAGCTGCAGCTCGTAGATCCTAAGCTACACATGGAAGCACAAGGAGGTTCGCAGGGCCCGATCCACATGGCTTAGGATGAGGTTTGAGGTTGACGCGTGGGGGCCGTCGAATCAAGGCCTTGCCCTTGATCCGACGAGGATGGCATGGCGACATGCGACGGCATCAGACGACAGCGAGGCAGAGCTGCCAACTATCGAGGGAGGTCGAGGGTCACATCTGAAGGGTGGAGGGGCGAGCGACTATCGGTTCTTGTGAACCCCTGAGGATCCAGGTACCCATTTACAACACATTCGTGGTGTTAAATTCACAGAAGATCGCATAAATTATATGAAAATACGTGAATTTTTTTATTGTCATGACATTCATTACTATTTTTTGAATTCTATAAGGCTATAACAGACTCTATTACAATAGTAGAAATATTAAAATTTATTTATTTTATTATAAATATATATTTTAAACTGAATAGTCTTTAACAGTTAGCAGAAATCTAAATTTTATTTTTATATTATTTTTAACAAAAATCTCTTATTTATTTGACATACTTAAAGGAGAGCGTATTCGTACCTCGATTCTCCGATTTAGATGTACAATATCTGGACTTGACCGTCTCTGAATGACGATCAATATGACTGTAATATTGATATACTTTAGATCGAGTTTGCATGCCCGAAATTTTCGAGAAACAGTTTCGATTTATTGTTAAATTTCACGGTTTTAAAATACCAAATGATCTCCGATTGACTAACGGTCGATTCCGTTGGTCCTATTTCGTCGAATTGGATTTTATGGTGGTCTCGGCTTGTTTCACGATTTTCAAATTTACGTCGCAGTTTTTTTTGTGGCACATATTACGATGCAATCGACTTTTGATCGATTTTACCAAAGCAGCTTTTGATTTTTCGATCTATTGGTCGATTTAAGTTATTTCATACTAATTAATAGCTTTATTGAATTATACAGACCCTAATCGGGTCAGGTTCAGATTTGTGCAGATCCGAATGTTACAAATATAAAAACCTCAAAGGGAGTCTCGTCCTCGTGACTCGAGTCTAGGTCACCGTGTGTCTTGAGTTTCATCTGGCCATAAAAATCTCAAAGGGTTTTCAACCCATAAAAACCTCAAAGGAAAACAAGTCATACTTTTTAACATGTATATAATTAAATATGCCAGGTTTAATGATTACTTGAGAAAAGTTGCGAGTATCGTGCCCGCATGTCAGCTTTGGTCTCCTACGTCGCCTCGTCGACACCGTATCGATGCCACAACACCTTGACCAATGGAATCTCCTTGCTGCGAAGTTTATTCACAACACTATGTAGTATATGCATTGGCCTCTCTTCATATGTCAAATCTGGCTCCACGTCAAGATTCTCGTAATTGATGACGTGTCGAGGGTCGTGCACATACTTCCTCAAGTTGGATACATGAAATACATCGTGGATGCTTGAAAGGTGTGGAGGAAGAGCTACTCGGTAAGCCACCTTTCCTACTCTAGCCAGAATCTCCAACTGACTAACATATCACGGCGACAGCTTGCCACGAACGCCAAATCTTTGTATTCCCTTCATGGGAGATACTCGGAGAAATACCTAATATCTCACTTGCATTTATAGGAATATCATTAGTAGGAGAGATTAAGTTGGCTATAGATAATTCATAATTGAATGGATGAAGAGGAAAGAATTGAATTACCTGAAACTCCAAGTCTCTTCTCCGACGGTCTGCATAGCTTTTCTGGCGGCTTTGTGCCATCAGAAGCTTCTGCCTCACAAGGTCAAAGCGCTCGGCTTCTCGCAGTCTCCTCAAAGAGATCTATGAAATATAAAGCATGATCACCTACCTCGCGCCAATTGAAAGTGTGAGGCATCTCCGCCTGTATAGGACTTCTAATGGTACCATGCCGATACAGGAATGATAGTTGTTGTTGTATGTGAATTCCACCAATGGCAGATAGTCCTTCCAGGACCCTTTCCACTCCAAAGTGCATGCACGAAGTAAATCCTCAAGTGTCTGAATAGTACGCTCGCTCTGCGCGTCTGTGACGAACTGCGGACTACCCTTTTAGTGTGGTCTGATTAACTATTTCGTTGCAGTCGGATAGATCCGCGTCGATAAAAAATTACCGCACAAATCGATGAATCGTCGAATGAATTAACGCGCGGTTTTATATTTATTTAGCCTGTGCAAGCCCCAGGGTCGACTCAAGGAGGCAAAGGAACAACTCAGGATCAAGTTAGATGAATAAGATTGCGGTTTTCCAAGTGGGATTTTTTTAATTTTTTTATGCAATAAAAATGCCAATGCACAAATGCGGATGAATTAGGTTAATAAGAAAATAAGCAACTCAGCCAAAATTAATTTGAATGTGAAATTAGTCCAAATTAGCTAAGTTATATTTTTCCTGTAAACTTAATCCAATGATAAATGCAAATGTATTTTTTTAGAATTTTTGGGTTTAAAATGCACAAATGAAAAACACAAACTTTTTTGGGGTTTTTATGTAATTTTTCATGCAAATGATATGCAAAAATTATGAAAAATTTAATGAAAGATAAAAATGATGAAATGAAGCTACATTAATATTTTTGGAATTTTCTGACACTTTATGATTTTTTTATGAATTATTTACTGAAAACAGAGTGACTGCAGGTATTTAATTTCCAATAAATCCACGAAATCAAATTATCTAGAGAGCTATTTATTTCAAATAGATATTTTAATAAGGAATCCAGAAGAGTTGAAAGTTCTTAAAAATATTATTCGTAGAATTAATTAAAAATCAACTACAGAAATCACCCTAGAATTTATTTTATGCAAACGACAACTCCAAATTGGACGAAATTTGGACAATAATTAAATAACACTTAGAGGCATCATTCACAATTTTTTTACAATTTTTGGAATAAGAAATGACTATGTGCGAATTTCAGAGCTTAAATGGGTAAAATATCACTAAGTTTCAATCTCTGATTTTTAATAAAATATCCAAGGCTCACAAAAATGCAAATAAATAAGATAAAGAATTAGTTTCTCTACAGTATGTTATTTTTTGATTAAAAAATGATGCAAAATAATTGTCCAAATAATTAGGCAAAGTCAGGGGTCTCTTCGCAATACAGAAAATGAAATAAGCTAATTAAAGATGTGCACGTGGGCACTTTTGGAATTACTTAAACATGCAGGGATGAATGTGCTATTTTCACCAAAAATAAATAAAAATTGAATGGACCTTTTCTTCTATGCTAGGGCACGACACAGGGAAGGGGGGCTCTTTGGGCGGCGGCGGCGCGGGACTGGCGCGGGCGGCGGTGGAGCTCGGCGAAAGGGGAGGAGGGCGCCGTCGGGCCGGCGGCTACGGTGTGGTGGAGGGAGCCGAGCGATGCGCTGGGCGCGTGCGCGGAGCTCGGCCGCGCCGGGGCGTGGAGCTGGTGGCGACGACGAGTGGCGTTGGCGGCGCCCAGCCGCGCGAGGGCTGGAGGCGGTGCACGGTCTGGGGAGCGGCGTGGGGGGCGGCGCTGGGGCTTGGAGGGCGGCGCGCGGGTTGGCGGCGGCGTGAGAGGAGTGTGGCGTACCGCCGGTGCCGCTGCTGGAGGGCTGGGGAACGCGGAGCGCGCCTGCGGCAAGGGTCAGGAGCGAGGCGCTAGCGCCGGCGCGGAGGCGTAGAGGACGACAGTCCAAGGCTGCTCCTGTTTCTTTATTTTTTGTGTGTTTTTTTGCAATTTTTTTAATATTTTGTAAACAGGAATGAAGATGTGGAAAGAAAATGATGGTGATAGTGTTGATTGTGATGGTGGTGATTATGATTTGTGTGTAATGTTGTGTGGTGAAAAATGTGGTGATGGAAATGCGATATGTTTATGATTATGATTAATCAACAGGAAAAAAAATTATTAGATAAAAATAAAATGACAAGGAAAAGGAGAGGGATGCTTACCTGTGATTCACCGAAAGTGAAGCCACGTCGTGCGGCTTCCGTCGTAGCTTCGATCCGACTCGGCAAAAATTCGGAGAAGCTATGCAACTTGGATGCGGCTGCGATGAGGTCGATCTCTCTTCCTCGGATCTCGCCAAATACGATCGAAACCGTCGTAGCGTCGAAGACTCACTCGGTCGCTGTCACCGTCGAGCAGGCTGAGCTGGTGGTTCCCTTTCTCTCTCGATTATGGTGGATGAAAAATAACGGAGAAGAAGATGGGAATATAAAGAGAGAGGAGAGAGAAGTTGGAGAAGGGATGGAGAAGATGGAGGAAGTGGTGATAGTGGGGGCTTGGAGTGGAAGGCAAGTAAGGGAAGAGGTAAAAGGGAGATTAAATAAATAAAGTAATAAAATAAAATAGAAGGCTACTAAAAATAATTAAAATAATAAAAATAAAATAATAATAAAAATAAATCCGAAAATAATAAAATAAATCCGAAAATAAATAAAAATGGGGTGACACGGCTACAGGAGTTGCCACATGTCGCTCCTATAAAATTCAAAAATTAAATGTAAAGAAAATAAAAAATGAAATAACAAAAGGGATTAAATCAAAAAGTGGTCAACACAAAAGTTGCTCGTCTCGACGAGATCTACAACTTTTGTGAAGGGCCAAAAATCAAAAGAAGACATATATACAAAATATATTTTTGGGTGGTACCTTATAGATATAAAATATCGCATTTTATCTTTTGTATTTTTTTGTCATTTTTAATTGAGAGAAAAATCAAAAATAAAAATAGAGAAAATATAAAAAGAATATTTACAACTTAATCTAATTTTTTTATTTTTAATAATTAAGAAAATAAAATGATAAAATACAGTGGCATTTTGGTCAATATATACAATATACAAAAGGGACCCAAAACCCAAGTTTTGCATACGAGCTCCGATTTTAATGAAATTGGTCTTGTTTCGAAGGTCTTTGAATGTATATTACTTTAAAAGTGAGTAGACTAATTCAGAGATTGTATGAGAGAGATATGTGCGTTTTAAGGTCTAAGATCTTCAACTGGGATTGGGGTTTTATTGGTCAATTTTACAAGTTAGTATTTTTTTGATATTTTTTTAATTAGTGTTAGTAATATATACACTATAGAGTTGGTTTTATTGGATTCGGAGTTAGTATAAAATATATATAAATAAGGTATTTTAGCTAGTATACAAGAAAATATTTACAAGTGAATTTGGCTTCTTATTTAATGCAAATATGAATGCTAAAATACAGATATTATGCTTGCATGCATGAATGCTAATTTTGCAAGATAAGGGGAAATATGTTGCTATTTACTCAGGAACAAGACTCTATTTTCTACTTTTAGAGTGATGAATTACAGATTCATCACCCCCCTATACTTAAACCTTGCTCGTACCCGAGCAACTAAAATGATATGCAAGAGTGAAATGAGATTGGGTTCCATACCAAGGTCATGAATAAAAGTTGAAAATGGAGCTGGACTCGACCTTTGGATTAATTGTGTGGCGGAACCTTATTGGGATCTGAATTTAAGACATAACGGACTTCAAGTCCACAAGTCTTCTATTCAAGACGCCTTAATAGTCAGGTCAGAACAAATCCTCAAACGTAAATTTCTGATGACTATGATTCTTACTTGTACTGTGTAAGTGTAAAATAGCTCTCCACATCAGAAATGGCTCAGAAGTAGCCTCCTCTAACAAGGTAACTCTAATTACCTGGTCCAGTAACTCTTTCCTCGAGGAGCAGGGTATTCCCTTCTAAGTTCAACTGCGACCAGCTCAAGAGGAGGGGGTAGAGAGAAGAATGGACGGTAGCCAGTATAGCTACCTATCCCGGGATGCCAGACCAGTGTAAACAAGTCATCCAGCTCCATACTTCTTGCTAATATACATACTCCGACATGTTTTTTTTCTATCTGGCATGTCTATTTTTTGGAGTTTTTGCATTTTTTTCTTTTTTTCTTGAACTATATACAAGGTGCATCATGTACATCAGGAGTTTTTCCTCTTGAGCCAGTAGACTATCCCTCTTTTGAAGCATTATTGCAACCCACAGCGTCCCGTCTTTAGACGTCAACACTACTAGACTAGGTTGAGATGCACTACCCTCCCTAGAGGAGGACAGATGTTTCCACCCGTGTGCTACTCCAAGCTAAAGAATTCTACCTCCTCACCACCTCATCAATGAAGAGCTATGTGCATGGTGCTTGTCCAAGTTAGGTCGTTATCTAAAAGAATCATGCGTGTGCACGAGATATTCTACTTACACTAATCAAGATGACATGTGAACATAGACTTGCGGACTCGAAGAATTAAGTCATTTGACCTGAGAAATCTTAACTCCAGTTCCTATAAGGTTCCTCTGAAATTAGGTGAATTAAGGTCAAATCAAGTCCTTCCTCACTATCTACTCATAACTTTGTTCAGAACCCACTAACTTTTCACTTTGCATATGCAAGATATGCAGATGAGATGCAGATGACATGCTATGTAGATGAATGTAAATGCAAGACTCTTTTTCTTTTCTTTTTCTTTTTTTTAATGCAAGGATGACATGCAAGATTAAATAAGAAGCATATTTTCTTTATTTTCATTTTATTTTCTATTATACAACAATTTTTACAATAATTTTTAGTTTGTAATAATATACATAGTATACAAGTTTTTTTTGGTTTTTTTCAAAACTTTGGTATACCTCCTATGTTACAACAATTTACAAGAGCTTTATAAGTATTATACAAATTATACAAGTGTTATACAAGTATACGTGTATTTTATTTTTTTCTCAATTTTTACAAAAGTTTTACAAGTATACATTTTTTTTCAATTTTTACCCACCCGTACTTATCGTAAAAAATATACAAAAAGTACGAGAAAATATGCGAAAGTATGAGCTATGGGTAAAGTATATATGTAATATATACACGCCCCTCTATACTTAGTGAGTGCTATGTCCTCGGAGCACGAAAAGCGAGGAAAAAGACATTGCTCGTGCTAAGCGTAGGAGAGCTAAAATAACAAAAAAAAGTATAGAAGTCGCTTCGCCCCCTATACTTAGGCTCTGGCAGCCTAAGTGTAGAAGGAGATCAAAAATAGGGCGAGCGAGGTCAAGAGGGGAAATGGAGGAGAATATATACATGATGGGCATCAGTCCCCCCTATACTTAGGCTTTGGTCAGCCTAAGTATAGGACAAGAGTGAGTGTGAGAACCGATGGGATCTGGAGAATGTACATAGAATGATCAAGAGACTCGGGTTACTCTCCCCCCTATACTTAGGATCTGATCATCCTAAGTATAGCCATAAAATGAAATGATATGGAGCCGGGGCGAGTGATTCGAATCACTAGGGAGGGAGGAAGAAAAAGTATATACAAGAAAAGAGTGAGAATATACAAAGATTAAGAAGGTTTGTGACGAACCTTCTTGCGGACGCGAGGAGGTGGATAATATACATATGTGTCGCTGTCGGAATCATCCTCAGATGAATAGTAGTGAGGTGAAGGGATCGTCCAACGAGGGTTGACACATGGCTGCTTGCTTAGATACGACTTAAGAACAACGAACTGAGTTCATTCATATAAATCACCTTGTCCGGACCCGATGAGGATTCCTCTGAAACTTCCTTCTCTGGAATGTTGAAGAAAATTTTCTTAGTCAGTTTTCTAGAACCTGAATCATTGAGAGGCAGATGAGAGTGACACGCCTTGAGAGGTTCGAGGGAACATCTCGAGGAATCAATTCTTGAATTCCTCTCACTAGATAGCCGACTAGAAAAGGGAGCAACTGTGTTTTTATGTGGAGTCAATTTAGTCTTGGTTGTTTCCTTTGAAGGTACATGATGTGGTGCGGTGCTGACCATGGGTTTCTCATCAGACGAGTCATCATATAAATTAGCATATTCCTGAAGGGTCAACACGTGTCTCGAGAAGGTGCCAGTAATCTCAGTTGGCTTGACATTATTGGGCTCTTGTGTCGGATCATCGAAATGATCAAGTCAATCTACAAAGGTCGTGTCCGACTCAATGATAGCTTCTGGTCGTGAGCCCTCCTTAGAAGCTGTCACGGTGGTGGTGTAAGCAGTTGATGAAGTGGAGGTGTGGGGAGTCTCTGATCCAACGGTTGTCCGGACAGTCGGTCTCTCAGGTGTAGCAGAGAGGTGGGACTCATCTACCTCTCGATGTTCATGACTCTCAGCGGATGTGTGGGTCACCTTGGAGTAAAGTGTATCAAAGAATGGGTGAGGTTGAAGTGCTCCCAATGCTGAAAAATCGATCTCCCGAGTCTCGCAATCTATAGTCGCCTTAGCCAAGGCTAAGAACGGCTTCCCAAAAATAATCGGAGACTGGGTAAACTCTCCTCGGTGCTCGATGTCAATGACCGTGAAGTCCACCTGGAGTAGAGCACCTTGGAAAGTAACGATGACTGAAATATTTCCTCTCGATCGTTTGATGGATCGATCAGCCAGCTGAACGATCTCTCTCGACTTCCTAAGTGGCCTGAGTTTGAGCTTGTCAAACACAGAGGTCGGGAGGATATTTATCGGTGAGTCATCATCGATTCTTGCATGGGTAAAGATGGTGTCTTTGATTTCACATTTAACTCAGGGCAACCGCTTCACTCTGCGGCTTTTGGTCATTCTCCCCATCACCAAGGAGGTGGCCATAGACATTATGTGTCTTTCAGTCCTTGTCCTCTTATTGTCCGACCTCTTGGGCATCAATTTACTTCTCACAAATCGTTTGAGGTCGGGAAAGTTATCTATGTCCTTTATTAAGGGAAGATTAAAAATCAGTTCTTCATCGAGTGCTTCCCATAGGGCAGGATCTAATTTTTTTAAATCATTTTCATTTTCAATTTTTATGTGTTTTTTTGGTTTTTCAAAATTTTTGGTATTTTTGGTGGATGAATGATCAGACTCTAGATTGGAAGGCAGTGGGTTAGTAGAAGAGGGAGATAGAATGGACTCCAGTTGTACACCTTGTGTGGGTTCCCTAATATTTGCTCTGTTTTCAACATCAGATCTACTTACTTCCTTCTCCACTTTCATACCCCAGGCTGACCGGACGATAAAAACACATTTTTAAATGCTGCAATTATCAGACTTGTCAGATGGCGTCGTCAGATGGCGCCGTTGTCGGGGAGGCAAACGGCTTAGTTTTTTGTCTTGAAAATTTTTGTTCGGTTTTCCACATTCGGGTAGTCTGACCCCCGATTTTTTCATTGTAAACTCCATTTATTTTCAGCATTTATTTTTTTCTTGTCTATTTTATCATTTTTGAGTCACTCTCTTACATTATCTCTCTTATTTTTCTTACGATGTACACGACATACGTGGAGCGGTTTTTTAAGAAACCGAGGCATCTTCACCAACCTCTTAAAATCCACAATTAATTTAAGATTGAGTCAAGTCGTGAGAGAGCGTAGAGTCTAGGTTTTTAATTCCTGCAACTTTTAAATTTCTGTAATTAATTGCTTATTTACAACGGTGGCCTTTGGACGCTCGCGTGTGTAACAAGACCTCAAACTTTATTCTGTGGTATGCCGTGGCCTGTTACACTCTCCGGTGAGATTGGGGCCCGACTTGAGTGGCGAATAGGATAGACCTGCACATACGACTCTCAGAGTAATTTAATTTTTGACTGTGCTCGTAGGATTAAGCCACACTGCACTGTTAATTGAGACGCACATAGATCGTTCAACTTAGCCAAACTTAACTCAATTCTTTCCCGCTAATAGAACTTTCTGTTTAGGTGCGGTTTTCATCGGCTTGCATTCATTTAGAATAATTTTCAATTCTGTATTGCATCCCACATGGAGATTGTGAGGATTTACTGTAAGTATTCTAACTGAGCATACATCATTGTTTTCACGTGCATCGACTTTTCCCGAACTTCTCCCTCTTGTTTTATCACATAACTGTAAAGGAAATTAGGACTGGACGGTAGACGTATATTTGTGCTCATTTAAATTCTTCAGTGATCACCTAATTAAAATTGGGACTGCTAAATATAGCCGATCTTAAGAACCCATAAAATCAAGAATTTTTGCGGGAGAGCAACCTCGACATTGTTTGATTTTATCTTGCAACGAGGAGAGAAACACACACTAGGATAGAGCCAAAGCCAGGATTTCATACTGACTACTGATTCTACTAAAAGCGATTATCTACTTCTCAGTGAGGATCTACGGATAGCCGGTAAACGGTCCGAATTTCTTTAGCAGAGTGGGTGGTTTAGAGGACACTGTGTAAGGCTCTGTACTCAAGTAAAGGGTAGCCGTTCTACGGTCCTTACTTACTCCCATACTGGCTGAAAGTAGGTGCAACTAGTCGTAAGAATTCGGGATAGTCGGTCGGGAAATACATGCACCTAGCAGCTCGTTTAAACGGCTTGCAAGATTTGAATTCTCACCAATTAAAACTGAAAAGATAATTGGCCGAACTCTCACGGTCTTCACTGAGTGAGTTGGTGAAACAAAACTTTGTATTGTGTTTGAGTT
This sequence comes from Ottelia alismoides, assembly GCA_037367405.1. Lineage (NCBI taxonomy): Eukaryota > Viridiplantae > Streptophyta > Magnoliopsida > Alismatales > Hydrocharitaceae > Ottelia > Ottelia alismoides. The sequence goes on along the minus strand of JAZKJV010007814.1, from coordinate 65,678 downwards.
GTGCGTAGAAACTAGGAAATCAACGATCACCACACACTTGTGCCTAGATCATGAACCGTAAACCTCTTGTTAATCATTTTAAATCGGGAATGGAAAATTGTGGTAATTCTCGTTCGGACTCCGCGAACCCTTCTCTGACTGCCACAAAATTTTCCAATCTCAAAGGTTCAGAGGCACTCTTACTCTGGACCCCCGTGGGTTCATGGACACCCTTTCCATGAATCTTCCTCTTATGATTCTTTCATCTTTCTAGAAGGAGAGCAAACACATACTCTTTCTTTATCTCCTAATCACATCAAGAAAGACTCTCACCTTGATGACTCTGATTCTGAATCTTTCCATTCTATTGACTCCGATTTCTCCCATTCTGAAGGTGAAGAGAAAAAGAAGAAGAAGATGCCGCCCAAGTTGCCTTCAAGGAAGGAACCAGAAGAAGAACATAATGAAGATCCAATGCAAATGATTCTCGCAAGACTAGCCGTGTCTGAGCAGCAACAAAATTTATTGAGGGAACAACTAGAATGGTTGAATATAGAGGAAGGACCACCAATGGAAGCCGCATACAATCCTGGGCAATACAGAGTTAGAAATTACTTGCAACCACCTCAGCCTGAGGTTCACCATGAACTAAAGCCACATTTCCTGAGTCAATTACCACAATTTCATGGTAATGCAGATGAAGAACCATATGAATTTTTGCATGATTCAGAGCTAGTATGTTCTAATCAGAGGCACCCACAAGTCAGCCAGAACTACATTCGTCTCACTGCACTACCTTTCGCCTTGAAAGGTAAGGCGGACAACTGGGTGAAAAATTTGGGAGTGATGGTAACCACTTATGATAGGTTCAAAAACCTATTCTTGAAGAAATTCTACCCTTTGAGCCGAACCAATCAAATGAGAACTCGCATCACTAGTTTCTCTCAGATGCCGAATGAACCACTTTGTGATGCATGGGATAGATTCAAAGATCTGCTGCAGAAATGTCCCTGCCATGACCTAGATAATAACATCCTGGTTCAGTCACTTTATTCTGGCCTTAACTATGGGACTCAGGGTCTAGTCAGCGCTGCCTGTGGAGGCAATTACACATCCTGAGGAGCTGAGACCGTCTGGAAAATACTGGAGCAGATGGCGGAGACTAGCCGTTCACAAATCGCTAGTAGAGCTTACACTGATTCCCTGAACACCTTTCAAGCCAAAGGAGGGAAGCAAACTGTCGCAGAAATAGCAGAGGATTTGGTTCCCAACATGAATATCATTGCAGATAAATTAACAGTGGTGGATCACATTCATAAAAGGGTGAATGACATCGACAACCGGATCTCCCAGTTTACAAAGCAAATGGAGGATCTAACTGAGAAGGTATCCAAGATAAGGATACCTACTGCACCTACGACCCCGATCTATCATGTGCATCATGTCCAGGAGCAGCCAGGGTCAGTACAACATCAACCATGGGCTCAGGACCAATCCTGTGCCCAACCTTCCCAGCAGTCACCTCTACCAGCTGAGACAGTCTAAGAAGCTCCGCCCCTGATATTCGAGATAAACGACATCTGGTACACACAGGACAATACCCGAAAGGGTAATATGGGGGACCGTCAGCAATATCAACGTCCACCCACCTTCTATAATGCCACATTCCCTACAACTTCACAGCACACTCAACACTCGAAGCAGCAGTAACCATACAACCGTCAGAACCAACCTCAACAACATCGTCAGCAATATCAAGCTCCAAATCAAGCAGCTCAATCATCCAACCCTCCAGGAGAACCAGTTGATATCCAGAGGCAAATGCTAGAAGAAATTCGCAGCTTCCGAAATGAGCTGCATGATCTTCGGGTTGATGTTAATCGCTTGTCCCGTTGGAAGGATGAACAGACAACCCAAGCCACAACCATTCCCGCCCAAGTTCAAGCTAACCCAAATAGCTTGAACAGGTCTCAATCATCTCAACACAATGGCCAGGTATACTATTCAGATTTCTCCACATCTGAGCATGAGATCCTTTCGTTTGACAATATCAATGCTATGTCACTCAGGAGCGGAAGGACCGTGGTCGTACTTGACCGGGCACGGGAATCAGATCAAGAAGACTCGGAAGATCAACCAGAGGATGCTTCTGAGGATGAAGAAGAAGGATGCCTGAAGATTTCAGCATGAGATAAAGGAAAGGCATCTATGGAGACCGCAGAGGACCTTGAATCTCTTGTTGCTGCAAAAATACCTTTGTCACCATTTCAGCAATATAATTATTATGATTGTAATAAGAACTCCAAATCTAATAAAGATGCTATTATTTATGATTCTGGCTCTCTTTCTCCTGTCTCAAATTCTTCCATTCCTTTCCCCCATGCTATGAAGAAAGGAAAACAAAATAAAAACATTCAAAATGACCCAGTGATGGAAAGGTTCTGCCAACAGAATATCACAGTCAAAGTACCCTTTGATCAGTATGTGACCAGTAATCCAACATTTCAGAAATACTTGAAAATGAAATGTACTCCCACCAGGACTCGTACAAAGAAAACAAATCAGTTTGTGGAGACTCATGTTCTGACAGTGGCCACTACCAAATGTGTCAGAAATCAGCATTTACCAAGGAAAAAAGGGACCTGGGTGCTCATTATGTGGAAAGCCGCATTGGCGGTATTGCGTTCACACGCACACTTCTCGACAATGGTTCTTCCATCAATCTTCTTCCCTTAGCCTTATATTACAGATTGGAGTTAGGTCCTCTCCAGAAGTCATTATCTTTACTCCAATTTGCGGACAAATCCACTAAAAGACCTAAGGGAGAAGTGAAGAATGTTATCATTATGGTCGAAGGTACGGAATACAAAGTGGACTTCACTGTCCTTGATATGGAGACCCCGAACCATTGGAAGAAATCGCAAATCATTCTTGGAAGACCATTCTTAAGAACCACCAAAGCTGTATTCGATTATGGCACCGGAATGATGAAATTCCGCTCCCTAGATGGAGAAGTGGATCTGGAGATGAAACAAACAAAGTGGCAAAGACCAGATTCTGAATCCACCACTGAAGATGCCGAAACATCCGAGTGCAATCTCATTAGCACTACTGGACCGTGGGACCAACTGCCGGACCTTCAGATTGCTAACACGCCAGCAGAAGAAGAAACAGTGCACCAGTCAGTATGCGAGATATTGTCAGACAAATCCAAACACCCGGGTGTTTATAATCTTGATGACACAGAAATCCTTTCGAATTTGTCAATCCCATCTTCTTCGGGAAAATCAAGAAAAATCGATGACGAGTCGGACGCGGCTTTGGCCGAATTACCACACTACTTTTGCGATCCGACTCACATTCCTTCAGGATTAGTGGCTAGCATATTACAGAATGATTCACCATCAACCAACACAGAGATAGACTTAAAAGACATTCAACCAAACTTGATTGATGATTCAGACTTGACAGAGCTGAAACCTCTATCTCCCACACTGAAGTATGCATTTCTCAATGGACCCAAAGATAAATTCCCTATGATCATTAGTTCATCATTAACCATGGACCAAGAATCCAGACTTTTAGAAGTTCTTGAGCGAAATCGAAAAGCCATCGGTTGGACTGTGTCGGATCTCGTAGGAATCAACCCTGCTCTCTGTTCGCACCAAATTTATGTTGAGGATAACGCAAGGCCTTCCTGTGAATTTCAGAGAAGATTAAACCCCAATCTTCGGGAAATAGTTAAAAAAGAGATAGAAAAATGGTGCAAAGCAGGTTTTATATACCCCATTTCTGACTCCAAGTGGGTGGCCCCCCTTCATGTCGTCTCGAAGAAATTGGGAATCCAGATGGTCACCAACGAGGAGGGGGTAGAGATCGCGACCCGAGTACCCACGTCGTGACGTGTCTGTGTCGATTACAGGCGCCTGAATGCTGCGACCAAGAAAGATTACTTTCCACTGCCATTTATTGATCAAATCTTGGAGAGACTTGCAGGGAAGGCATTCTTCATTTTTCTTGATGGGTATTCTGGCTACAATCAAGTAGCTATCGCTCCCGAGGATCAGGAAAAAACCACATTTACATGTCCCTTTAGTACCTACACATTCAAGCGCATGCCATTCGGGCTTTGTAATGCCCCAGGCACATTTCGGCGGTGCATGATTGCCATATTTGCCGAAATGGTGAGTGATTTCCTGGAGGTCTTCATGGATGACTTCTCGGTCCATGGTGATTCATTTGATACATGTTTAGCGCACTTGGACCGAGTCCTCAAGAGATGCAGGGAGGTTAATTTGGTACTCTCCTGGGAAAAGAGTCACTTTATGGTGACTGAGGGTATCGTGTTGGGGCATGTCATCTCCAAAAAGGGTATGGAGGTCGACCCTGCCAAGGTGGATGTGATCAAGAAACTTGAGCCACCAACCAACGTCAAGTCAGTGCGGTCTTTTCTAGGGCATGCTGGATTTTATCGAAGGTTTATCCCTGATTTTTCAAAGATCGCCCGCCCACTGACTGAGCTCTTAGGAAAAGACACCGAGTTTATTGTAAATCACAACTGTCTTGAGGCCTTCGAGCTCCTGAAAAAGAAAATATGTGAATCACCGATATTACAAGCTCCCGACTGGTCTCTTCCCTTTGAGATCATGACTGATGCATCGGATTTCGCTGTCGGAGCTGTGCTTGGACAAAGACGGGATTGAATCCCTTATGCGATTCACTACGCGAGCAAAGTATTGGATCCCGCACAGAAAAATTATACAGTGACTGAATAGGAAATGCTCGCGGTTGTTTGGGCCCTTGAAAAATTTAGATCATATATATTGGGCTCCAAGGTGACAATTTTCACTGATCATACGACAATTAGATACCTCATGGATAAAAAAGATGCCAAGGCACGACTTTTGAGGTGGATCTTGTTAATCCAGGAGTTTAATTTGGAGATCAAAGATAAACCTGGAATAAAGAATGTTGTTGCGTATCACCTTTCCCGAATTGAGAAAAATGATTATCCTGATACTGGACCTATTAAGGAGACTTTTCCAGACGAATATGTTTGCATTATTGATTCAACCCCATGGTATTCCAACATCGTGAACTATCTTGTCTCCAAGAAGGTTCCCTTTGGTTGGACCAAGAGAATGATTGATAAACTGAAGTCGGATTCAAGAAAATACCATTAGGACGATCCTTTCCTTTTTTTATGAAGGAGCGGATTGTGTCTGGAGAAGATGTATTCCCCACGAAGAATACCAGAGTGTCCTCACACATTGTCATACTCTTGAGACTGGAGGGCACCATTCAGGAAAGAGAACCACACACAAGGTACCCCAATGTGGATTTTACTGGTTGACCTTATTTCGTGATGCTAATGAATTTGTACGGTCTTGCCCGATTTGTCAAAGGATGGGAGGGACTGTTGGTTATAGAGATGAAATGCCCATGCAACCAATGATTTTCTGTGATGTTTTCGATGCATGGGGGATTGATTTTATGGTTCCCTTTTCCAATAGCAATGGTTTTGAGTACATCTTGTTAGCAGTTGATTATTTGTCAAGATGGGTAGAGGCTATTCCAACCCGAACCACAGATAGCAAAACCGTCTGTAAGTTTATCAAGGATAATATCATTGCAAGGTTCGGAACACCAAAAGTTTTGATTTCTGATGGAGGTAGCCACTTTGTGAATAAGGAAATGAGATCTTTGGCTAAAGAGTATAAATTTGAGTATAGAATAGACAACCCATATCATCCACAATCTAATGGCATGGCAGAGGTTTCTAATAGAGAGGTGAAGGGTATTCTTCAAAAGTTGGTTCGTCCAGATACGAAGGACTGGTCAAAACTATCGGACCAGGTTCTGTGGGCCTATAGGACAGCCTATAAGACTCCACTCGATACTTCACTTTTTAAGATGATCTATGGTAAGCCATGCCATCTACCTGCAGAATTGATTCACAAATCAGAATGAGCGATCAAAAAGTTGAATTGGAGTTATCACCTTGGGAAATTATGTCGAGACTTGAATTTAAATGAGCTAATTGAAATCCGAAACCGAGCATATGACAACAGTATAATCTATAAGGACAAGGTCAATAGATGGCATGATAGATACATTCGAGATAAAACCTTTGTCCCTGGGCAGAAAGTGTGGTTGTTTAATGCTCGGTTAAAGATTTTTCATGGGAAACTGAAATCAAAATGGATGGGTCCCTATGTTGTCATCGATGTGCATACCAATGGAAGTGTGGATATTGCTGAACTCAAAGATAATGCACAACCTTTCTCAGTGAATGGACAATTACTGAAGCCATATATAGAATCATCCAAAGAGCATACAATGCAAGTTGAGGTCATCTACTTCACGCAGAGCGAGGACATTGAAGATTTATCAGATCAGTCCCACCATCCCTCCCAACCACATCGGTCTCCTTGTACAGCTTCTTCCTCTACTTAGGCCAAGGCCTAAGTATAGGGGGGACCGATGCCATCTGTACATACCATTTCCCTGCATCACACTCTATCTCCCGATCGTTCCATTTCCATCCTCCTCTTATACTTAGGCTAACCAGAGCCTAAGTATAGGGGGAACCGACACCCTCCTGTATATACTCTCCTCATTTACATATCCCTACCGCCTCTTTTTGTGCTCTTCTTCTATACTTAGACTATTCACAGTCTAAGTATAGGGGGGCGGACCATTGTATGTAAAAATTTTACTCTCTTACGCTTAGCCCGAGCTATGTCTTCTTTACGCTTCTTGTGCTCTGAGGACACAACACTTGCTAAGTATAGGGGGGTCTGTATATATACTGTGTATATATTTTAGCCATACCTTGTACTTTCGCGTAAGTCTATATGTATTTACGGGGTGGGTTATATATAAAAAAAGAAAAAAAAGAGTTGCTACTAACACTGACTATGCCCAAATTTTTTGAAAAAAAACGGCTTCTTATTCATTTTTGCAAAAAAAATCCCCTGCATAAAAAATTCAAAAGAAAAAAATGTCTGCATTCCACACACCTGCACTTCATCCAGCATTACATACATTTGCATATATGAAAAGTCATTGGGTTCTGAATCGAGTCATGAGTCGAAACCAAGAGTGGTCTGGACTTGACCTTAATCCACCTAGATTTCAGAGGAACTTCACTGAGAAATAGGATTTTAGAGTCTTCAGGTCTTTGACTTAATTCTTTGAGTTCCACATGACAATGTGCAGCGTTTGACTCTTAGTGTCTAACCTGGTCTCTTCATTCTGGGTACAACTCTGGAATAGGGAATTAATTTGTACTCTCGCACTATGCACTTTGCTTAACTCAGACGAGATGTTGGAAGACTATGTGAGTTTCTTTTCTGGTAGCGTGGAAATCTAAAGACTGGAGTACGGGTTGAAATAAAGCTTCAGAAAAGGGATGGACGGTTGGGCACAATTTTTTCTAAGAACCCAAAAAATGTACGGAAACAAAAAGATTCTATATCTGTAGGGGCACAACAAGATCCAAGCAGAACCACCAAAAATTCCAAATACAAAGAAGCAACTACCAAATAAAAATCTGGCCAAAAAGGTCCAAGCTTCAAGAAACCTGCAGATTTTGGTGGAGACTCGACTACACTGGCCAGCTTCACAAGGAGAGGTGACTACACTGGCCACCCTCCAGTTCTTTTCTCATTCTTCTAACTTCTCCCCCAATTCGATTGTGAACACAGCGTGACAGACCTTAGAAGGAAATACCTGACTCCCCGAGGACGAGTTACTGGAGAGGAGGTTTGTGCGGTAGTCCAGCATTCTGGGTGGGAAGAGCTAAAACCTTTCACACACATGAGTCGGTTGTTCAATGTTCATAGGGTATACTTTGGGAAGAGGATTGATCTAAGATGACTTCTGAGCCGAAACTGTAGCAATGATTTGTAGAACTTGAGGGCTGTTGATTTTAAAATTCTAAATCTCACAAAAGTTCCGACACACAAATAATCCAAAGGTTGAGTTTAGGTTCACTTTCACCTTCAGCTCATGGTCTTGGTATGGAACCCAATCTCATTTCACCTCATGGCATTTCTTTTTGATGCTTAGGGACGGGCATGGTTTAAGTATAGGGGGATGATGAATCTTGTATTCATCACTCTAAATCTCATTTATTAAGCTCAAATCCCTCAAAATCAACAACATTCTTGCATCTATTTTGCATAATTAGCATTAGTGCATGATTTCATAAGAATTGCATTTTAGCACAAATGTCTGCACAAAATAAGAAGCCAAAAATCCAAGCCAAAATGACCTGTAAATAGCCTAACTTCCCGGATTTTTAACTCTTTCATGCTAACTCCGAATGAAAAAACTACTTCCACTGTGTACATATCAATAACAAGAATAAAGGAAAAATACAAAAAAATAACTAACCTAAATAAATGGACCAAAAACCCAAACCCTAGTTTCAGGATTTTCAGACTAAAACCCTCATATCTCCCTCATCCAGTGTCCTTTAAATCCTACTCACTTTTGAACTAATGTACATTCAATTACCTTCAAAACAAGACCAAGTTCAAGTGAATCGGAGCTCATATGTGAAAGTTGGGTTTTGGGCCTCTTTTGTACATTGTGTATTTTAACTAGTTTTGACCTAATATTTTATGTACATATTTTCTTAATTAATAAAAAATCCAAAAAAAATTATATTAAGGTGTCTTTCTTTATCTTTGATTTTACCATAATTTTTTCGGATTTTTATCTGATCTAAAAAATAACATAAAAATTATAAAACCCAAAAATCATGGTATTCTATGTACATGGGATACCCCAAAAATTCACTTTGCGCAATTGATCGGGTTCTGGTTTTGATGTCTTCATGAAAGTTGTAGATCTCATCAAGACGAGCAATTTTCGTGAAGAAACTTTTTTGATCCGAGGTTATTTACTATTTTTTATCGATTTTACAAAATCTTTTATTTTCGAATTTTGTGGAGCTAACACGTGGCAGCACCTGGTGCCGCCACGTGTCAGCCATTTTTCCTATATTTAGAATTCGTTTTATAAAAAAAATAATTAAAGTTACGCACGTGCAAGGCACGTGCCACCTAGGCACGTGCCAAGCACGTGCGCGCCCTCTTCATCACCCGGCCCCACGTGGCCCCTTATGGGCCATCCGATCCTCCGCTGATCGGACGGCCCAAAGGTCGTCACCAACCTCCAGTTTCTTCTGCCTCCTTCTCCTTTTGGTGCCCCGCGATTTCGCCCATCGCCGCCGCCTTCCCTTTCAAGGCGATCTCCATCTCCAATCACCCATCGATTCCACGATTCGCCAGATCCCCATCACCGGCTCCCCTTCCATCTTCGACCGCTCGCCAATCACCTATAAAAGCACCTCTGTCGCTATAGAAACCCCCATCCACCGTCACTCGCCTCCGGTCGTGACAACCAAGCCTTCGGCATGATCCGAGGCCGCATAGACCTCGTCGCAGCTACGCCTCCGCCGCTGCTCTTGCTTCGGCGATCGGCCGTCGAGCCCGACCCTTCCCAGCTATACTCTCTCTTTCTATCTCTCTCTATCACTATCTCTCTGCCTCGTTATGCCGCCACTGACCTGCTCCGGCCATCCTCCCCCTTCATCGCATCACCAGAGCCACGCCACCACTGCCGGCCCGCCTCCTCCACAGCTCCGCCTTCGCCTCCTCACCGACGCTCGACCTCGCCTTCACCGCCGCCCCTCATCTTCCCCGACGACCGTCAGCCGTGTGTCGGCCCTTGGATCCGCCGCCTCAGACGCCTCACCACGTCAACATCGACCTCTTCTCCGCAACCATCCATCACCGTCCGCTCGACTATCATCTTCTCTGAAGCTTCAACACCCATCGCAACCATCTTCATCAACGACTCCAGTGAAGCTTCCACACCAACGTCAACGACCTCCGCCTTCCAGGGCGCTCGACCTCCGCCACCCAAGACAAGAGCTACTCCGCCTCGCCTTCGGCCGGTCGGTTGGTCGAGACCCCAGCACGTGCTAGGCACGTGTGTGGGGGACTTCCCTAGCAAGAAGCAGCCCAGGGGTCACGTGCTGCGCACGTGCCCCCTTGGGCAACTTACAGAAGCTCCCCCAAAGGTCTCCCTATTTGCAGATCAACCCTGCCTCCAGAGGGCACGTGCCACACACGTGCCCCCTTTGGAAATTTCGCAAGAGGCCCCTATCAGTATTGGTAATTACAAACAAGCCCCCCTCTGCATTTTCATTTATTTATTTATATTGCATCTTTACCCCTGTGTTCCCCTGTGATTTTAGACCTTCTCTTTATATTATTTTATTAATCCAAAAATATCATGATGTTTGTTAATTGATTCTCTACACTTTGACATATTCTGGGTATTTTTGTGATGGATGGTTAATTAATAAATAATTGTTTTGTGGAAATTTACATATTTTGTCCATTTCTTGCTCTGAAATTCATAGTTGATTAACCATTTCTTTAAAAATCCCCGAAAAAACATATATTGTAAAATTAATTATGCTTGACATCATGCCCAAAAAGATTTGCATTTGCATGCATATTTTGTCCTGTAAAAATCATTTTGCATCTTTTAGTATTTAATTTTTAATAGGTATTTAACCCCACATTTTCGAGGTTTAAGATTTTTCTAAGATTCATCACCTAGTGATAGATCTTAGATAATTTTATTTCTTGAAAATAAGTAGATTTAATATTTATTATAATTAAATATTGAAAATCATTTTGTTTACATTTTAAAATCCATAAAAAATTCATATTGCATTCAAAAATTCCAAAAAAAATACAGTGCATTCATGTCATCGTATTTCATATAGTGGCCAAATTTCATATTTTTCGGACATCGTTTGAACGTAATTTACATTTTAGTCCCTAAAATAGGCCGAATTTGCATTCCGCATCCTTTATTGCATTAAAAATAACAAAAAAATCCGCCTCGAAGACCATGAACTAAATTTGATAGACATAACACTAGGTTGTTCCTTTGCCTCCTTGTGATCAACCTTGGGACTTGCCCAAGTAAAACAAACATAACCACGAGATTAAAAATTGAACATATTATTTGTGGTATTTTCTTGACCGTTTCCGATTGCCGCCTACAACGCACGACTAATCATTCTTTACGCCGAACGATAATCATTCTTATACTCTGGTCAGCCTAAGTATAAGAGGAGGGTGGAAATGGAACAATCGGGAGATAGAGTGCAATGCAGGGAAATGGTATGTACAGATGGCATTGGTCCCCCCTATACTTAGGCCTTAGCCTAAGTAGAGGAAGAAGCTGTACAAGGAGACCGATGTGGTTGGGAGGGATGGTGGGACTGATCTGATAAATCTTCAATGTCCTCGCTCTGCGTGAAGTAGATGACCTCAACTTGTACTGTATGCTCTTTGGATGATTCTATATATGGCTTCAGTAATTGTCCATTCACTGAGAAAGGTTGTGCATTATCTTTGAGTTCAGCAATATCCACACTTCCATTGGTATGCACATCGATGACAACATAGGGACCCGTCCATTTTGATTTCAGTTTCCCATGAAAAATCTTTAACCGAGCATTAAACAACCACACTTTCTGCCCAGGGACAAAGGTTTTATCTCGAATGTGTCTATCATGCCATCTATTGACCTTGTCATTATAGATTACACTGTTGTCATATGCTCGATTTCAGATTTCAATTAGCTCATTTAAATTCAAGTCTCGACATAATTTCCCAAGGTGACAACTCCAATTCAACTTTTTGATCGCCCATTCCGATTTGTGAATCAATTCTGTAGGTAGATGGCATGGCTTGCCATAGATCATCTTAAAAGGTGAAGTACCGAGTGGAGTCTTAGAGGCTGTCCTATAGGCCCACAGAACCTGGTCCAATAGTTTTGACCAGTCCTTCCTATCTGGACGAATAAACTTTTGAAGAATACCCTTCACCTCTCTATTAGAAACCTCTGCCATGCCATTAGATTGTGGATGATATGGGTTGGCTATTCTATGCTCAAATTTATACTCTTTAGCCAAAGATCTCATTTCCTTATTCACAAAGTGGCTACCTCCATCAGAAATCAAAACTTTTGGTATTCCAAACCTTGCAATGATATTATCCTTGATAAACTTACAGACGGTTTTGCTATCTGCGGTTCGGGTTGGAATAGCCTCTACCCATCTAGACAAATAATCAACCGCTAACAAGATGTACTCAAAACCATTGCTATTGGGAAAGGGACCCATAAAATCAATCCCCCATGCATCGAAAACATTACAGAAAATCATTGGTTGCATAGGAATTTCATCTCTATAACCAATAGTCCCTCCCATCCTTTGACAAATCGGGCAAGACCGTACAAATTCATTAGCATCACGAAATAAGGTCTGCCAGTAAAATCCACATTGGAGTACCTTGTGTGCGGTTCTTTCCTGAATGGTGCCCTCCAGCCTCGAGAGTATGACAATGTGTGAGGACACTCTGGTATTCTTCCTGGAGAATACATCTTCTCCAGACACAATCCGCTCCTTCATAAAAAAGGAAAGGATCGTCCCAATGGTATTTTCTTGAATCCGACTTCAGTTTATCAATCATTCTCTTGGTCCAACCAAAGGAAACCTTCTTGGTGACAAGATAGTTCACGATGTTGGAATACCATGGGGTTGAATCAATAATGCAAAAAGATTCGTCTGGAAAAGTCTCCTTAATAGGTCCAGTATCAGGATAATCATTTTTCTAAATAGGGAAAGGTGATCAGCAACAACATTCTTTATTACAGGTTTATCTTTGATATCCAAATTAAATTTCTGGATTAACAAGATCCACCTCAAAAGCCGTGCCTTGGCATCTTTCTTATCCATAAGGTATTTAATTGCTGTATGATCAGTGAAAATTGTCACCTTGGAGCCCAATATATATGATCTGAATTTTTCAAGGGCCCAAACAACCGCGAGCATTTCCATTTCAGTCACTGTATAATTTTTCTGTGCAAGATCCAATACTTTGCTCGCGTAGTGAATCACATAAGGGATTCCATCCCGTCTTTGTCCAAGCACAGCTCCGACAGCGAAATCCGATGCATCAGTCATGATCTCAAAGGGAAGAGACCAGTCAGGAGCTTGTAATATCGGCGATTCACATATTTTCTTTTTCAGGAGCTCGAAGGCTCAAGACACTTGTGATTTACAATAAACTCGGTGTGTTTTCTTAAGAGCTCAGTCAGTGGGTGGGCGATCTTTGAAAAATCAGGGATAAACATTCGATAAAATCCAACATGCCTAGAAAAGACCGCACTGACTTGACGTTGGTTGGTGGCTCAAGTTTCTTGATCACATCCACCTTGGCAGGGACGACCTCCATACCCTTTATGGAGATGACATGCCCCAACACGATACCCTTAGTCACCATAAAGTGACTCTTTTCCCAGGAGAGTACCAAATTAACCTCCCTGCATCTCTTGAGGACTCGGTCCAAGTGCGCTAAACATGTATCAAATGAATCACCATGGACCGAGAAGTCATCCATGAAGACCTCCAGGAAATCACCCACCATTTCGGCAAATACGGCAATCATGCACCGCTGAAATGTGCCTGGGGAATTACAAAGCCCTAATGGCATGCGCTTGAATGCGTAGGTACCGAAGGGACATGTAAATGTGGTTTTTTACTGATCCTCGGGAGAGATAGCTACTTGATTTTAGCCAGAGTACCCATCAAGAAAATAGAAGAATGCCTTCCCTGCAAGTCTCTCCAAGATTTGATCAATAAATGGCAGTGGAAAGTAATCTTTCTTGGTCGCATCATTCAAGCGCATGTAATCGACACAGACACGCCCCGACGTGGGTACTCGGGTCGCGATCTCTACCCCCTCCTCGTTGGTGACCATCTGGATTCCCGATTTCTTCGGTACAACATGAAGGGGGGCCACCCACTTGGAGTCAGAAATGTGGTATATAAAACCTGCTTTGCACCATTTTTCTATCTCTTTTTTAACTACTTCCCGAAGATTGGGGTTTAATCTTCTCTGAAATTCACGGGAAGGCCTTGCGTTTCAACATAAATTTGGTGCGAGCAGAGAGCAGGGTTGATTCCTACGAGATCTGACACAGTCCAAGTGATGGCTTTTCGATTTCGCTCAAGAACTTCTAGAAGTCTGGATTCTTGGTCCATGGTTAATGATGAGCTAATGATCACAGGGAATTTATCTTTGGGTCCATTGAGAAATGCATACTTCAGTGTGGGAGGGAGAGGTTTCAGCTCTGGAAAATCTGAAACATCAATCAAGTCTGGTTGAATGTCTTTTAAGTCTGGCTCTGTGCTGGTTGATGGTGAATCATTCTGTAATATGCTAGTCACTAATCCTGAAGGAATGTGAGTCGGATCGCAAAAGTAGTGTGGTAATTCGGCCAAAGCCGCGTCCGACTCATCATCGATTTTCTTGATTTTCCCGAAGAAGATGGGATTGACAAATCCGAAAGGATTTCTTTGTCATAAAGATTATAAACACCCGGGTGTTTGGATTTGTCTGACAATATCTCGGATACTGACTGGTGCACTGCTTCTTCTTCTACTGGTGTGTTAGCAATCTGAAGGTCCGGCAGTTGGTCCCACGGTCCAGTAGTGCTGATGAGATTACACTCGGATGTTTCGGCATCTTCAGTGGCGGATTCATAATCTGGTCTTTACCACTTTGTTTGTTTCATCTCCAGATCCACTTATCCATCTAGGGAGCGGAATTTCATCATTCCGGTGCCGTAATCGAATACAGCTTTGGCGGTTCTTAAGAATGGTCTTCCAAGAATGATTTGCGATTCTTTCCAATGGTTCGGGGTCTCCATATCAAGGACAGTGAAGTCCACTTTGTATTCCGTACCTTCGACCATAATGATAACATTCTTCACTTCTCCCTTAGGTCTTTTAGTGGATTTGTCCGCGAATTGGAGTAAAGATAATGATTTCTGTAGAGGACCTAACTCCAATCTGTAATATAAGGCTAAGGGAAGAATATTGATGGAAGAACCATTGTCGAGAAGTGTGCGTGCAAACGCAATACCGCCAATGCGGCTTTCCACATAATGAGTACCCATGTCCCTTTTTTCCCTTGGTAAATGATGATTTCTGACACATTTGGTAGTGGCCACTGTCAGAACATGAGTCTCCACAAACTAATTTGTTTTCTTTGTACGAGTCCTGGTGGGAGTACATTTCATTTTCAAGTATTTCTGAAATGTTGGATTATTGGCCACATACTGATCAAAGGGTACTTCAACTGTGATATTCTGTTGGCAGAACCTTTCCATCACTAGGTCATTTTGAATGTTTTTCTTTTGTTTTCCTTTCTTCAGAGCATGGGGGAAAGGAATGGAAGCATTTGAGACATGTGAAAGAGAGCCAGAATCATAAATAGGAGCATCTTTATTAGATTTGGAGTTCTTATTACAATCATAATAATTATATTGCTGAAATGGTGACAAAGGTATTTTTGCAGCAACAAGAGATTCAAGGTCATCTGCGGTCTCCAAAAATGCCTTTCCTTTATCTCGTGCTGAAATCTTCGGGCGTCCTTCTTCTTCATCCTCAGAAGCATCCTCCGGTTGATCTTCCGAGTCTTCCTGATCTGATTCCCGTGCCCGATCAGGTACGACCTCGGTCCTTCCGCTCCTGAGTGACATGGCATTGATATTGTCAAATGAAAGGATCTCATGCTCAGATGTGGAGAAATCTGAATAGTATACCTGGCCATTGTGTTGAGATGATTGAGACCTGTTCAAGCTATTTGGGTTAGCTTGAACTTGGGCAGGAATGGTTGTGGCTGGGGCTATCTGTTCATCCTTCTAACAGGACAAGCGATTAGCATCAACTCGTAGATCGTGCAGCTCATTTCAGAAGCTGCAAATTTCTTCTAGCATTTGCCTCCGGATATTGACCGATTCTCCTGGAGGGTTGGATGATTGAGCTGCTTGATTTGGAGCTTGATATTGCTGACGATATTGTTGAGGTTGGTTCTGACGGTTGTATGGCTGCTGCTGCTTCGAGTGTTGAGTGTGCTGTGGAGCCGTAGGGAATGTGGCATTATAGAAGGTGGGCGGACGTTGATATTGCTGACGGTCCCCCATATTACCCTGTCAGGCATTGTCCTGTGTGTACCAGATGCTGTTTATCTCGAATGTCAGGGGCGGGGCTTCTTCGACTCTCTCGGCTGGTAGAGGTGACTGTTGGGAAGGTTGGGCACAGGATTGGTCCTGAGCCCATGGTTGATGTTGTACTGACCCTGGCTGCTCCTGGACATGATGCACATGATAGATCGGGGCCGTAGGTGCAGTAGGTATCCCTATCTTGGATACCTTCTCAGTTAGATCCTCCATTTGCTTTGGAAACTGGGAGATCCGGTTGTCGATGTCGTTCACCCTTTTATGAATGTGATCCACCACTTTTAATTTATCTGCAACGATATTCATGTTGGGAATCAAATCCTCTGCTATTTCTGTGACAATTTGCTTCCCTCCTTTAGCTTGAAAGGTGTTCAGGGAATCAGTGTAAGCTCTACTAGTGATTTGTGAACGGCTAGTCTCCGCCATCTACTCCAGTATTTTCTAGACGGTCTCAGCTCCTCGGGATGTGTAATTGCCTCCACAGGCAGCGCTGACTAGACCCTGAGTCCTGTAGTTAAGGCCAGAATAAAGTGACTGAACCAGGATGTTATTATCTAGGTCATGGCAGGGACATTTCTGCCGCAGATCTTTGAATCTATCCCATGCATCACAAAGTGGTTCATTTGGCATCTGGGAGAAACTAGTGATGCGAGTTCTCATTTGATTGGTTCGGCTCAAAGGGTAGAATTTCTTCAAGAATAGGTTTTTGAACCTATCATAAGTGGTTACCATCACCCCCAAATTTTTCACCCAGTAGTCCGCCTTACCTTTCAAGGCGAAAGGTAGTGCAGTGAGACAAATGTAGTCCTGGCTGACTTGTGGGTGCCTCTGATTAGAACATACTAGCTCCAAATCATGCAAAAATTCATATGGTTCTTCATCTGCATTACCATGAAATTGTGGTAATTGACTCAGGAAATGTGGCTTTAGTTCACGGTGAACCTCAGGCTGAGGTGGTTGCAAGTAATTTCTAAATCTGTATTGCCCATGATTGTATGCGACTTCCATTGGTGGTTCTTCCTCTGTATTCAACCGTTCTAGCTGTTCCCTCAATAAATTTTGTTGCTGCTCAGACGCGGCTAGTCTTGCGAGAATCATTTGCATTAGATCTTCATTATGTTCTTCTTCTGGTTCCTTCCTTGAAGGCAACTTGGGCGGCATCTTCTTCTTCTTTTTCTCTTCACCTTCAGAATGGGAGAAATCGGAGTCAATAGAATGGAAAGATTCAGAATCAGAGTCATCAAGGTGAGAGTCTTTCTTGATGTGATTAGGAGATAAAGAAAGAGTATGTGTTTGCTCTCCTTCTAGAAAGATGAAAGAATCATAAGAGGAAGATTCATGGGAAGGGTGTCCATGAACCCACGGGGGTCCAGAGTAAGAGTGCCTCCAAACCTTTGAGATTGGAAAATTTGTGGCAGTCAGAGAAAGGTTCTCGGAGTCCGAACGAGAATTACCACAATTTTCCATTCCCGATTTAAAATGATTAACAAGAGGTTTACGGTTCATGATCTAGGCACAAGTGTGCGGTGATCGTTGATTACCTAGTTTCTACGCACAACTCAAACACAATACAAAGTTTTGTTTCACCAACTCACTCAGTGAAGACCGTGAGAGTTCGACCAATTATCTTTTCAGTTTTAATTGGTGAGAATTCAAATCTTGCAAGACGTTTAAACGAGCTGTTAGGTGCCTGTATTTCCCGACCGACTATCCTGAATTCTTACGACTAGTTGCACCTACTTTCAGCCAGTATGGGAGTAAGTAAGGATCGTAGAATGGCTACCCTTTACTTGAGGATGGAGCCTTACGCAGTGTCCTCTAAATCACCCACTCTGCTAAGGAAATCCGGACCATTTACCGGCTACCCGTAGATCCTCACTGAGAAGTAGCTAATCACTTTTGGTAGAATCAGTAGTCAGTATGAAAATCCTAGCTTTGGCTCTATCCTAGTGCGCGTTTCTCTCCTCGTTGCAAGATAAAATCAAACAATGTCGAGGTTGCTCTCCCGCAAAAATTCTTGATTTTATGGGTTCTTAAGATCGGTTATATTTAGCAGTCCCAATTTTAATTAGGTGATCACTGAAGAATTTAAATGAGCACAAATATACGTCTACCGTCCAGTCCCAATTTCCTTTACAGTTATGTGATAAAACAAGAGAGAGAAGTTCGGGAAAAGTCGATGCACGCGAAAACAATGATGTATGCTCAGTTAGAAGACTTATAGTGAATCCTCGCAATCTCCATTTAGGATGCAATACAGAATTGAAAATTATTCTAAATGAATGAAAGCCGATGAAAACCACACCTAAACAGAAAGTTCTATTAGCAGGAAAGAATTGAGTTAAGTTTGGCTAAGTTGAACGATCTATGTGCGTCTCAATTAACAGTGCAGTGTGGCTTAATCCTACAAGCACAATCAAAAATTAAATTGCTCTGAGATCTGTATGTGCAGGTCTATCCTATTCGCCACTCAAGTCGGGCCCCAACCTCACCGGAGAGTGAAACAGGCCACGACACACCACAAAATAAAGTTTGAGGTCTTATTACACACGCGAGCGTCCAAACGGACACCGTTGTAAATAAGCAATTAATTATAGAAATTTAAAAATTGCAGGAACTAAAAACCTAGACTCTACGCTCTCTCACGACTCGACTCGATCTTAAATTAATTGCGGATTTTAAGAGGTTGGTGAAGATGCCTCGGTTTCTTGAAAAACCGCTCCACGTATACCGTGTACCTCGTAATAAAAATAAGAGAGATAATGTAAGAGAGTGACTCAAAAAATGATAAAATAGACAAGAAGAAAATAAATGCTGAAAATAAATGGAGTTTACAATGAAAAATTCGGGGGTCAGACTACCCGAATGCGGAAAACCGAACAAAAATTTTCAAGACAAAAAACTAAGCCGTTTGCCTCCCCGGCAACGGCGCCATCTGACCAGTCCGATAATTGCAGTGTTTAAAAATGTGTTTTTATCGTTCGGCGTAAAGAATGATTAGTCGTGCGTTGTAGGCGGCAATCGGAAACGGTCAAGAAAATACCACAAATAATATGTTCAATTTTTAATCTCGTGGTTTTATGTTTGTTTTACTTGGGCAAGTTCTAAGGTCGATCACAAGGAGGCAAAGGACAACCTAGTGTTATGCCTATCAAATTTAGTTCACGATCTTCGAGGCGGATTTTTTTGTTATTTTTAATGCAATAAAGGATGTGGAATGCAAATTCGGCCTATTTTAGGGACCAAAATATAAATTACATTCAAACGATGTCTGAAAAATATGAAATTTGGCCACTATATGAAATACGATGACATGCATGCACTGTATTTTTTTTGGAATTTTTGGATGTAATATGAAATTTTTATGGATTTTTAAATGCAAACAAAATGATTTTCAATATTTAATTATAATAAATATTAAACCTACTTATTTTCAAGAAATAAAATTATCTAAGATCTAACACTAGGTGATGAATCTCAAAAAAATCTTAAACCTCGAAAATGTGGGGTTTAATGCCTATTAAAAATCAAATACTAAAAGATTCAAAATGATTTTTATAGGACAAAATATGCATGCAAATGCAAATCTTTTTGGGCACAATGTCATGCACAATTAATTTTACAATATGTGATTTTCGGGGATGTTTAAAGCAATGGTTAATCAACTATGAATTTCAGAGCAAGAAATGGACAAAATATGTAAATTTCCACAAAACAATTATTTATTAATTAACCATCCATCACAAAAATGCCCACAATATGTCAAAGTGTAGAGAATTAATTAACAAACATCATGATATTTTTGGATTAATAAAAAAATGTAAAGAGAAGGTCTAAAATCACAGGGGAACACAGGGGTACATATGCAATATAAATAAATAAATGAAAATGCAGAGGGGGCTTGTTTGTAATTACCAATACTGATAGGGGCCTCTTGTAAAATTTCCAGAGGGGGCACGTGCGTGGCACGTGCCCTCTGGAGCGGGGTTGATCTGCAAATAGGGAGACCTTTGGAGGAGCTTCTGTAAATTTCCCAAGGGGGCACGTGCGCAGCACGTGACCCCTGGGCTGCTTCTTGCTGGGGAAGTCCCCCACGCACGTGCCTAGCACGTGCTGGGGTCTCGGCCAACCGGCCGGCCAAAGGCGAGGCGGAGTAGCTCCTGTCTTGGGTGGCAGAGGTCGAGCGCCCTGGAAGGCGGAGGTCGTTGATGTTGGTGTGGAAGCTTCACTAGAGTCGTTGATGAAGATGGTTGCGATGGGTGTTGAAGCTTCAGAGAAGATGACAGTCGAGCGGACGGTGATGGTGGGTTGCGGAGGAGAGGTCGATGTTGACGTGGCGAGGCGTCTGGGGCGGCAGATCCTAGGGCCGACACACGATCGGCGGTCGTCGGGGAAGATGAGGGGCGGCGGTGAAGGTGAGGTCGAGCGTCGGTGAGGAGGCGAAGGCGGAGTTGTGGAGGAGGCGAGCCGACAATGGTGGCGTGGCTCTGGTGATGCGATGAAGGTGGAGGATGGCCGGAGCAGGTCGGTGGAGGCGTAACGAGGCGGAGAGACAATGATATATAGAGATAGAGAGAGAGAGAGAGTATACCTGGGAAGGGTCGGGCTCGACGGCCGATCGCCGGAGCAAGAGCAGCGGCGGAGGCGTAGCTGCGACGAGGTCTATGCGACCTCAGATCACGCCGAAGGCTTGGTTGTCACGACCAGAGGCGAGTGACGGTGGATGGGGGTTTCTGTAGTGGTGGAGGTGCTTTTATAGGTGATTGGCGAGCGGTCGAAGATGGAAGGGGAGCCGGTGATGGGGATCTAGCGAATCACGGAATCGATGGGTGATTGGAGATGGAGATCGCCTTGAAAGGGAAGGCGGCGACGATGGGAGAAATTGCGGGGCGCCAAAAGGGGAAGGAGGCGGACGAAACTGGAGGTTGGTGACGACCTTTGGGCCGTCCGATCAGCGGAGGATCGGATGGCCCATAAGGGGCCACGTGGCACCGGGTGATGAAGAGGGCGCACACGTGCTTTGCGCATGCTTGGGTGGCACGTGCCTCACACGTGCGTAGCTTTGATTAATTTTTTTTATAAAACGAATTCTAAATATACGAAAAATGGCTGACACGTGGCGGCACCAGGTGCTGCCACGTGTCAGCTCCACAAAATTCGAAAATAAAAGATTTTATAAAATCAATAAAAAATAGTAAATAACCTCGGATCAAAAAATTTCTTCATGAAAATTGCTCGTCTCGATGAGATCTACAACCTTCATGAGGACATCAAAATTAAAATCGATCAATTGCGTAAAGTGAATTTTCGGGGTATCCCATGTACATAGAATACCATGATTTTTAGGTTTTATAATTTTTATGTTATTTTTTAGATCAGATAAAAATCTGAAAAAATTACGGTAAAATCAAAAAAAAAGACACCTTAATCTATTTTTTTTGGATTTTTTATTAATTAAGAAAATATGTACATAAAATATTAGGCCAAAACTAGTTAAAATACACAATGTACAAAAGAGGCCCAAAATCCAACTTTCACATATGAGCTCCGATTCACTTGAACTTGGTATTGTTTTGAAGGTAATTGAATGTACATTAGTTCAAAAGTGAGTAGGATTAAAACGGACACTGGATGAGGGAGATGTGAGGGTTTTAGTCCGAAAATCCTGAAATTAGGGTTTGGGTTTTGGTCCATTTATTTAGGTTATTATTTTTTTGTATTTTTCCTTTATTCTTGTTAGTGATATGTACATAGTGGAAGTGGTTTTGAGTCATTCGAAGTTAACATGAAAGAGTTAAAAATCCAGGAATTTAGGCTATTTACAGGTCATTTTGGCTTGGATTTTTGGCTTCTTATTTTGTGCAGATTTTTGTGCTAAAATGCAATTCTTATGAAATCATGCACTAATGCTAATTATACAGAATAGATGAAAGAATGCTGTTGATTTTGAGGGATTTGAGCTTAATAAATGAGATTTAGAGTGATGAATACGGGATTCATCACTTTCATGCCCAGGCTGGCAGAAATTGAGTGCAATATGTCCATGACATCTCTCAACTCTTTACCAAATGATTCATTTTTCTTAATAAGTCTAGAGATGTCATCCTCTACAAAATTCTCATGACAAATCATGGGAGAGTTCTGCTCAATTGGAGGATACTGCTGAGATATTGGGGTCTCATACTCAACATACCTAGACTCTGGCATGTAATGCTGGGTCGAGTATGGACTATCCAAATGGCAAATATTGGTCGGAGCCTCATATGATGAAATGGGGACTGATAAGTCTAGCTCATGAGTCCAATCTTGTGAATGTATAGGCTCTTCGAATGAAGGTTGGTTAATGGAGGCTTGAATACTAAAGTCAATCAAGTCTGGAAAATCATGATGTGCATGCCTCTCCATTCGGGTTGTTCGATCGACCATGTTATGCCCTAAGGTCAAGTCGGGATGCGTATATGTAAATTGTTGTCTGGTCCCTACTTGAGATGTGAATGAAGTATGTGAGGGCATATAATTTTGCCAATCATCTATCTCAGCAGTGGCTTGCTCTTCATTCGATTCATTGATTCCTGCAAGCTCTCGAGAATAAGGACAGCCAGCCCAAGATGGAAGTGGATCTGGAGTGTTGGAATATGGAGTAGGTGAGAAATGCGAAGAAATGGAGAAGTCAGTCGAAGTTCTGACTTCATAATCGGGTTGAGGTGGAGCCGACCACAGGTAAGGGTCTCCCGTGGGTGGTGGAGGATACATGGAAGAAGGTGAAGGTGAAGATGAACGGTATATGGTCGAGGAGGAATGACCAGAAGTCTCAGGGTATGGGGACCAAAATCCCGACATCTTGAAGAGGAAATGATGAAGATTGAGGTAGAAAACATGCGATTACACATGATAACACACATGGACAGACACAAAGACAAACGTAAGAGCAAACCCTGAGTTCACACTCAACACGGTGAAGGACCCGAAACCGAGTACGATTAATCTGGTTGATTTTAAGTGTGAGTTTATCAGACAAGATAGCAAATGTTATGCGATCTATAGGGAAGTCAGCTCAAAGCCGGATGCGTCTTCCCTGTTTAACCTGTCGCCTAAGATACCGCCAGTCCTTCCTTTCTTCGCTCCTATCCCAAGTTGATGGATTCAAAGACCTGCCCCTATCTACCTGCAAGTAGGCGGAGGCTGACAAGGCCGGAACTTCACCCTGGAGGGTCACTGGCAACTTATCGCGAAGTACCGCAATTTCTCCCCTATCTACCTGAGACAGGCGGAGGCTACTTGGTACTAGTCAGTGAACCTGAGTAATTCAACTTGTGATATTTGTTAGGATTAGTCAGAACGTGATATGGAAGGCGGGGATTTGGGCTCTGCCTTAAGGTATTCACACACACTCAAGTACCCTCACTCAACCTGAAAACAAGATCGGGGTTACTCTCCCGCAAACAGAATTTCCAATTTTTATTGATTTTTTGGTCAATAATATTAGCAGTCCCGGTTTTAAGATTAGTTATCACTTGTTAGTCCAACCACACAGCACGCCTAACGTCTAGTCCCAATTTTTGTTTAAATTTAAGTTTGAAAACAGAGGGGGAAATCGAGAAAAGCCGATGCACGAAAAACGATGATGCGTATGCTGAGTTAAGAAGACTTACAGTGATCCCTTCTCTTTTTATGCAGGATGCAGAACAAAATTGAGATCTTTTACACTATATGCAGATGCAAGCAACAAAATCCGCTCCTAGACAAGCAGTTCTATTAGCGAGTGAAGCACGGGTTGATTTGACAAGATCTGCGGTCTAAGTGCATCTTTTAAGTGATTTGTGGTCCTAAAAGACTACGAGCACAAGCAAACCCTAGAGTGGCTCGAGAAGCCACTAGTGCACGCCTAGTCTAAAGATTCAAACCATACAGCAGACGGGGACACGATTTCACTATGTTTACACTCGCGAGAACCCAAACGGGAACCGTTGTAAATGCAGACACTTTTTACAAGTTTACAAAAAAAGAAAATCTTTCCGGCGTATCAACAACCGACTTGATCCACGAATCGTCCGCCTCCGATGCACCTCGAGATGCGTCGACTTCAAGAAAGCCGCTCCAAGTCCACCGGGCCCTCACACAAAAAGATACAAAAATGTTAGTGAGTGAGAGAGAGAGAGAAAAATAATAGAAAAATAATTGACAAAAAATGGAATAATTACAAGATGGTTCGGGGATCAGACTACCCGAGTGAATGGAAAACGTAAATCTAAATTTATAAAGTGATCCTAAGCCGTTTGCCTCCCCGGCAATGGCGCCATTTGACGAACCGCGGACTACCCTTTTAGTGTTGTCTGATTAACTATTTCGTTGCAGTCGGATAGATCCGCATCGATAAAAAATTACCGCACAAATCGATGAATCGTCGAATGAATTAACGCACGGTTTTATGTTTATTTAGCCTGGCCAAGCCCCAGGGTCGACTCAAGGAGGCAAAGGAACAACTCAGGACCAAGTTAGATGAATAAGATTGCGATTTTCCAAGTGGGATTTTTTTTAATTTTTTATGCAATAAAAATGCCAATGCACAAATGCGGATTAATTAGGTTAATAAGAAAATAAGCGACTCAACTAAAATTAATTTGAATGTGAAATTAGTCCAAGTTAGCTAAATTATATTTTTACTGTAAACTTAATCCAATAATAAATGCAAATGTATTTTTTTAGAATTTTCGGGTTTAAAATGCACAAATAAAAAATACAAACTTTTTTGGGGTTTTTATGCAATTTTTCATGCAAATGATACGCAAAAATTATGAAAAATTTAATGGAAGATAAAAATGACGAAATGAAGCTACACTAAAATTTTTGGAATTTTCTGGCACTTTATGATTTTTTTAAGAATTATTTACTGAAAACAGAGCGACTGCCGGTATTTAATTTCCAATAAATCCATGAAATCAAATTATCTAGAGAGCTATTTATCTCAAATAGATATTTTAATAAGGAATCCAGGAGAGTTGAAAGTTCTTAAAAATATTATTCGTGGAATTAATTTAAAATCAACTACAGAAATCACCCTAGAATTTATTTTATGCAAATGACAATCCGAATTGGACGAAATTTGGACAGTAATTAAATAACACTTAGAGGCATCATTCACAATATTTTTACAATTTTTGGAGCAAGAAATAACTATGTGCGAATTTCGGAGCTTAAATGGACAAAATATCACCGAGTTTCAATCTCTGTTCTTTAATAAAATATCCAAGGCTCAAAAAATGTAAATAAATAGCCACAAGATAAAGAATTAGTGTCTCTGCAGTATTCTATTTTTTGACTAAAAAATGATGCAAAATAATTGTCCAAATAATCAGGCAAAGTCAGGGGTCTCTTCGCAATACAGAAAATGAAATAAGCTAATTAAAGATGTGCACAGGGCACTTTTGGAATTACTTAAACATGCAGGGATGAATGTGCTATTTTCACCAAAATAAATAAAAATTGAATGGACCTTTTCTTCTATGTTAGGGCACGACACAGGGAAGGGGGGCTCTTTGGGCGGCGGCGGCGCGGGACTGGCGCATGCGACGGTGGAGCTGTGCGAAAGGGGAGGAGGGCGCCGCCGGGCTGGCGGCTACCGCGTGGTGGAGGGAGCCGAGCGACACGCTGGGCGCGCGCGCGGAGCTCGGCTGCGCTAGGGCATGGAGCTGGTGGCGCGGCGAGTGGTGTTGGCGGCGCCCAGCCGCGCGAGGGATGGAGGCGGCGTACGGTTTGGGGAGCGGCATGGGGGGCGGCGCTGGGGCTTGGAGGGTGGCGCGCGGGTTGGTGGCGGCGTGAGAGGAGGGCGGCGCACCGCCGGTGCCACTGCTGGAGGGCTGGGGAATGCAGAGCGCGCCTGCGGCAGGGGTTAGGAGCGAGGCGCTGGCGGCCGGTGCGGAGGCGTGGAGGACGGCAGTCCAAGGCTGCTCCTGTTTCTTTTTTTTTGTGTTTTTTTTGCAATTTTTTATATTTTGTAAACAGGAATGAAGATGTGGAAATAAAATGATGGTGATAGTGTTGATTGTGATGGTGGTGATTATGATTTGTGTCTGATGTTGTGTGGTGAAAAATGTGGTGATGGAAATGCGATATGTTTATGATTATGATGAATCAACAGGAAAAAAATTATTAGATAAAAATAAAATGACAAGGAAAAGGAGAGGGATGCTTACCTGTGATTCGCCGAAAGTGAAGCCGCGTCGTGCGGCTTCCGTCGTGGCTTCGATCCGACTCGGCAAAAACTCGGAGAAGCTATGCAGCTTGGATGCGGCTGCGATGAGGTCGATCTCTCTTCCTCGGATCTCTCCAAATACGATCGAAACTGTCGTAGCATCGAAGACTCACTCGGTCGCTGTCACCGTCGAGCAGGTTGAGCTGGTGGTTCCCTTTCTCTCTCGATTATGGCTGATGAAAAACAATGGTGGAGAAGATGGGAATATAAAGAGAGAGGATAGGGAAGTTGGAGAAGGGATGGAGAAGATGGAGGACGTGGTGATAGTGGTGGCTTGGAGTGGAAGGCAAGTAAGGGAAGAGGTAAAAGGGAGATTAAATATATAAAGTAATAAAATAAAATAGAAGGCTATTAAAATAATTAAAATAATAATAATAAAATAATAATAATAAATCTGAAAATAATAAAATAAATCCGAAAATAAATAAAAAATGGGGTGACATGTGGCGGCTCCAGGAGATGCCACATGTCGCTCCTATAAAATTCAAAAATTAAATGTAAAGAAAATCAAAAAGAAATAACAAAAGAGATTAAATCAAAAAGTGGTCAACATGAAAGTTGCTCATCTCGACGAGATCTACAACTTTTGTGAAGGGCCAAAAATCAAAAGAAGACATATGTACAAAATATATTTTTAGGTGGTACCTTATAGATATAAAATACCGTATTTTATCATTTGTATTTTTTTGTCATTTTTAATTAAGAGAAAAATCAAATATAAAAATAAAGAAATATAAAAAGAATATTTACGACTTAATCTAATTTTTTTGGATTTTTAATAATTAAGAAAATAAAATGATAAAATACAGGGGCATTTTGGTCAATATATACAATATACAAAAGGGGCCCAAAACCCAAGTTTTGCATAGAAGCTCCGATTTTAATAAAATTGGTCTGTTTCGAAGGTCTTTGAATGTATATTACTTTAAAAGTGAGTAGACCTAATTTGGAGGTTGTATGAGAGAGATATGTGCGTTTTAAGGTCTAAGGTCTCCAACTGGGATTGGGGTTTTGTTGGTCAATTTTACAAGTTAGTATTTTTTGATATTTTTCTTTAATTAGTGTTAGTAATATATACACTATAAAGTTGGTTTTATTGGATTCGGAGTTAGTATAAAATATATACAAATAAGGTATTTTAGCTAATATACAAGTCAATATTTACAAGTGAATTTGGCTTCTTATTTAATGCAAATATGAATGCTAAAATGCAGATATTATGCTTGCATGCATGAATGCTAATTTTACAAGATAAGGGGAAATATGCTGCTATTTACTCGGGAACAAGACTCTATTTTCAAATTTTAGAGTGATGAATTACAGATTCATCAACCCCCTATACTTAAACCTTGCTCGTCCCCGAGCAACTAAAATGATATGCAAGAGTGAAATGAGACTGGGTTCCATACCAAGGTCATGAATAAAAGTTGAAAATGGAGTTGACTCGACCTTTGGATTAATTGTGTTGCGGAACCTTATTGGGATCTGAATTTAAGACCTAACGGAATTCAAGTCCACAAGTCTTCTATTCAAGATGCCTTAATAGTCAGGTCGGAACAAATCCTCAAACACAAATTTCTGATGACTATGATTCTTACTTGTACTGTGTAAGTGTAAAATAACTCTCCACATCAGAAATGGCTCAGAAGCAACCTCCTCTAACAAGGTAACTCTAATTACCCTGTCCAGTAATTCTTTCCTTGAGGAGCGGGGTATTCCCTTCTAAGTTCAAGTGCGACCAGCTCAAGAGGAGGGGGTAGAGAGAAGAATGGACGGTAGCCAGTATAGCTACCTATCCCGGGATGCCTGACCAGTGTAGCCAAGTCATCCAGCTACAGACTTCTTGCTAATATACGTACCCCGACATGTTTTTTTTCTATCTGGCCTGTCTATTTTTTTGGAGTTTTTGCATTTTTTTCTTTTTTTCTTGAACTATATACAAGGTGCAGCATGTACATCAGGAGTTTTTCCTCTTGAGCCAGTAGACTATCCCTCTTTTGAAGCATTATTACAACCCACAACGTCTCGTCTTTAGACGTCAACACTACCATACTAGGTTGAGATGCACTACCCCTCCCTAGAGGAGGACGGATGTTTCCACCCGTGTGCTACTCCAAGCTAAAGGATTCTACCTCCTCACCACCTCATCAATGAAGAGCTACGTGCATGGTGCTTGTCCAAGTTAGGTCATTATCTAAAAGAATCATACGTGTGCACGGGATATTCTACTTAGACTAATCAAGATGACATGTGAACATAGACTTGCGGACTCGAAGAATTAAGTCATTTGACCTGAGAAATCTTAACTCCAGTTCCTATAAGGTTCCTCTGAAATTAGGTGGATTAAGGTCAAATCAAGTCCTTCCTCAATATCTACTCATAACTTGGTTCAGAACCCACTAACTTTTTACTTTGCATATGCAAGATATGCAGATGAGATGCAGATGACATGCTATGTAGATGAATGTAAATGCAAGACTCTTTTTCTTTTCTTTTTCTTTTTTTTGAATGCAAGGATGATATGCAAGATTAAATAAGAAGCCTATTTTCTTTATTTTCATCTTATTTTCTATTATACAATAATTTTTACAATAATTTTTAGTTTGTAATAATATACATAGTATACAAGTTTTTTTTGATTTTTTTTCAAAACTTTGGTATACCTCCTACGTTACAACAATTTACAAGAGCTTTATAAGTATTATACAAATTATACAAGTGTTACACAAGTATACATGCATTTTATTTTTTTCTCAATTTTTACAAAAGTTTTACAAGTATACAATTTTTTTTCAATTTTTACCCACCCGTAATTATTGCAAAAAATATACAAAAAGTACGAGAAAATACGTGAAAGTACGAGCTATGGGTAAAGTATATATGCAATATATACACGTCCCCCTATACTTAGCGTGTGCTATGTCCTTGGAGCACGAAAAGAGAGGAAAAAGACATAGCTCGTGCTAAGCGTAGGAGAGATAAAATAACAAAAAAAGTATAGAAGTCGCTCCGCCCCCTATACTTAGGCTCTGGCAGCCTAAGTGTAGAAGAAGATCAAAAATAGGGCGGGCGAGGTCAAGAGGGGAAATGGAGGAGAATATATACATGATGGGCATCGGTCCCCCCTATACTTAGGCTTTGGTCAGCCTAAGTATAGGACAGGAGTGAGTGTGAGAACCGATGGGATCTGGAGAATGTACATAGAATGATCAAGAGACTCGGGTTACTCTCCCCCCTATACTCAGGATATGATCATCCTAAGTATAGCCATAAAATGAAATGATATGGAGCCGGGGCGAGTGATTCGAATCACTAGGGAGGGAGGAAGAAAAAGTATATACAAGAAAAGAGTGAGAATATACAAAGATTAAGAAGGTTTGTAACGAACCTTCTTGCAGACGCGAGGAGGTGGATAATATACATATGTGTCGCTGTCAGAATCATCCTCAGATGAATAGTAGTGAGGTGAAGGGAGCGTCCAACGAGGGTCGACACACGACTGCTCGCTTAGATACGGCTTAAGAACAACCTAACTGAGCTCACTCATATAAATCACCTTGTCCGGACCCGATGAGGATTCCTCTGAAACTTCCTTCTCCGGAATGTTGAAGGAAATTTTCTGAGTCGGTTTTCTAGAACCTGAATCATTGAGAGGGAGATGAGAGCAACGCGCCTTGAGAGGCTCGGGGGAACATCTCGAGGAATCAATTATCGACTTCCTCTCACTAGATAGCCGAATAGAAAAGGGAGCAACCGTGTTTTTATGTGGAGTCAATTTAGTCTTGGTTGTTTCCTTTGAAGGTGCAGGATGTGGTGCGGTGCTGACCATGGGTTCTTCATCAGACGAGTCATCATATAAATTAGCATATTCCTGAAGGGTCAGCACGCATCTCGAGAAGGTACCAGTGATCTCAGTTGGCTTGACATTATTGGGCTCTTTTGTCGGATCATCGAAATGATCAAGGTAATATACAAAGGTCGTGTCCGACTCAATGATAGCTTCTGGTCGTGAGCCCTCTTTAGAAGCTATCACGGTGGTGGTGCAAGCAGTTGATGAAGTGGAGGTGTGGGGAGTCTCTGATCCAACGGTCGTCCGGACAGTCGGTCTCTCAGGTGTAGCAGAGAGGTAGGACTCATCTACCTCTCAATGTTCATGACTGTCAGCGGATGTGTGGGTCACCTTGGAGTAAAGTGTATCAAATAATGGGTGAGGTCGAAGCGCTCCCAATGCTGAAAAATCGATCTCCCGAGTCTCGCAATCTATAGTCGCCTTAGCCAAGGCTAAGAACGGCTTCCCGAAAATAATCGAAGACTGGGTAAACTCTCCTCGGTGCTCGATGTCAATGATTGTGAAGTCCACCTGGGGTAGAGCACCTTGGAAAGTAACGATGACTGAAATATTTCCTCTCGATCGTTTGATGGATCGATCAGCCAGCTGAACGATCTCTCTCGACTTCCTAAGTGGCTTGAGTTTGAGCTTGTCAAACACAGAGGTCGGGAGGATATTTATCGGTGAGTCATCATCGATTCTTTCATGGGTAAAGATGGTGTCTTTGATTTCACATTCAACTCGGGGCAACCGCTTCACTCTGCGGCTTTTGGTCTTTCTCCCCATCACCAAGGAGGTGGCCATAGACACTATGTGTCTTTCAGTCCTTGTCCTCTTATTGCCCGACCTCTTGGGCATCAATTTAGTTCTCACAAATCGTTTGAGGTCGGGAAAGTTATCTATGGCCTTTATTAAGGGAAGATTAAAAATCAGTTCTTCATTGAGTGCTTCCCTTAGGGCAGGATCCAATTTTTTTAAATCATTTTCATTTTCAATTTTTATATGTTTTTTTGGTTTTTCAATTTTTTGGTACTTTTGGTGGATGAATGATCATACTCTGGATTGGAAGGCAGGGGGTTAGTAGAAGAGGGAGATAGAGTGGACTCCAGCTGTACACCGTGTGTGGGTTCCCTAGTATTTGCTCTGTTTTCAACATCAGATCTACTTACTTCCTTCTCCACTTTCATACCCAGGCTGACAGAAATTGAGTGTAATATGCCCATGACATCTCTCAACTCTTTACCAAATGATTCATTTTTCTTAATAAGTCTAGAGATGTCATCCTCCACAAAATTCTCATGACAAATCATGGGATAGTTCTGCTCAATTGGAGGATACTGCTGAGATATTGGGGTCTCATACTCAACATACCTAGACTCTGGCATGTAATGCTGGGTCGAGTATGGACTATCCAAATGGCAAATATTGGTCGGAGCCTCATATGATGAAATGGAGACTGATAAGTCTATCTCATGAGTCCAATTTTGTGAATGTATAGGCTCTTCGAATGAAGGCTGGTTAATGGAGTCTTGATTACTAAAGTCAATCAAGTCTGGAAAATCATGATGTGCATGCCTCTCCATTCGGGTTGTTCGATCGACCATGTTGTGCCCTAAGGTCAAGTCGGGATGCATATATGTAAATTGTTGTCTGGTCCCTACTTGAGGTGAGAATGAAGTATGTGAGGGCATATAATTTTGCCAATAATCTATCTCAGCAGTGGCTTGCTCTTCATTCGATTCATTGATTCCTGCAAGCTCTCGAGAATAAGGACAGTCAGCCCAAGATGGAACTGGATCTGGAGTGTTGGAATATGGAGTAGGCGAGAAATGCGAAGAAATGGAGAAGTCAGTCGAAGTTCTGACTTCATAATCAGGTTGAGGTGGAGCCGACCACGGGTAAGGGTCTCCCGTGGGTGGCAGAGGATACATGGAAGAAGGTGAAGGTGAAGATGAACGGTATATGGTCGAGGAGGAATGACCAGAAGTCTCAGGGTATGGGGACCAAAATCCCGACATCTTGAAGAGGAAATGATGAAGATTGAGGTAGAAAACGTGCGATTACACAGGATAACACACATGGACAGACACAAAGACAAACGCAAGAGCAAACCCTGAGTTCACACTCAACACGGTGAAGGACCCGGAATCGAGTACGATTAATCTGGTTGATTTTAAGTGTGAGTTTATCAGACAAGATAGCAAAGGTTACACGGCCTATAGGGAAGTCGGCTCAAAGCCGGATGCGTCTTCCCTGTTTAACCTGTCGCCTAAGATACCGCCGGTCCTTCCTTTCTTCGCTCCTATCCCAAGTTGATGGATTCAAAGACCTGCCCCTATCTACCTACAAGCAGGCGGAGGCTGACAAGGCCGGAACTTCACCCCGATGGATTACTGGCAACTTGTCATGAAGTACCGCAATTTCGCCCCTATCTACCTGAGACAGGCGAAGGCTACTTGGTACTAGTCAGTGAACCTGAGTAATTCAACTTGTGATATTTGTTAGGATTAGTCGGAATGTGATATGGAAGGTGGGGATTTGGGCTCTGCATTAAGGTGTTCACACACACTCAAGTACCCTCACTCAGCTTGAAAACAAGGTCGAGATTACTCTCCCGTAAACAGAATTTCCAATTTTTATTGATTTTTTTGGTCAATAATGTTAGCAGTCCCGGTTTTAAGATCAGTTATCACTTGTTAGTCCAACCACACAGCACGCCTAACGTCTAATCCCAATTTCCGTTTAAATTTAAGTTTGAAAACAGAGGGAGAAATCGAGAAAAGCCGATGCACGAAAAACGATGATGCGTATGCTGAGTTAAGAAGACTTACAGTAATCCCTTCGCTTTTTATGCAGGATGCATAACAGAATTGAGATCTTTTACACTATATGCAGATGCAAGCGATAAAATCCGCTCCTAGACAAGCAGTTCTATTAGTGAGTGAAGCACATGTTGATTTGACTAGATCTGCGGTCTAAGTGCGTCTTTTAAGTGATTTGTGCTCCTAAAAGATTACGAGCACAAGCAAACCCTAGAGTGGCTCGAGAAGCCGCTAGTGCAAGCCTAATCTAAAGATTCAAACCACACAACAGACGGGGACACGATTTCACTATGTTTACACTCGCGAGAACCCAAATGGGAACCGCTGTAAATGCAGACACTTTTTACAAGTTTACAAAAAAAAGAAAATCTTTCCGGCGTCTCAACAGCCGACTTGATCCACGAATCATCGGCCTCCGATGCACCTCGAGATGCGTCGACTTCAAGAAATGCGGATGAATTAGGTTAATAAGAAAATAAGCGACTCAGCCAAAATTAATTTGAATGTGAAATTAGTCCAAATTATACGTTATATTTTTCCTGTAAACTTAATCCAATGATAAATGCAAATGTATTTTTTTAGAATTTTTGGGTTTAAAATGCACAAATGAAAAATACAAACTTTTTTGGGGTTTTTATGCAATTTTTCGTGCAAATGATATGCAAAAATTATGAAAAATTTAATGGAAGATAAAAATGATGAAATGAAGCTATACTAATATTTTTGGAATTTTCTGACACTTTATGATTTTTTTATGAATTATTTACTGAAAACAGAGCGACTACGGGTATTTAATTTCCAATAAATCCATGAAATCAAATTATCTAGAGAGCTATTTATCTCAAATACTTAAAAAGGAATCCACGAGAGTTGAAAGTTATTAAAAATATTATTCGTGGAATTAATTAAAAATCAACTACAGAAATCACCCTAGAATTTATTTTATGCAAACGACAACTCAGAATTGGATAAAGTTGGACAATAATTAAATAACATTTAGAGGCATCATTCACAATTTTTTTACAATTTTTGGAGCAAGAAATGACTATGTGCGAATTTCAGAGCTTAAATGGGCAACATGTCACTGAGTTTCAATCTCTAATTTTTAATAAAATATCCAAGGCTCACAAAAATGCAAATAAATATCCACAAGATAAAGAATTAGTTTCTCTACAGTATGCTATTTTTTGATTAAAAAATGATGCAAAATAATTGTCCAAATAATCAGGCAAAGTCAGGGGTCTCTTCGCAATACAGAAAATGAAATAAGCAAATTAAAGATGTGCACGGGGGCACTTTTGGAATTACTTAAACATGCACGGATGAATGTGCTATTTTCACCAAAAATAAATAAAAATTGAATGGACCTTTTCTTCTATGCTAGGGCACGACACAGGGAAGGGGGGCTCTTTAGGCGGCAGCGGCGCGGGACTGGCGCGGGCGGTAGTGGAGCTCGGCGAAAGGGGAGGAGGGTGCCGCCGGGCCGACGGCTACGGCGTGGTGGAGGGAGCCGAGCGACGCGCTGGGCATGCGTGTGGAGCTCGGCCGCTAGGGCGTGGAGCTGGTGGCGACAGCGAGTGCATTGGCGGGGCCCAGCCGCGCGAGGGCTGGAGGCGGCACACGATCTGGGGAGCGGCGTGGGGGGCGGCGCTGGGGCTTGGAGGGCGGTGCGCGGGTTGGCGGCGACGTGAGAGGAGGGAGGCGCACCGTCGGTGCCACTGCTCGAGGGTTGGGGAACGCGGAGCGCGCCTGCGGCAGGGGTCAGGAGCGAGGCGCTGGCGGCCGGCGCGGAGGCGTGGAGGACGACAGTCCAAGGCTGCTCCTGTTTCTTTATTTTTTTGTGTTTTTTTGCAATTTTTTTATATTTTGTAAACAGGAATGAAGATGTGGAAATAAAATGATGGTGTTAGTGTTGATTGTGATGGTGGTGATTATGATTTGTGTGTGATGTTGTATGGCGAAAAATGTGGTGATGGAAATGCGATATGTTTATGATTATGATGAATCAACAGGAAAAAATATTAGATAAAAATAAAATGACAAGGAAAAGGAGAGGGATGCTTACCTGTGATTCGCCACAAGTGAAGCTACGTCGTGCGGCTTCCATCGTGGCTTCGATCCAACTCGACAAAAATTCAGAGAAGCTATGCAACTTGGATTCGGCTGCGACGAGGTCGATCTCTCTACCTCGGATCTCGCCAAATACGATCAAAACCGTCGCAGCGTCGAAGACTCACTCGATCGCTGTCACCTTCGAGCAGGCTGAGCTGGTGGTTCCCTTTCTCTCTCGATTATGGCGGATGAAAAACAATGGAGGAGAAGATGGGAATATAAAGAGAGAGGAGAGGGAAGTTGGATAAGGGATGGAGAAGATGGAGGAAGTGGTGATAGTGGTGGCTTGGAGTGGAAGGCAAGTAAGGGAAGAGGTAAAAGGGAGATTAAATAAATAAAGTAATAAAATAAAATAGAAGGCTACTAAAAATAATTAAAATAATAATAAAATAATAATAAAAATAAATCTGAAAATAATAAAATAAATCAAAAAATAAACAAAAAATGGGGTGACATGTGGCAGCTCCAGGAGCTGCCACATGTCGCTCCTATAAAATTCAAAAATTAAATGTAAAGAAAATCAAAAAGAAATAACAAAAGGGAGTAAATCAAAAAGTGGTCAACACGAAAGTTGCTCGTCTCGACGAGATCTACAACTTTTGTGAAGGGATACAAATCAAAAGAAGATATATATACAAAATATATTTTTGGGCGGTACCTTATAGATATTAAATACCACATTTTATCTTTTGTATTTTTTATCATTTTTAATTAAGAGAAAAATCAAAAATAAAAATAGAGAAAATATAAAAAGAATATTTACAACTTAATCATTTTTTTTGGATTTTTAATAATTAAGAAAATAAAATGACAAAATACAGGGGCATTTTGGTCAATATATACAATATACAAAAGGGGCCCAAAACCCAAGTTTTGCATACGAGCTCCGATTTTAATGAAATTAGTCTGGTTTCGAAGGTCTTTGAATGTATATTACTTTAAAAGTGAGTAGACCTAATTCAAAGGTTGTATGAGAGAGATATGTGCATTTTAAGGTCTAAGGTCTCCAATTGGGATTGGAGTTTTATTGGTCAATTTTACAAGTTAGTATTTTTTTGATATTTTTTTAATTAGTGTTAGTAATATATACACTATAAAGTCGGTTTTATTGGATTCAAATTTAGTATAAAATATATACAAATAAGGTATTTTTGCTAATATACAAGTCAATATTTACAAGTGAATTTGGCTTCTTATTTAATGCAAATATGAATGCTAAAATGCAGATATTATGCTTGCATGCATGAATGCTAATTTTGCAAGATAAGGGGAAATATGCTGCTATTTACTCGGGAACAAGACTCTATTTTCAACTTTTAGAGTGATGAATTACAGATTCATCAGTCGGTCTGTGGATGGTACGCAGAACTCATCCTCAACTCTGTCTGTAATGCTTACACGAACTGATGCCAATGGTGCGATGTAAACCTTGAGTCCCTATCAGACACCACCTCATGTGGTATACCATGAATTTTGATGATATTCTGCACATAAAGCCTGGCCAATATGGATGGAGTGTAAGTCAGCTGACATGTATGAAATGGGCTGACTTGGTCAACCCGTCAACAACAACCCAAATGGAATCATGGCCACCAGATGTCTTCGGTAAACTTGTAACAAAATCCATAGAAATACTCTCCAACTTCCACTCGGGAATGGGGAGAGACTGTAATAATCCTGGTGGTCTCCAGTGCTCTTCTTTGACCAGCTGACAGGTCATGCATCTGCTGACATGCTGAGCCACAACACGCTTCATTCTATACCACCAGAAATGTCGATGTGGATCATGATACATCTTTGTGCTGACAGGATGGATACATAACCGTGAATTGTGTGCCTCATCGAGAATGTCGCTGCATAATTGGTCATCGTTGGGCACAACTACTCAACCCGCCTTCCGTAAAATGGATTCTGCCACGACAAAATCATCAACCTCATCCTTGACAGCGCACATGTATCTATCTCAAATCCAAGGATCTGTCTTCTGTCCTTTGACGATACGATCCCACAAATTCTTGAACCGTGGAGGTATGAGTGTGGGTATGGATGCACTCTCCTGTGGATGCCAATCGGTCAATGTTACGAGCATATTCCAATATATGATACAAAATTCTCCAGCATCTATGGAAAGAAGAGGGGGCAGAAATTTGTGGGTTTTGGCCTCCTACGGCTAAGGTTGATTGGGGATTAGGGGAGAAAAGAAAGAGCATTTGGCTCTTAACATTGGAGGAGATTAAAAGAATAACAGGAAGAGAGGGGAGGATTCCTTTCAGGAACCTTCCTCCAAAGATATATTTATTCTCTTTTTTAGTGACATCATTGGTCACATCAGCGTGCTGATGTCATAATTCTAAATGTTACTATTTTTTTGAATCCTATAAGGCTATAAAAGACTCTATTACAATAGTAGAAAAATTAAAATTTATTTATTTTATTATAAATATATATTTTAAATCGAATAGACTTCTACAGTTAGTAGAAATTTAAATTTTATTTTTACATTATTTAAAACCAAAATCTCTTATTTATTTAACATACTTAAAGGAGATCGTATTTGTACCTCGAGTCTTCGAGTTCGATGTACAATATCTAGATTTGACCGTCTCTGAACGGTGATCAATATGACTGTAATATTGATATACTTTAGATCTAGTTTGCATGTCCGAAATTTTCGAGAAACAGATTCGATTTATTGTTAAATTTCACGGTTTTAAAATACCAAATAATCTCCGATTGACTAACGATCGATTCCGTTGGTCTTATTTCCTCGAATCATATTTTATGATGGTCTTTATTTCGTGGTTTTCTAATTTGCGTCGCGGCTTTTTTTGTGGTACGCGTTACGATGCGATCAACTTTTGATCGTTTTCGCCCGAACGGATTTTGATTTTCGATTTATTGAATAATTTAAGTTATTTGTTACTAATTAATCATTTGAGCATGTTTCCCATCTCTTCTCGAGAAACAAGTGGGGCATTTCTTTGCAAAATTGTGCTCAATTTCATATGTGGCAATTCCACCAAGATCTCTTCGTTAGTTGGGGAAGAATGAACACGAATCGGATTTTTTTAAGGAACGTATCGAGAGAGAATTGGATTTGGTTAGACATTGTGTGGTTGGTAAATAAGGATCCGTTTTTTAGCAAGGTATGGAATGTATCGTCAAATTTTCAATATGATTCCACAAGATCCATTTTCGTTCAAGTAATGGATTCTAGCCAATTGAAAGGATCTTCTGATCAATCCAGAGATCATTTCGATTCCATTAGAAATGAGGATTCAGAATATCACAAATTGATCGATCAAACAGAGATTCAGCAGCTAAAACAAGGATCGATTCTTTGGGATCCTTCCTTTCTTCAAACAGAATGAACGGAAATAGAATCAGATCGATTCCCGAAATTCCTTTTTGGATCTTCCTCAATGTCTCGGCTATTCACGGAAGGTGAGAAGCAGATGAATAATCATCAGCTTCTGAAAACAGATAACAATCATTATTTAATTTATAAATTGTAATATTGAAATTGACCGAACAACAAACAAATAGAAATAAAATATCAACCGGACAGGTAACAATAAATGAATCAAAATCTTAGGAAAAATATCTTTTATATCTTTTTCCTTAGATTTTTTTTACAATTAAAAAATATCGTAGATCTTTTCAGCTACGGCTCTAGATCATATATACATCTATATTTGCATCTATTATATTTACCAACCAAGTTTATTATCATTATATTGAACTATCATGAATTGGAATAAATTTAACAAAATAAAAAAATGATTTCGAAAGCTAATCAATGATGATGACCCTCCATGGATTCACCTATATAAGCCACAGCTAAAGTTGCAAAAAGAAGAGCTTGAATACCACTTGTAAATAATCCAAGAAACATGACAGGTATAGGAACTACCGAAGGTACTAAAGAAACAAGAACAACAACTACTAATTCACCAGCTAATATATTTCCAAAAAGTCGAAAACTAAGTGATAAAGGTTGTGTGAAATCTTTTAAAATGTTAATTGGTAGAAGTATTAGAGTTGGTTGAATGTATTTTCCAAAATAAGCATTATTGAATTATACAGACCCTAATCGGGTCGGGTTCGGATTTGTGCAGATCCAAATGTTACAAATATAAAAACCTCAAAGGGAGTCTCATCCTTGTCACTCGAGTCAAGGTCACCATGTGTCTTGAGTTTCATCTGGCCATAAAAATTTCAAAGGGTTTTCAACCCATAAAAACCTCAAAGGAAAACAAGCTGTATTTTTTAACATGTATATAATTAAATATGCTAGTTTTAATGATTACTTGAGAAAAGTTGCGGGTATCGTGCCTGCATGTCGGCTTCGATCTCCCAGTCGCCTCGTCGATGCCGTGTCGGTGCCACAACACCTTGACCAATGGAATCTTCTTGCTGTGAAGTTTTTCACAGTATTGTCTAGTATATGCACTTGCCTCTCTTCATATGTCAAATCTGGCTCCATGCCAAGATTCTCGTAGCTGATGACATGTCGAGAGTCGCGCACGTACTTCCTCAAGTTGTATACATGTAATACATCGTGGATGCTTGAAAGGTGTGGAGGAAGAGCTACTCTGTAAGCCACCTTTCCTACTCTAGCCAGAATCTCAAACTGACCAACATAACGTGGCGCCAGCTTGCCATGAACGCCAAATCTTTGTATTCCCTTCATGGGAGATGCTCGGAGAAATACCTAATCTCCCACCTATAGGATTATCATTAGTAGGATAGATTAAGTTGGATATAGATAAGTCATTATTGAATGGATGAAGAGAAAAGAATTGAATTACCTGAAACTCCAAGTCTCTTCTCCGACGATCTGCATAGCTTTTCTGGTGGCTTTGTGCTATCACAAGCTTCCGCCTCACACGATCAACAGCTCTCAGCCTCTCGCAGTCTCCTCCAAGAGATCTACGAAATATAGAGCATGATCACCTACCTCACGCCAATTGAGAGGTGTGAGGCATCTTCGCTTGTATAGGACTTCTAATGATGCCATGACGATACTGGAATGATAGTTGTTGTTGTACGTGAATTCCACCAATGGCAGATA
This sequence comes from Ottelia alismoides, assembly GCA_037367405.1. Taxonomy (NCBI): domain Eukaryota; kingdom Viridiplantae; phylum Streptophyta; class Magnoliopsida; order Alismatales; family Hydrocharitaceae; genus Ottelia; species Ottelia alismoides. Next base: position 25,482 of record JAZKJV010007814.1, on the reverse strand, counting down.
GTCCTTCCAGGACCCTTTCCACTCCAAAGTACATGCATCAAGTAAATCCTCAAGTGCCTGAATAGTGTGCTCGCTCTGCCCGGCGGTCTGTGGATGGTACGCGGAATTCATCTTTGGCTCTGTATGTAATGCTGACATGAACTGATGCCAATGGTGCAATGTAAACCTTGAGTCCCTGTCAGACAGCACCTCACGTGGTATACCATGAAGTTTGATGATATTATGCACAAAAAGCCTGGCCAATCTGGATGGAGTGTAAGTCAGCTGACATGTATGAAATGGGCTGACTTGGTCAACCCGTCAATAACAACCCAAATGGAATCATGGCCACTAGATGTCTTCAGTAAACCTGTAACAAAATCCATAGAAATACTCTCCCACTTCCACGCGGGAATGGGGAGAGACTGCATTAATCCTGGTGGTCTCCTATGCCCTTCCTTGACCAGCTGACAGGTCATGCATCTACTGACATGTTGAGCCACATCGCACTTCATCCCATCCCACCAGAAATGTAGATGCAGATCACGATACATCTTTGTGCTTCCAGGATGGATAGACAACCGTGAACTATGTGCCTCATCAAGAATGTCACTGCGTAATTGCTCATCGTCGGGCACAATTACCCGACATGCCTTCCATAAAATGGATTCTGCCACAATAAAATCATCAATCTCGTCCTTGACAACGTGCATGTATCTATCTCGAATCCAAATATCTGTCTTCTGGCCTTCGACGGTACGATCCCACAAACTGCTGAATCGTGGGGGTACGACTGTGGATATGGCTGCACTCTCCTGAGGATGCCAATCGATCAAAGCTGCGAGCATATCCCATGTATATAGCCAGTTCATCGTACCTTCTGCATGATCTCTCCTGCTAAGTGCATCTGCCACCATGTTTCCCTTATCAGGATGGTAAGAGATCGTGCAGTCGTAATCCTTCAATAGCTCAAGCCACCTGCGTTGCCTCATGTTCAGCTCCTTTGGATCAAAGTTGTACTTCAGACTCTTGTGATATGTGAGGATCTCAAAATTCACCCCATATATATAGTGGCGCCAGATCTTCAAGGCGAAGACAACTGCCGCCAACTCCAAGTCATATGTGGGGCAGTTCCGCTCATGTGGTCTCAACTGTCATGATGCGTAAGCAATCACGTGGCCTCTCTGCATCAACATCGCTCCTAGACCTTCTCCATATGAATCTGTGTATACTACATAGTCCTGAGTGCCTAAAGTAAGAGCAAGAATGGGTGTTGTAGTCAATCTCTCCTTTAGTGACCTGAAGGCCTGCTTGCGTGAATCGTCCCAAATGAATGGAACTCCCTTCCGTGTCAATCGTGTCAGAGGGCAAATAATGTGTGAAAATCCACTGACGAAGTGTATGTAATAACTCGCTAGCCCAAGGAAGCTCCGAATATGAGTAACCATCTTGGGTTGCTCCCAAGACTGCCTCAATCTTCATAGGATCAACCACGATACCTACTCCAGAAATGACATTCCCCAAAAATGAGACATGGGATAACTAGAACTCGCACTTGCTTAGCTTGGCATATAGCTTGTGCTCTCGCAATGTGTCCAAAACAATACTTAGATCATTCGCATGATCCCATCCATTCCAAGAATATACGAGCACATCATCAATGAACACCACCACAAATTTGTCCAAATATGGAAGAAAGACCAGGTTCATCATATCCATGAATGCTGCAGGTGCATTGGTGAGCCCAAATGACATCACCACAAACTCATAGTGTCCATAGAGAGTCCTGAAAGCTATCTTCGGAATATCAAATTCTTGAATCCTCAGCTGATGATAGCCTGATCGAAGATCGATTCTCCAAAACACTGAATATCCCTGAAGCTGATCAAACAAATCATTGATGCACGGTAAAGGGTAACGATTCTTCACCATTCTCTTGTTCAACTGCCAATAATCAATGCATAAACTCATTGATCCATCCTTATTCCTGAAAAATAGAACTGGAGCACCCCAAGGTGAAGTGCTCGGTCTCATGAATCCTGAATCAAGCAATTCCTGCAACTGCACCTTCAGCTCTCTCAACTCAGCTGGTGCCATGCGGTAAGGAGCCATCGAGATCGGCTGTATGTATGGTAGCAATGTGATCTCGAACTCGATCTCTCTCTCTCTCTCTCAGGAGGTAATCCTGGTAGCTCATCAGGAAACACATCTGGGTAGTCTGATACTACTCGGATGTCATGTGCCATCGGCTCATGACCAGATACCTCTCGAACAAATGCTAGGTAGGAATCACATCCCTGATCAATTAATCTCTGAGCTCGCAATACTGAAATGTACTCCATTTTGGAGTCATGTAATGTGCCCTCAAAAGTGAACTCGGGTAAATCTAGAATCCTAAAGACAAATGTCTTCCTAAAGCAATCAACAAGAGCATGGTGAGCTGATAACCAATCCATGCATAGAATCAAGCCAAACTCATCAAGCTGTAGGAGTAGACAATATGTTATCATCTCGTGACTGCCAATCAGTACTGGCAAGTGACTGACTATTAGTGAAATGATGAACAACTGGCCACCTGGCCCATGGATGTGATATGGAGAAGATAGAGTCTCTGCGACTATTCCTTATGAAGCTAGCAATCTTGATGCAAGGAAGGAATGTGTCGCTCCAGAATCAAACAAAACAAGGAAGGGTCAGCCCAAGACTGAGACCATACCTTTCACCACAGTAGCGGTTGAACGAGACTACTCCTCGATCACCGTGTGTAGCTGACCCTGTTTGGCTGGTGCGGTACTGAAACCTACCGCACTTTGTGTCTGTCTCTGTTGCTGCCTCATGAAGTTGGAGTTCCTGCCACGAGAACTCCCTGTATGTTGTGCTTGTGGCTGCGACGACTTTGTCTATGGGCGAGGCTCACCAGATCTCTAGGGACACTGATGTCGGTAATGTTCCCACTCATGGCACAAGTAACATCGGACTGGTCGGGTAGACGGAGTGGCCGTGTCTATGCTACGAGTCAGTCCTGCTAGGGGTCTGTTTGCTCGCTGCGACCTAGATGGTCGAGCGGAATCTGTGCCACGTCCAGCAAGTGCTCCTCCTAAGATAGTCGATGGAGATAAGCGAGCATTGCCTGAGAATGCCTAACCCGTAGGTTTGAAAATTCCTGGTTGACCTCTATTGTTGTCGACGAATCAACCCAAAAGATCGTTGTGGTCTAGGTGTTGCTCCAGACGAGCTCCCAAATCATCGCTCTCGGATGTCCTCGAACTTCTCCGCTGCATCAATAGCCTCGAAGATGGAAGTGATGTGTAATCCGACCAACTTCTCATGTACCTCGTCTCACATACATCTGATGAACTTTTCCAGATTCTCATATGGAAATACAACGGCCACTTGAGTGTGTTGCGATAGCTCGATGTATCGGACGAAGTAATCTCTGGTTGTCATCCGACCCTGTCAAAGCTCTGCAAACGAAGGGCGTTGGGACTCCTTCCACTTTGTTGAAAAGAAGTGGGATCTGAATCTCGTCTCAAAGTCATACCATGTAGGCATGCGGCCCAACTCAGAGACTACTGCCTCCCACCATCTCTCTACGAAATCTGTCAGTGAATACTCCATGAAAAATAGCCGTGTGTCTCGTGGTGCATGAATCATCCTCAATACCTTCATGACCCTCTTGAGCCACTACTCTGCCACATCTGACGTCCTCGTGCCCTGGAGCATGGGCACATTGGCTTGATGGTAGGAAGTGAATACTAATCGATGCTTGTGGATAGTTGAGTACTCGTGTGCATCCTCATCTGCAAAATCTACAGGATCCTGCTCCCTGTCATAGTTTTCGTCCTCTACTCCATGCTCTGGCATATCATCATGTGGATCATCGAAATGAGGCTGTTGTACCTCAACCGACTGAGTCTGGTCCTGTCTGGTTCCATCCTAAAATGGACGGTAGGTGTAATCTGACAGCTCCTCGAACCTTATCTCCATATCGGTATGTCGGTCCACAATCTCAAGTCTATTAAGCTAGTATATGTTCCTGCTGAACTCGTGTAGCATCCTGCTGCTGCTGGAGGTTAGTGAGAGCAGTCATGATGCGCTCCAAATGGTCGGTCATATCCTAAGCAGTTCTAGACGTCATGGTTCTACATGAGAACCATTATTAGTCATAAAATTTGTTGTTCGCAGATACTATGATATATGCCTTTTCTCTTCTTGGGATGTAATATGAAAATTAATGACATTAGTGACATTTGTGATTATGGAATTTGAATGTCATATATCCCTTCTCGGACCCACCCAATAATGATGATGACAAGGATGATTATGACGGCGATGAGGAGGAAGACGAGAGCGACGAGGAAGAGTATCGTGATGATTAGATAGTTTGAGTTTGGCTAATTTAGATGAAAAACATTTTTAACATATTGTTACATGACAACTATGTGAACTCTATATCTACTACATTTGTCTTGGTTGTATATATGTTGTGTTCGTGATATGAATCCCTTCTCTAGATGCAGTAACAAGATATAATTGAAGCTGATGAGCTAAGCAATGGATATAATATGCATATTTTTTATCTCTTGTAATCATGGCATGCAACTCATTCCATTCTCCATGCATGTTGCTAGCTCCATCATAACCTTGACCTTTTATTCTTCTATAATCAAGATTGTTTTGTAATAGAACTTTGAATAATCTATCTTTCAATGTAAATGCTTTCGTATTAGGAATTCGGACTATGTCAAAGAAGTATTCACGTAAAACATCTTGTTTATCTACAAATCGAAGAAAATTATCATTTGTTCTCCTTTTTGCTTCATCTCTAGTTTTGTCAATTATTATGCAAAAAGTAGCACCCCAATCTCTTCACGAATGGAGCACCTTATTTTATGAGATATAATTAGAAGAATTCCCTTTTTAACATCAGGAGAAGCATATTTTGCAATTTTTAGTGCATTTTCTAAACAACTTTATCCACTTCTTCATTATAAGAATTAATAAATTTTATCAGTTCTATACAATTCTCGTAATTTTTGAAGAAAATCTTTCATCATTGCCTCTAAATGCATATGCTTGAAGAGCCAACCATCATACACCATCAATAGTAGTATTTAATCTCAATCGATTTTCTTTGATTTGCTTGTCATCTTGTCTTTGAAATACATGTTCAATATGGTGATTTGTTTATTAAATTTCTCATACGCTCTTCAGTCAGATTATGTGTTGATCCCTGACCTCCAATATTATTTAGCAAGGAACAATTATTTCTATCATTAATTTTCATTCAATTGCGGAATCCATCAACAACGAAGACATTCATCCCATACTTGGAATTGGATTTACAAGAGAAAAGATAACAACAAAAGCAATATGTTGCATCTTTGGAAGGAGAATATTCTAACCATAAATACTTCTTAAACCAAGCTGCTTGAAATCGTCGACCTTGCTTTCCATTATTCCTATACAGATAATTTTCTATAACATACTGATAAGACCCCATGCTAATATAAGTTTGAACCATATTTTCTCTCTTTTCCAACGGATATCCTCAAATCATCTTATATAATCACAGGTCTCTTTATACTAAAGTATCTATATTAATAATTTCTACTCGCGGAATCTTGGTAAGAGGACATTCATCTTTATTAAAATCGTTGGAGACATTTAATATTTTTGGAATAACATTTTCATCTATCTTCTTTGTGAAAAATAAAGTAATTATTTTATTGACATTCTTAGATCTAAATATGAAGAAAAATATTACAAACAAAAATGAAATGTAAGATGTTGAATATCATCGCCATTTTTTAATCAACAATAAATAATTAAAAGAATTAAAAGATGTGATCATTTAAAAATGTGGAAAAATTTTGTCTCCTAGCAAAACTACATTATCAAACGTTTTTTCCTTTCACACCCCTTCGAGATTCTGCAAATACAATTATCATGTGGGCATAAGCGTAATTGGAAAGGAAAAATAGGGGCACATGTGTAGTTTTTTATTTGTCTTCTTCATCTTGTTCTTCTTTCTACCCACCCCCTCTTCCTTATACCTACCATCCACCTGTACCACATCCCGAACCTTCCCAATGCCAACATGATGGTTGTTCCTCTAAACCCCGACAAGTCCTACTATAATGCCCTTCTCGCCATCGCTTCTACTCTGATGTCAAGTTCAACCAAATGACCTTCGCATTGAACCCCCCTATCAACAACTCCATCCACTATATATTATAAGAGCAATTAAATTTGTCTACCATTATTCAAAATCTCTCACTATATATATTATCAAATGAAAAAATAACATCATTAATTATAGAATATTACTATCCAATTTTCTTCGTAACAAAATTATGTTTAATGTATTTTAGCCACAATTACCTTGTAAATATTTAACAATTGAACTATTAAGTTTTAACCATACAAAATATCTAACAATTCAACCATCGCTATATGTCTAATATTTTGATAACCACCAATATTTTGAATGTCTAATAATTTAAACTTTTTGATCCATCATTCAATGATTTCAACCATAAAAAACTTAACTAGTTATATTTAGAATGAATGTCTTAACAATTTAATATTTCGATACAAACCATTGAAAAATATTTCTTTTCTAATATTTATAATGTAAATAATTAAGTATTGTAGTTAATTAATGCATATAATTTATGTTTGAGAATAAATATGCATGTTGGAAGAAAGAAAACATAGGTAGTACCTTGAGGCTTGAGTGCTGGGCACGTTGATGGAGAAAGAATAGTACCAAGGACTTCTACCCTTCTCCACGCTTCATGTGGAACAATTATCGATTTGGTTGGACTTGGGAGAAGTATTCTTCGATTTTTTTATTGTGATTTGATCCATGCTATAGTGCTATATATAGTGATGGGGCTTTTCAGGATTTTTTATTGAATGGAAGTTACTGGTGAAGCGCTAAAGTAAAGATAGATCCAAATATGAATGATATTTTGGATGCATGGGTTGGAGACAAATCAGTGGCGGCTCGTTGAGATTGATGAGGGCCCTCTTCCAAGAACACCGTGACAACTAGTTGGCATTGGGTCCCCTCTATGGAGAGAGAATGGCTGACGAAATCAGCAATAATCTATGGAGGATGTGCACGTCCCATTGTTGTGATACACTCGTCGATCACGAAAATGGTCTATTTAGGGATCCGAGTATAGTTACAGACTATGGAGGGGTCAGAATGTAATTATGAAGGTACAAATAGATACGTGTGTAAAAGCCCTGGTTTTCTTACCCTTAACACCTCGGAGCCTAGCATTGATATTTCAGGATTGCCATGTTTTACAGTCCCAAATTGTCAAGGGAATACAACCAGACGATGAAAAATGAGACACTTGGATGGAAGTTAGTGGTGAAGCGCTAAAGTAAAGATAGATCCAAATATGAATGATACTTTGGAACCATGGGTTGGAGAGTGGAGACAAATCAGTGGCGGCTCGTTGAGATGGAGGAGGGTCCTCTTCCAAGAACACCGTCCGTGACAACTAAACAAGTTGGCATTGGGTCCTTCTATGGCTGCTGACGAAATGGGCAATAATCTATCTATCTATGGCGGATGTGCACACGTCTCCCACGATTTGGACACACTGACTAATTGGGTATCAAGATGACGGCTGCATTCTCCCGTTAATTAATTAATTATCTAATAAGCTCACGGTTGATCTTGGATGAGAGATTAGGAGCAAGTCTAAGAGTTCGTTTGGTGCAGGGTTGGATTGGCCCAACCCGAGGTACTCCTCCTTTCAACCCTCCCAATCATCTTCACAGTTTACTATTCACAGGGATACTTCAACCCAACCATGTCCAACCCAGCAATAAAAAGGAACCCCAAGGGACAGGCGATGTTCATATCTCGTTAGCCATTGTTCAATCGATCTGATAGATAGTGGAGGAACACGTCACGTAGACAGAGAAGTAGTGGATGGTACCATCACGATGCGACCATTCATCCTGATATACATAGCTTTATTATCCCGCGTCCAAACATGACCTCATAGGTGCCGTTTAGATGATGATGATGATGAGAGATGCAACGGGGCACGCAATTCATGAGGGGAATCTGTCTTGTTTGATCCATAAGGAAGGGATTATGGATGAGCGGATCGTTGTATTAGGTAGGGATGAAAACGGATACGGATATATTTGAATATCCGCTTATCGTATTCGAAAAATTACCGGATATGGATATTCGTATCCACATATTAATCGAATATGGATCGGATATGGATATGGATTGTAAAAATTTTTCGAATACGGATACGGATATGGTAGTGGCTTAAATATCCGGATCCGGATCCGGATATCCGAATACAATATTTAGTATTATTTTTATATATTAGTTAATATAATATAAACCACAACCTTATGCTATTATATTAATACATTATATAGTACAATATATTAATGATGTTAATAAATTCATGTTTCTTCAGAGATGAGCACGGACAAAACTTATGAAATCCTATCCCCTTTTTGCTTTCGGTCAAGAGTGTAGGTCACCTCAACACTTCCTTTTATCATGATGCAACTTATTTATATTTCATTGCTATTTTTAAAATCATTGTGAACTTAGATAAAAAAATCAGTTTATATTCGTATGTGGTCTCTATTCGATCTCTATTCGGATTCCATGTTTATTGGATCCATATTTGGATTTTACTCTTTATTCGATTCATATTTGGATTAGCTCTTTGTTCGATCCATATTCAGATCCGCTCTTTATTCGATCTGTATTCGGATTCGATAAATATCCGATTCGGATTCGTATCCGTATTTTTAAGGATATGGTTTTGATAATACATATTCGAATCATATCCGTATCCGTATTCGTATTCGATAGAGATGAAGCGAATATGGATATGGAAATAGGCATATCCGAGCCGATTTCATCCCTAGTAGGTTTGTTTCTTGTCTATCTTAAACATTTTAACAGACCCTTTGTTTTCTGAGTTCGTTTCACCCGTTCTACGTACCTATTCTTTAGAATTAATGAACTATATAATATGAAACACTACAAGAATAAGCCCAACATAATTAACGTGTGCTATTCCAAGTCTGCCGAAAATTAAACATCAAACGATTTGGTTCGATGAAATGAAGATATTAAAATGAATCATCTTAAGGTATCCAACATATCTCCATAATCGAAAACTATACGCTACATCTTGCTAACCTCAACACTTACACCAATATCAGAAACACAATCTTCACATACTTCATTTCTAGATTATTCCAGCATTCTTGCATCCAATGTTTTGGATGTCAAAGTCGAAACTCGTCATTCAATCTAATTAAAAAAAATAAGGTTTTTATCAGTTTTGCCTTTGACTTCTTCCTGTTCTATCACTTGTGTCCTTTGGATTATTTGCCGTCCATCTCCAATACAAACATACGTTAACTTTGGGGACACAAGCAGAAATAAATTAGAAAAAGGAGGATGAGAAGTCTTTCTTGACCCTCACCCTCCTCCCTCTGCTCCTCCTCCTCCCTAGACCAACCTTCTCCTCCCTCCCTCCCCTCCTCCTCCTCCCCAGGTCAACCTCCTCCTCTCGATCGACCTCCTCCTCCCCAGGCCTCCCTCATCCTCCTCCCCAGGAAGACCTCCTCCTCCACACGCGTCCCTCCTCTGTTGGACATGCGAGCCCACGGTGAGCCATTATGCAATAAATGTTATTGCAAATATCATTCCCTTATCTGAAATGAAGAATACATAATTTGTATAATAGGTCCCTTAGTACAATTAGGGTTATGTACCATGGCTATCTTGATGATCATACAGCTGTTGATTCAAATATTGAATCATAGAGGCTGGTGCTTGGATGAACATCTAAAGAGTTAGATTGAGGACTCATCAAGCACCATCAAATGATTGCTAAGAGATGATCTCCAGCCTGAGTAGGAGATGGCAATCCTTTCTCAGTTAGGCTGATATCTGACCGACCTCTTGATGTAGGTCCTCTACATAGGAATAGAGATTCGGAGGTGTTAGATTAGTTAGGTCAAAGAGTTGACTTAACGAGATCGAGATAACCAAAGTCCTATATCATATGATGTCATAATATAGGCACGCATCCTCTGACCGGAGACAGATGTACTACTATATGTCTGAGTATGTACATTTGGCAGACCAATAGGTTGATGACCTAATCAAGGTCTATACACCGGTACGCTAGTGTGCATATAAGGGCATATGAGTAATACGATCTCTCAAAGGGATCATACAAGTTCATTACTGAACCAGAAGACATGAGCTCACTCATTAGATATTGGGAAGAATCAAATTCCGTGCACGATCGTCTCGCTTTCGAAAGCTTGACTGAATTTGTAGGTTTGATATATGCTTTTGGAAAGTATATGATCAACACCTGGGTATGATATATGCTTTTGGAAAGTATATGATCGATACCAACTCCCAATGATCGAATGAGAAACTTAATGATAAATCCCTGAAGTAGACAGTGTAAAATTGATCATATACTTCGGGATTATTCTGGGTCTTCCAGTGTGCAGGATGTACAGATATTAGGAATACCTGAGGATGATGTGATCATAAACGATTGTATAACCATGATGCTTTCATTCCTAGGGAGTGATGAAACGGGTATGGATTTTAGTGACTCCTCTCAGTAGAGAAGTAATCTGATCTTGGTCCAAATGTTGGACATTGATCTGAATGTGATTCAGATACAATGAGAAGATTAGATTTGCAGTCTTGATTTAATCAAGCATCTATGGGAGGCTCGAGATCTGGATTTGAGATGTGATCACAATATCCAAGTCACTGTACGTGGAACAATACAATCGCCATGTCCTTATCTCCAAGTATTCGCGAAGAAAGCACATTATCCTTGAAAGAGTTCAGGATAATTTTATTGTTGATATAAGTATCCGAGCATTGAGAAAATGGATAATTAAATGTGATTTAATTATCATGATTAATATGAATTCGATTCATATTATAAAGAGAGCTATCTTAGATAATTAAATATGATTTGATTAACAAAGATGTAAACAATGTGAATATGATTCACATTGTTTAGACACACGAGAATAGAGATCCAAGATGATTAAATGTGATTTAATTATCATGGATATGAATAATGTGGATAACACTATCCATATTAATCACATATATTGTAAATGTGATTTATAATATATAAGAGAGAGCTATTTGTAATTTACATTTGTTAATTAAATGTTAATGTGAATTTGATTCACATTGGACATTATATTGAAAATGTAATTCACATTTTATTTTAGGTTGTGAATGTGATTCATAATTTTCCAATGGCAAGATTGCAATATTCACAAAATAATTATGAATTATTTTTATTGAATAATTTACAACAAGTGTTGTTGTAAATCTTGGAGATTTCTATAGAATAATGTAATCTCATGAGATTACATGAGATTGCCACCAAATCCCATATTATGGAAGGAGGTAATCTTCATTCCATAATCTCCATGCTTGATTGATTTAATTTGTGATTAGATCATATTGATTTATCAATATATATTTAATTTAAATTAAATTAATTTTTGTTGGTTTTTACCAATAAAATCTTAGCCATTAAAAGAAACACAAATCAATGAGAGCCATTGGATTTGTGTTGCCCATGGATTGAGATCCATGGATCCCAAAATATTATAAAAGGAGAGGAACCCCTTTGCTCTTCTTTACACACAAAGAGAACATACATCTCTCTCTCTCTCTCTCTCTCTCTTTCTCTCTACACGTCATCCCTCTCTCTTCCTCTCTCATGGTCGTCCACCATGGATGCCCTAGGGAGAGTCTCCATCACCGTAACATCGTCGTTATGCTACCCGATCGTTTGTTCGTGGATCTCCGTCTCCTTCGATGTGCCTCGCTCGTGAAGAAGACGTCGGATCTCGTGTGTCGAGATCAGGAGATCCGTCACTTGGATCATCAACATGGATTGCGAGGAGCACACGTTTCATCAACACGCTCGCAAGTGTCTCCTCCGTCGGATCGGACTTGAGACAGGAGGTCTCTTTGTTTAGAGACTTGATCGCAACCACGCTTCAAGAGCTAATCCTATTACTTGTTTGTGATTTAGACGAAACGATCCGAGAAGTGTTCTTGGATCATGTGGTTTCGTTACATGAAAAAAATTTAATTTCCGCTACATAGAACAACTAATGCGACTAGTCGTTCCTCATTGTATTCGATACGACGCTCACGCTTCCGTGATGCGCTTGAGGATCTAACAATATCCTTCATCCTCCTCCCTCCCCTCCTCTCTTTCGCCCCTAACCTCCTCCTCCTCTCCTCTGCCCCTAGCCTCCCTCCCTCCTCCTCCTCCCCCCCCTCTCCTCCACCCTAGCCTCCCCCGTCTTCTGCCTCCTCCTCTCCTCCACCCCCAGTCTCTCCCCTCCTCTGCCCCCAACTTCCCCCTTCCTCCACCACCACTCCTCCGCCCCCAGCCTCTGAAGGAAGTAAATAGAAAAATATTTACTAGCATCACTAAAACATGGAATATTTAGCAAACATTTTGCCAAAACAATCTTAATTCATCGTATGAACTAGATAATGTAGCACAACAATTTGTGCATTCATAAATTATAAATTCGAAGAAAATAATTTCCAAAATAATTTCTGATATTCATAATGAATATAAAGAAAAAATCAAGGTTACTTGTTAAAGCATGATTATCTAAAGTAAGAAACCTTCCGAATCATGTCTGATCTGCAGAAGTCTCTCTCGTGGGTACGAAGATGAATCGCGTTGCATCCCACGAACCCGGACGTCGACCAGAGCAACAAGAAGAAGAGTATTAGAGATGGATACTCTCAAGGAGCTTGTATATTTCCATTTCCACGACCATTTCTGTTTCCAACATCTGGGCATTGGAATTGAAATTGAAAATTGGATTCAAATGAATTGTGATTTAATCCAATTAAATCACAAATCATCTAGCTAAATGGATCCACTGGAATCCATCTTGTTTCATCACTTCTTTTGTATGGAAGTTTCATGGTAGATGATCCATAACAAAAATAAAAGTAACCATGAGTGTTCCAAATACTCATCCATCCTTCACACTGGAAGACTTTGATAAATCCGAAATTCAAATTCTGATTTGACTATACTCTTCAGAATATATCAATAGATTTCTCATTCGATAATTGGGCGACAATATTAATATATACTTTCTCAAATATATTTTAATATCTCGAATTCGTGTCTTATTTCATAAATAAGACGACCACACATGAAATTCATTTTGATCTCAAATCATCTCATGAGTGAGCTCTTTCTCTCGGTTCATCAAGTATGAACCTGTATGATTCCTTCGAGAGATCATACATCTAATACGACTTCATATGCACACCAACACGCCAGTATTTGGACCTTGGCTAGGTCACCAACCTATTAGTATTTCAAATAGGCATACTCAGGCATATAGATGCATATCTGTCTCAGGTCGAAGGATGTGTGCCTGATTGTGACAGTTACGATTCATGTTTTAGTTTATCTCGACCTCATCTAATCAACTCTTTGACTTGATTATTTCAACAGTTTCGAATCTCCATTCTTATGCAGAGGACTTGCATCAAGAAGTCAGTTGGAAATCAGTCTTTAGAGAAAGATTGTCATCTCTTTCTCTATTGGAGATCTTTATTGATTATCACATGTTTGGAGTCAGTTGTGTCCTCCCAGTGCATGGTATTCAATATGATCATGGTACATAATTCTAATTGACCTTAATAATAAAGTGCATTAATTCAATTATTCATTTCATTTCATATGGACATGATAAAACAATAACTTTTATTGCATTAATGGGTTGCCGAGGGTTTACAAGTCCAACAGTCTCCCATTAGTCCTCAGAGCTATTCATGTACAACTCTCAACCCCATATTCATTACATGCTGGTCGAGGACCTTTTGGGTCAACGACTTAGTTAGCGGATCAACAGTATTGTTGGCAGAAGCAACCTTGGTCATCGTGATATCACCACACTTCTGTATCTCTCAGGTGATGTGATATTTCCTCTCCACGTTCTTGCTTCTTTGATGCCACAAGGATTCCTTCACTTGCGCTATGGCACCCATGTTATCGCATAGCAATGGGATGGGAGATTCCAATGAGGAAACTACACCAAGTTCCTGAACGAACTTGCACAACCACACAACCTCTTTAGCAACATCCAATACGACTATATATTCCATTTCAATTGTCGAATCAGTCATGGTGTCCTGCTTCTTGCTTCTTCCGCTCACAACAACACTGTTCAATATGAAAAAGAACACTAAGGTTGACTTCCTATCATCAATATCTGATTGTAAGTCTGAATCATTGTACCCTAAGACTTGGGGATCATTATCTCCATAAATCGAGACTTAGTCTTGAGTTCTTCTTAGATACTTGAAGATGCTTTTTACCATAGTCCAGTGTTTCTCTCCATATCAGGATTGACAACGACTTACCACTTCCACTACATGGTAGATATCTGGTCTAGTACATATCATGGCATACATCAAGCTTCCTACAGGTGATGTGTAAGGGCATACGACCATGATTTTCTTTTCCTCAATAGTTTGAGGAGCTATCCCTTTAGATAGGTGAATACCATGTCTTAAGGGAAGGGATCCTTTCTTGGAATTATTCATGCTGGATCTTTCCAATATATTCTTGATGTATCTTTGTTGTGACAGTCTTGATATCCTCTTTTGTCTGTTTCTGAATAATTTCAAACCTAAGATATAAGAGGCTTCTCCGAGATCTTTCATCTCAAAGGTATTGGACAACCAGATCTTAACACTAGTCATCATCCACGTATCATTCCCAATGATAAGGATGCCATCTACACAAAGCACAATGAACATGATGGTGCTCATACTAAGATTTTGTATACACATGGCTCATCCGGATGTTGCACGAAATCATAACTCTTTTTTGATTTCATCAAATCGGATGTTCCAACTACGAGAAGCTTGTTTGAGCCCATAAATGGATTTCTTCATCTTGCATACTTTTCCTTCCTCAGCTATGAAGCCTTGGGACTGCTCCATATAGATATCCTCTTCAAGGTTTCCATTGAGAAAGGCGGTTTTGACATCTATTTTTCAGATGACATAATCCAGTTGTGCAGCTATAGCTAGCAATGCCCTGATGGATTTAAGCATGGCCACATGAGAGAATGTCTCATCGTAATCGATGCCTTCTCTCTGTATGCAACCCTTGGCTAATAGTCAGGCTTAAAAGGTCTCTACCTTCCCATCGGGTCCTCTCTTTCTTTTGAAAATCCATTTACACCCAATGGGTTTGACCCCCTTTAGATGGATCTTTGAGGGTCCATACACCATTCTTGTGCATGGAATCTATCTTAGACTTCATTGCTAGCATCATGCTATCCATATCAGGATCACCCAAAGTTTCATCAAAAGAAGTTGGATCATCATCAAACTCTTCTGATACATGGAATCCATACCTTTGAGATTGTCTTACAACCCTAGAACTCCTTCTAGTAGGTACGGTCGTGTCATTTTCAATTATCTCTTCAGTTTCATGATGTAGGAACTTCATCAGTCTCGCTAGATTTGATTAGTTTCTTAACTTTATTATTATTTTTGATTTATAAGGAATTCATCTTCCATAAATTTGATGTCTCTAGAAATGATAAAGTTGATATACAATACCGTTCTTCACGTATCCAATAAAGTAGCACTCTCTAGTGCAAGATTCCAGCTTGCTTGCATCCATGTTTTTTAGCATGGATAAAAAAAACCCAAGTCCTCAAATGTCGTGCACATAGATTGGTACCATACCAAAGATCATGAGGGTTTGAGTACAGATTAGATGGAATCTTGTTCAGGACATAAGAGATAGTCTCTACTGCATGTCCCTAGAAACTGAGAGGTAAGTTTGCTTTTTTCATCATTGATCTCCCCATGTCCAACATGGTTATGTTGCGTCTTTTTGCAACTCTATTGAGTTGAGGAGTATCCGGAGGTGTGAGATTGGAAACAATTCCTCTCTCCTTAAGATATTCTTTGAATTCATCTGAGAGGTATTCGCCACCTCGGTTAGATCGAATCTGTTTTATTTTCTTTTTCTGGTTGGTTATCAAACAAAGTCATGAACTCTTTGAACTTTTCAAAGGAAGGTTTCATGTTTGTGATGTAATACCACGAATGATCATCAATAAAGGTCAGATTATATTGATGTTCATTCCGAGTTGCAGTACGAAAGGGTCCGCACACATCAATATGTATCGGGTCTAATATACCTTCGCATAGTTCACCTTTCTTAGAGAATGATGCCCTGGACATTTTCCCACAAATATAATGTTTGCAAGTTATTAAAACACGGACTTACAGAAAATCTAAAGGTCCGTCTTTTACCGGTCTACTGATCATATTAACAAACACATGTCCAAGTCTTTGATGCCAGATCATAGTTAAATGATCCCCATCCTCCCTTGATCATTTAGATGTGTTAATATTACTATTAATGTTAACAATGGTATTGCTATTCAAAATACATTCATTCATATTCAATTCATAGAGTCCGTATGTTGTTAGAATACCATTTGCTATGAAATTACCTTAATGATTTATGATAAGCTTATTGCAGAAAATGAAAGTATATCTATAACTAACGAGCTTATATACGAATAGTAAGTTCCTTTTAACATTTGTGCACAGAGACAATCTCTAATGCCTAGAACTCTCCTAATGGATAATGATAGTCTACAGGTTCCAATGGCGATCGCTGAAACAATTGCATTGGATCCCATCTGGATGACTATCTCCCCTTCATCAAGATTTATTACATCTTGAAACATATGCAACTGATTGTATACATGTACATAAGCACTAGAATCAACAATCCAACTTCCTTCTCGTCCTACGAATAAGTTGGTTTTGATGATGAATGTAGATTTCTTATTTGATAGTGTTATACTTTTGTCCTTCTCTAAGGACTTTAGATAATTTGGATGGTTTTCTTCCAGATCTTGACTTATTGCAGTGATGGTAGACATCCATCTCGATTGGTGTCAAATGTGTTGAAGCTTTAGAAGATTGATCAACAATTTGACCTTTCTTATTCTCTTGGATCGGACCTTTCGAGATCCATGCTTCCTCTTGTGCTTCCCTTTAATATGTGCAACCATTGCACCACTAGAGGGAAATTTTTTCTTTATTATATCCTCAGTGGATTTGAATGTAGAAAGAGTGCAATTCACATCTCCATACATATCCTTTAGATTCAGGAGGATGTCATGAACAGATTCAATGTCTATAAGTTGCTTCTATAGCACAATAGATAATGATCCAAGAATGTTGCAATGAGCGATCAAATGATCCTCGTCCTATTTCTTGTTGAATTCACATTTATCCTCTATCTAAGGGTTCTCATACTTCACAATCGAGAGCACCTACACTATGTGTTCTGTCTCAAGTACGAGTTCCAAGTTATGGATACAATCCGAATAATTTGGATTGGTCAACCGATTGACCTTATGCATATTGTTAAGTGGGTTGAGAGATTTCCATCCAGCCGTCATTTTTTTAACGGTCGCATGATTTTTTAAATCGACCATCTATAGATGGAGGCCGTAGGAGTCTCTGTTTCTGTCAAAATTCGAATGACATATAGGAGGGATATAGGGATGAACATACATGGTGATATTTTTCAAAAAAATAAAAAAATTTGCTCAAAAATGGGGTGGGGCAGCCATGTTGCCTACCCCTAGGGGGCAGCCCCATCAACCCTTATATATATAGGGTTAAAGGAGGCTACTCCCTAGGTGTAGCCAATTGGCTACTCCCATCTCTATTTTTCACTATTTTTTATTTTTTATAGAAAATAAAAATATGTAAATTCATAATTATATCCCCCGAACATGTCATTCCAATTTTGTCAGAAACAGAGACTCCTATGCCCTCCATCTGAAGGAGGTCAATTTCAACAATTCTGAGACCGTTAAAATTTGACAGTCTGGATGGAGGGGATAGAAGTCTCGAATCAAGTCGAATTTTTAATGACACCTTGACGACATATTCTGATCTAAATTCATATAGGTTTCATTTCAAAAAAATAAAAAAAATTTAGGGAAAAGGGGTGGGAGCATCTAAGTTAGCTACACCTAAAGAACATACTCCCTTTTCCCCCCACACACACATATATATATATATATAGTGTGTCCGTATTTGATCTAATCTTTACACGTCATTTCTTATACAGAGCATCTAATAATGGCGATGTAAACACCATCCTAACCGTTCAACACAAGCGACTGCATGTCTCTGTCATGTCAACCATGTCACGTCTCTCCGCCTATAAATTAGGTTCACAAGTTCACTGCAGTGCTCATATCTCCTCCTGTGCACGATGGCATCTTCTTCTTCCACCCTCCGCGCATTGCTTGGGGTAGGAGACATATATCTTATCTACATGTTATAGATATAAGATTTTTTTAGTTCAGCTCCGAACCTTATGTTCTCGATTCTGTACATGTGGACAGCTTGTACTGGCCCTTGTATGTGCAGCAACATCAACCGGTGATCTTCTTCCTCAGGAAGTGTATTGGAAAACTGTGCTGCCCAAAACACCTATGCCCCCCATTCTGCAACACCTTCTGCATGCTGGTACGTATATGTGAAACTTGTATCTACTTTTGAAACCGAGCTTATTCTACATGTTTCCTTCCGTCTTGAGATATTTTGCTGCAAAATTGCCAAACTTATCTGAGAAAGAACTATGAACACGAAAAAGAAGACGAGGAGAGGTTTTCATGAAAATTTCATTTGATAAAATCCCACAGATAGCTAGGAAGTTATCAGCGGATGACCGGGCACGGTTCCTGTAAAAGAGGGTGTGGCTTGAACCCCTCGATCAAGATCGAGCGGTTCACACGAAATCAGGGTTTTTTCAGCCCGTACCATGACCGCTCGATCTTGAACGAGCGGTTCATGCCGCGCCTACCTTTACTGCCGGCCTCTGTAGTACTGCAGAGGATCCGTGCTAGCGGACGACCGCATATGATTGAGGAGTACAAGAATTGATAAAATCCCATCTTTTGTCCCCTTGCAAAAGATAAAGCATCTTTTGGTTTTGTACTGCATTTTTTGGTTTGCTAGTACAAGATTGGGTTATAGTGACACTTTTTTCAAAATCCGTCATTAAATCAGTCGTTGCTAAATATGTAACGGTGATATCACTACAAAAAAATTGAGCTATAGCGACGGTTTTGAAAAAATCCGTCACTAAATTAGCCGTTGTTAAATATGTAATGACGATATTATTCGTTGTGAAATGAGTTTTCGTACTCAAAATTAGCAACGGATATCATATCTGTCGTTATATCATTAGCAACGGTCCACATAGTGACGCTTATCCGTTGCTATTTTTCAAAATTTCAATTAATCGTCGCTAAATTTTGAACTAAAAAAATAGCGACGATTAGTTGATATTTTGAAAAATATCAACGGATAAGCGTCACTATGTGGACCGTTGCTAATGATATAACGACAGATATGATATCTGTTGCTAATTTTGAGTACGAAAACTCATTTTACAACGAATAATATCGTCATTATATATTTAACAACGGCTAATTTAGTGACGGTTTTTTTCAAAACCGTCACTATAGCTCAATTTTGTTGTAGTGTATTATTTGCGAAATGATTTTTTATACTTGAAGTAAGCTATTAAAAATCATTTCTGCCGTTATATAATTAGTGACGGTTCATATAATAACGCTTATTCATTGCTATTTTACAGAATTTTAACTAATCATCGTTAATTTTTGAACTAAAAAAATAACGACGATTAGTTAAAATTTTGAAAAATAGCAATCGATAAGTGTTGCTATATGAACTGTTGCTCATGATATCACGACATATATGATATTCGTTGCTAATTTCAAGTATAAAAAATTACTTCGCAATAAATATTAATAATATTATATATTTAACAACGACTGATTTAGCGACGAATTTTGTAAATAACATTACTATAGCCCAATTTCGTTGTATAGCTTTCCTTCTCATATGTACATGGCTCTTTCGTTTGGTTGCAAAGTATATCTCTGGTAGTAGGGAGCAAATCCTTTGCTGCAGTAATCTACATATCAAATTTCGTTTTGATTGGATGTTGTAACCCCTCATCCCTTTTATGAGAAGTTTTGGTGAAAATCCAACCGTATAGATTTAACGCATGCATACTGTTTTACATACTTATCAAATTTTGTTTTGACTGGATGTTCCTAATTGTTTTATCTTTTAAAGGTCAAATAATAAGTCAAATTTTAAATAGATCGACTTTTTCTTTGGCATTTAAGATAAAATAACTAGGAACATCTGATCAAAACAAAATTTGGTAAGTAAATATGCATACAATAAATTCATATGATTTGATTTTTCATGAAAATTTCGCAAAAAAAGAGATTACAACATGCATGTTTTTTATTACTCGCAAAAAAATTCATATATCTCACTTTGTACTATAGTTTGGTGAATAAAAGGTGAAGTTTTTGGGCACCCACCTATACGGTGGAGGCCCTTTTTTTCTTTCAAAAAACTAACGGAGGATCTGCTTCCCTACGCTAGTGACGGACCCTGGATTATAAACTAAGGGCCCGTTCGGTTCGGGAATAAGCATGAATAAGGATGGAGAATGAGGAGAATAAGGGTCTATTCTTTGTTCAGTTGGAGGATAGGAATAAGGAGAATAAGGTAGAATAAAGGTACGTAGGATGGGATAAAGATAGGAATAAGAGTGAAATAAGATGGAATAATGGAGAATAGTCATACCACTGAGAACCGTGTCAGGAGGAGAATTGACCCCTTATTCCAGAGCTTATTCTCCAACCAAACAGGGTCAAGGGGGCACGGCTACAAACATTTATAATAATAAATAAATAAATAAGAAGCCACGGCTCGGTAGTCCGACACATATAAGAGGGAGTAGAGTGACTCGTTGAGCGGGTGGGGGAGCCGAAAGTGACACATGGCACACCTATGTATATATTCATGCTACCACTATGAAAGAGAGCCTGGAATGCCACCGGGTTGGAGGGCCAACACCATGGGGAAGGAAGGTTCATCATCTCGGGTTGGACATAAAGAGGGAATGCAAGAGGAGGTGATGTTACTCAAGATGGAGGGTGGGCACATATTGTTGTAGTGGAAGGGAGTTGGGGTTCGAGGATGCCATCGGACGACGAGCTAGCATCATGGGGGAGGGAGGCACAATAGCAACGACTCGAGTTGGGTGTCCATATTGAATGCGAGAGAGGAAGCAATGGGATGGACATGGGCATGATAGGTTGGATTTTGATTTTAAAGAATGAAACAATAATAGGATTATAAGATAAAAATTCCAAAATTTAGGGGAGGGGGGCATGTGCCCCCATAACATGTACATGGGTCCACCTCTACCCTGCACTTAACCTGTGTATTAAGATTGTACCTTCCATTTGGTTCCAAATTATCCTTATATTGTTCTATCCATGCATTCATGTGTTGGAGTTAGTTGTATAGATCCCACAAATTATGTATTCTAATATTGTTTAGGGTTAAATGAGGATGCACCTTAAGGGAGCTAACTTGGCTCCCTCGTTCCATGTTTCCTATTTTTTTATTTTTTTGGAAAATGCTTCCGTGGAATTTCATCACTATATCCCTATATTATGTCATTCAAGTTTTGTGCGAAACAGAGACTCCTACGACCTCCATCCATACAATCATTTTTTAACGGTCACAGAATTGCCGAAATCGACCTCGTCTGAATGGAGGTAGTAGGAATCTCTATTTCGCACGAAACTTGAATGGTATAATACAGAGAGATATTGATGAAAATTCACGGAAGCAGTTTAAAAAAATGAAAAATGAGAAACATAGCACGAGGGGAGCCAAATTAGGGGTCAGCCACATTCAACCATATTATTTAGCTACCTTCAAATGAAAAAATAATATCAAAAACCATATAATACTCTTAAAAATAATACACTTTAACACAAAAATCATAACGTGACATCATATTGACCATTTTAACCCTTCTAACCATTCGAACAACTACTATTTAAAGAAGGATTACCCATTTGACTAACACTTTTAGGACTCGTTTGGTTACCTCGAGGCAACCTGATTTACCTCACCGCATTCGTGAGTTGGAATTCCATCCCATATTTCATGTGACATCACATCCTGTATCTTATTCCAACCCTCTTAACCATCCAAACGACAACCATTCACAATAAGTTACTCCAACCCAAGCCAACCCAGTTGTTAAACAGAACTCGGGTTCGTTTGATTGCAGGGTTGGGTTGGATACACTGGTGTACCTCTCCTTCCAACCCTTCCAATCCTCTTTACAGTTTACTATTCAAAGGTTACCCCAACCCAACCCAGCAACCTAACATACGTGATTGAATTTTACGGAGGATAAAGGAGGAGTCAAAAGGTTATCCGGTTTACGTGGCTGTATGGAGAAAGAAGTGAAGAGGTAGATTATGTCTAATAATAGAGGTGATCGAATGCCAATTTTGTCTAATAATCGAATCAAGGGGAGAAAAGGTCGCCATAGATTTCCATTGCATGCCCATCGGTAAGTCCAATAGTGGTTTAGGAAAAAGGGATTTTTTCAAACAAATATTTTGAGAAACTTGATCTTACAAGTTGAATAATCGATCAAATTATATACCGACTATTATATGGAAGATTCCGATTTCATCCATAAAGTTCGATTAAAAATTTTAAAATATATAGCTTAGGAGAAATGCATGCAAAAAATCCAGACTTACAGGATTAGTACAGGTGTATCCATATATTTTATCCAAACACCAAACATCTACTTCACTTCCCTCTCCTCCATTAGAGAGGATTGTCAGCAAAGTATTGCAGACTCAACAGTAAAACCATGTCTAATAAAGAACCGATTTTGATCGAGCGGTTCGCACGAATTCACACTTTTTGTGGACCCGTACCGTGCAAATTCGTGCGAACCGCTTGATCAGGATCGAGCGGCTCAAGCGGTTACTGCAGAGACTGCAGTACTGCAGACGGTCCTCTTCCATGGGAGCAGATACTCTTTTGTAGGTACGTGTGCTAAAAAATTGGGTCAATAGTTACATTTATTTTAAATCTCTCACTATATTGTCGATTGTTAAATATATTTCGATGAATATTATCAATTGCTAAATTATTTTTATATTAAAAATTAGGACGAATATAATATTCATTATTGTATCACCGGTAAGGCTTATCTGTTGTTATTTTCAAAACTTGAGGTGATCCTTGATCATTTTTAGTTCAAAATTCAACGACGATTAGCTCAGATATTGAAAAATAACAACAGAAAAAGTGTTGCTACACATAGCAATATTGTTAATGATATACGAATCTGTAGCTTCCATCGCTAAATCTGGTATAAAAAAATATTTGACAGCCGATAATATTCATCAATACATATTTAACAATGGTTGATATACTGACATATTTAAAATAAACGTCACTATAGAAGCAATTTGGTGTAATGGGGTTATTCATAACATGAGCTGCTGTGATTGAATTTTTTTAAACCAAATTTCATTTTAAATTTGAACTTTTAGATTAAATCTATGAATATTCTTACACACATATCATATTTCATCCAAATTCGATGTCTCTTCCTATTTCAGCAAATTTGACCAAATCTTTGACTTAGATAAACTTAGAGATATCGAATTTTTTTGATCTAATTCAATGGATATATAGAACAATATAAGTAGATTTAATCTATAAGGTCAATCTTTAAATGTACTTGGCAAATAAAATAAAATAAAAATATAGTAATTGGATGAGCAAGATATAATACTCTTGCTGCTACATTTACAGACGTCGGAATTCCATACAGTCTGAAAGATCTTCCCGTCATCAGTTCAAGTGCCAACAAGAAGGATCTTCCCACAGCCCTTAACGACAAGAACTTGAAATGGATACCCACAGGCGACAAGAACTTGAAATGGCCCACAGGCGACAAGAACTTGAAATGGCCCACAGGCGACAAGAACTTGAAATGGCCCACAGGAGACAAGAACTTGAAATGGCCCACAGGCGACAAGAACTTGAAATGGCCCACAGGCGACAAGAACTTGAAATGGCCCACAGGCGACAAGAACTTGAAATGGCCCACAGGAGACAAGAACTTGAAATGGCCCACAGGCGACAAGAACTTGAAATGGCCCACAGGCGACAAGAACTTGAAATGGATACCCACAGGCGACAAGAACTTGAAATGGCCCACAGGCGACAAGAACTTGAAATGGCCCACAGGCGACAAGAACTTGAAATGGCCCACAGGCGACAAGAACTTGAAATGGCCCACAGGCGACAAGAACTTGAAATGGATACCCACAGGCGACAAGAACTTGAAATGGCCCACAGGCGACAAGAACTTGAAATGGCCCACAGGCGACAAGAACTTGAAATGGATACCCACAGCCCTTAACAACCAGAAGGATCTTCCCGTCATCAGTTCGAACTTAAAATGGATACCTCCAACCACGGCCCTTAACAACCAGAAGGATCTTCCCGTCATCAGTTCCAACTTAAAATGGATACCTCCAACCACAGCCCTTAACAACAAGAAGGATCTTCCCGTCACGAGTCCCAACTTAAAATGGATACCCACACCCACAGCCCTTAACAACCAGAGGGATCCGACTGTGAAGCATGATGGAACCATGCACAAGCATGCCGCCAACGACGGCGACTACATACTCTATAGGAACTTGCACCCCATGTGGAAGATGACCCTTCACGTCCTCACGACCACCGCACGCTCCGGCTTCCTCCCACGCGACGAGGCGGACTCCATCCCCTTCTCATCCTCCGACCTCACGAAGATCCTCACCCTTTTCTCTGTCAACCCCGATTCTGCCGAAGCCACGGTTATCAAGAGCCACCTCGATGTCTGCGGTGAACCGGCCAGCTTAGGCGAGACGAGATTGTGTGCGACTTCTTTGGAGTCCATGGTGGAGTTCGCCATCACCACGCTTGGAACATTCGACGTCAAGGCAGAAACCTCGAGGGCCGTCAAGGAAATCTCCAGAAAAGAGCAGTCGTACACCATCATTGACGTGAGGAGGATGGGAGGGGGCAAGGCAGTGGTCTGCCACCCATTGGCGTATCCATATGCCGTTTACTATTGCCATCTCACAGATGATACCCATGCCTTCAAGGTCTTAGCGGCGGGCGAGGATGGCACGATGGTGGACGCGACCGTGATCTGCCACATGGACACCACCTTGACGAGCCCGACGCATCCATCGTTCTTGGCTCTGGACGAGAAACCCGGCGTTGCCATGTGCCACTTCAATCCCGAGGACAATGTAATCTGGGTTCCTTCGGAGGGGATCCTCCAGATGAAGAACGAAGGTGTCGCCCTCAGCCGCGATGCATAGTGTGATCTGCTGGTTGCATCTCCCATCGTACATCTCATGGCTCTACCTCCA